>OY978223.1:29507081-29847081 GCA_963854785.1 Vaccinium vitis-idaea | reverse complement strand
ATATACATTGAATGACTCATATCCACTTAAAAGGCTAAGCCTTGTAAGTGGTGAGTCATTTAATGTATATTGGGCCCAACGAATGTGGTGGACTCCATGGATACTCCCCAACGGATTGGGCCTACGCGCACACGGGAAGAACCTCAAGTGGATCAGACTCCCAACACTAACTTGAGCGTCGGAGTTCCCTCCGGCAAGTGCGGCCGGGGTGGCTAACTATTTGCTCCGTTTTGTAGGTGCTTGGAGCCAAAAGGAAAGTCGGATCTAAACCGAGAAGTACAATCATGATCCACCACCCCCAACCGGTGTACAATCAATTTGATAATTTGCATAAATAATAAACTCGTCAGGTTCTACGAGATGAACGACTTAAATTTGCAAGTGGGTTGGTCCTATTTTGTGTGAACGAGGGTGACATTAGATGATCCATACGTGCAGAATCTGCAGATAAGAGTGGGATATTCTGATTATTGATTAGTACAAGATGCAGAACACTGGCGAAATTTACAAAGTGGACGGGAGCCTTAGTGCGCAACCCAATATCTGCTGGAATTTTTTTTTTTTTGTTTGGGGCTTTTAATTCGGCAAAATTTTGTTTCTTTTTTTGGCCTTATCTTTTTTCGTTGTTCTAAGCTACTCCATCTATTGAATATTGGAAAAACAGTACAAATAAATAGAATAGAAATGGTCAAAAGTACAAACTCCTTTCTTTCTTTCTTTCAGACGGGTTGGGATGTCCGGGGCCCGGGCTATTTTACTCGCAACTCAACTAATTTCCTCTCCATTCTGGTCAAAAGGCAAGTTCATCTACACCGAAATTAGCGGATTTACAAGAAATTAATTTTTTACAGAGTAACCACAAAAATTAAACCCTGATCGATTGTGCGTAGAGTAAATCTACCAATTAATCAGACTAACCGTTCGGGCTAAAGGACGTACTTTGAGAAATAGATGTACGACTTGTTTTCCGAAAACACAAGTTGACCTTTTCAATAAACGTTTTGGGATGTGATAATGCCAAACGATAAAGATAAGGGTACAGAACCAAATGCACGAAAATGCACAGAGGGTGCACGGGGACCCACTTTTGGGTCCCACACGAGTGATCCAAACCGTTCATTATTCTTAGAACAATTTTCCGAGGGCCCCCACAAAATTTTAGCTCAATCGGACGGTTAGAAGTGCTCAAACCAAAGTCCCACCATATCAATCAAAATTTAATAATGAACGGTTCGGATCACTCGTGTGGGACCAAAAAATGGGTCCCCGTGCACCCTCTGTACATTATCTGTGCATTTGGTTCGGTACGTTTTTGTTAGTGCCAAAACTCTAGTGCTTAAAAAGTTTGTACTCTGCCCATGGTACAAGCCTTTTATACATTGAAGGTTTGGCATCAACAAAACAAATTTTGGCATTATCATTTCTCGCGAAGTTTTAATATGGTTGTACTATATTATTGGACTTCAGAAGATGCTCTGGACAATGTTCTTCCCTCTCTTGTCTGCTTCTTTTATATTTTCCTTGATTTGGAATTCATTTTTTCCAACCTAACAGAAAAACCTAAATTAAATTTATTTAATCCCCCTCCAAAGATTCTATAAGACAATTCATTTTAGCAAATGTTGGTTTTATCCGATTTTATCATTTGGGAAACTACTCCAAAATTTTGACTGCTTTTCCATTTGTGTTTTTTTGTCTTTAGTGATTTTTTAGCTTTTTAGGTTTACATGGCATAGCTCTATGCAAAAAGTAAAATTTTTTTTGAAATGTTTATAAAATTGACAATTGACTAAAGACAAAAAAAATAAAAAATAAAAAATACGTAATTGCATTTGCATACAACTTTTTTATCAACAGGATAGACCAAAATTAAGCACAAACTCAAGACAGACGTTGACATTGTAGTGACAGGATTTATCACAATCAGATATAATTACAAGTAATCATTACCTTATGCTTGTTTTAAATTTGCGGTCTATTTGGCATGGACCCTGCTGGGCGTACAGAAGCTTTTGCACAGAAATGGTACCGAGCTCCTTCGGGGACCCACTTTTGGGTCCCACACGAGTGATCCGAACCGTTCATTGTTCTTAAAACATTTTTTCGAGGGGCCCCACAAAATTTCAGCTCAATCGGACGGTTGGAAGTGCTCCAACCAAAGTCCCACCGTTCCAACCAAAAAAATGTTGGTTGGAACGGTGGGACTTTGGTTGGAGCACTTCCAACCGTCCGATTGAGCTGAAATTTTGTGGGGCCCCTCGGAAAAATGTTTTAAGAATAATGAACGGTTCGGATCACTCATGTGGGACCCAAAAGTGGGTCCCCGAAGGAGCTCGGTACCATTTCTGTGCAAAAGATTCTGTACCCCCAGGTTTATCCATTTGGCATCTAAAAGAAAACTAAAATTGTGGTCATCTCTTTGGGTATGTTTGGAACTTGTGGAAAGGAAAAGAAAAGAAAAGAAAAAAAAAATGCAAAAAGAGAAATTGTGAAGAAAGTGTACTTATTTTTCTTGTTTGGTTGTTGGAAGAAAGTGAAAAGAAACTAGTGGGAAAATGATTTTCCTTTGTTTGGATTCAAGAGCAAAATAGAAAGTCAGAAATGAATTTATGTGCTTTTCTTTTCTAGATTCAAAATTTGGTACTTCCTCCCTCTTTTCTCTTACAATTTTTTGTTTCAAGAACTTTCTAAACAAATTTCTTTTGTCTTTCTTTTCCTTTCTCCCTAAACTAAGAACCAAACAACTCAAGAGGAAATTTTTTTATTTTCCTTTCCTTTCCACCATTTTCCCCACGTTCCAAACAAAGCCTTTATTTCCAGAAAAATAAAAGAAAAAGAGGTTGCCTCAAAGCCATCTAAAACTTGGCCTAATTCCTCCACTAAGTTGTTCCAATTCCTGACTTAAGTTAGGAATTAGCTTAAGCAAGTTTTTAAGTCGATGTATTACGAGAGAATGATACAAACCTGATGTCTCGTAAAGTATAATAAGTGAATTTTGAGTTTAAGCCAGGAACTAAAACAAGGAACCATATAGTTGTTCGGGATAAAAAATCCGAAGCACGGATCCTATGTCGATGGAGGTGATGTGATCAATAGGAAAAATAGAAAAATGCTATGCGCATGCTTTTTTAAAAATGTGTTTGCAAAACACGGATTCATGTTCTCACATTGCTCACATTCTGTGTATGATTTGGTGTAAGCTTACTTGCACATATCATTTCTGGAAAAATAACGAACTAATAGTTACACATTTTTGTTTTGGACATTTCTATTTTAGTCTTTTGACCCTTTTTTTTTTTTTTTTTAATTTTGAAAGAGGACAGGAAATAAACAGCAACTGTTGTAAATAAGTTTAGATAACCATTTTGTAGACAAATAGACATTACCATTAAGTAGGTGTAGATAACCATTTGGCACTTGTGTACTAATGGCCCAAATTTGTTTGGACTCGAACAGATCCGCATCGTTGATTGCCGAGCTAATCTGGGTTGTTGATTGCCGAGCACGGACGGCTCAGATGGGGACTGCATGCCCCCCGGGTCCCTTTTCTCTCTTGGTCTGTGCGTTTCAATACCAAATGTATTGGCATTTGGGGACAACATGCATGCAGTCCCCATTCGAGCCATCCGTGCTCGTTGATCAACGACCCAGATCATCTCGGCAATCAACAGTGCGGATCTGTTCGAGTCCAAACAAATCTGAGTCATTAATCGGCGAGCACGGACGGCTCAGATGGGGACTGCATGCATGATCCCCCAATTCGAGAAAAAGGCGGAGAGCAGAAACACAATTCTGAATAACATTTGAACAGTTCAAAATAAAATTTTCGAATCTTCTACGTATTTTGTGTTCACTATTCCATTTACCTTTCGGTTCTTATTATCTGCTTTGATTTGATTTCGTAAATTAAATTAAGGGAAAGAGACAAAAGAACTGTTGAAAAGATAATAAAAATTACTAGTAAAAAGATAAGAGTGGTAAAAGAAATAGAAGCCACCACACCATACCAAGTCCACCACGAGGTTGATCATGAAAGGCGGCTGTCATCAAAATAAACATTTTTACAATATTAGTACCTTTTTTAAGTTCCAGTCCAAACGCGTCCTTGCGCGTTTTCCCATATCCTTCCTCGCTCTTACTCAGAAAAAACACTCTTCATATCGACTCAGTCGTCTCTATATAATCCTCCTACTTCTTCAATAACAGAATCACAACCCCATTTCCTAGAGAGAGAGAGAGAGAGAGAGGGAGAGACGAAGTTGATTTTCAAGAGAGAGAGAGAGAGAGAGAGAGAGAGAGAGAAACAGGGAGAAATAATGGCCGACGTCGCCAACACAGCAGCCGGGCAATTCCCGGATTTCCCGGCGGTTCCAGTGAACGGAGGCCAGTTCATTCAGTACAACATATTTGGAAACCTTTTCGAGATTACGACCAAGTACCGGCCGCCGATCATGCCAATTGGCCGGGGTGCTTATGGAATTGTCTGGTAATTAATTGGCCAATTTGGCATGCGTTTGGCACAATTAATTTTTCTTAAATACCCAGTTTTTCAAAAGATTTTAGCACCCAGGTGCTAAAATCATAATTTTTCAAATAAAAAAATGGAGTGGTTTCGTGTATCATTTTTTGATTTTTTTCACACCAAATTAAAGTACTCGAGCACCTAGGTGCTAAAATCTTTTGGAAAACTGGGCCGACCGTTTTTTTGTGATTTTTGTTTAGTTTTTGGATATTTTCTTGTCTTCAATTATTTTTTTTAGCTTTTTATAAAAAATTTAGACTCATTTGACAAAAAACTACCGACGCAAATTTGACAGAAATTCAAAAAGTACCCAAAAAATTTCCTACTAAGTACAAATTTTAGGCCAAAGAGGCCCTTGTGCTCAATCCATTTGTGTTGATAGCTTGTGCTTTGATTTTGGTCCAATTGAGAGTCGTTTGAGTTAGTGATTTTTGATGGTGGGGGATGGATTGGTAGTTTTTAGTTGGGGTGCTTTTTGATTTTTTGTGTTTGTAGTAACTGATTCTATTTATTGATTTCTGTTTGATTTTGGTTGTGTAGCTCGGTGATGAATTCGGAGACGAATGAGATGGTTGCAATTAAGAAGATTGCTAATGCTTTCGATAACTACATGGATGCAAAGCGTACACTTCGGGAGATTAAGCTTCTTCGCCATTTAGATCACGAGAATGTTAGTGCTTTCTTGTTTGAAAATCTTATGTCTTCTTTATCTCTTTAATTTCGAGTTTACAGTATACAGCTTCAAATGAGCTTTAATCGAGCTGATGATTACGGTCAGATTCCGAATAGTTTGAATTTTTTAAACATCATAGCTCGTCGTTCAAGCTTGGTTTAAACTTAGTAAGCTCTAAATAAAACTCTAGCTTAGTTTATTTGCAAAGCAAACTGATCCTGAATTAGCTTTTAACTAGCGAAAAAGAGCTCGAGCTGGAAACTTGAGTAATGCTTTCGTTCTCATTTATATTCACATATCCACAATCAATAAGCTAAGCTTGGATATATATATTTAAAGCACGTTAAGTTTTCAAGCTAAACTTGAATAATCAAATCAAATGCTCGGCTCGTTATGCTCGACCTTCTTGCTTAGTTGCCTAACCCAACTCGAGGTATTTTTTTATTCTATCTTTTTTTGACAAAATATCTGAGGGGATATTTATGCTGACTTACCAAAAAATTCAGCATTTTGTCTGCTATTTGCTTGACTTTAATGTAAAAAGGATAGAAGAAAAAATGATACCGAAATTCGGAACTACACGAAATGTGATACTTTACGTGGACCAATTACCGGAGTTGTTTGGTCTACCACAGTGGAGCATTTCAGGGTCAGGCCTTACCAATTTGACTTCGTCAAGGTCTTCTGGTAATATCCGATCAAAAAACAAAACAGAAATGTCTACTGGTAATAGGATAAATAGTCATACAGTTTTGTGGGTCTGTACCAAAAAAAGTTATGGCCATGGAAATTAATCTGTCATCATTGTGGAACACAGTTGACTAGCTAGTAGTATTCTCTTCAGTCATAGCTAAAAATCTTTTGTCTCATTGATGCTGTCAACGTCTAATACTACTAACGTATTCATAGCAGTTGTAAACAGGGAAAATAATTTCAAATGGACTTCTCATTCATCAAGTTTAACCCTAATCTTTTCCAATTAGCTTTTAAAAGTGGAATTGCTTTTAAAAGAAAGCATTATTGATTGTTTTCCTTTTCCATTTAAAATCAGGTCATAGCTATAAAAGATGTAGTTCCTCCTCCACTGAGGAGAGAATTTACTGATGTCTACATTGTCATGGAACTCATGGACACTGATCTTCACCAAATAATTCGCTCTAATCAAGGGTTATCAGAGGAACACTGTCAGGTAAATTGCACTTTGTTATCTCATAGACTCGACCATTATTGCTTTGTTTTTTTTCTTCTATTGAACTGGGAATTATAAAAAGACACTCATTTGGTGATTTGGATCTCTTTGCAGTACTTCTTGTACCAGCTACTTAGAGGGCTGAAATACATACACTCTGCAAATGTCATTCATAGAGATCTGAAACCCAGCAACCTTTTGCTGAATGCAAATTGTGATCTGAAGATCATTGATTTCGGTCTTGCTCGACCAGCTTCGGAGAATGAGTTCATGACCGAATATGTAGTCACCAGATGGTACAGGGCACCTGAGCTGTTGCTGAACTCTTCAGAGTACACAGCTGCCATTGATGTGTGGTCTGTGGGTTGCATTTTTATGGAGCTTATGAACAGAAAGCCTTTGTTTGCTGGAAAAGACCACGTGCATCAGATGCGCTTGGTGACCGAGGTAAGATGAAATTCAAGCTATCGAACTAGCTAATATGGTTGTTTTTTGTTTGGCTACCGTATTTGCGTTCTGTTTCTTCTTTCATTGTGATGCTTTTTATTTTCAGTATTGAGCATATTGGATAAATGCTTATCGATTCTCTTACTTTTTTTCTTAGCTTCTTGGAACACCCACTGAATCGGATCTGGGGTTTGTTAAGAGTGAAGAAGCAAGAAGATACATCCATCAGCTTCCCCGACATCCCCGCCAGCAGTTAGCTAAAGTTTTCCCTCATGTCCATCCGTTGGCCATCGATCTTGTTGATAAAATGCTGGCATTTGATCCCGCAAAAAGAATTACAGGTAATTTTCCATCTTTTCAGCTAGCTCAAGTATCAAATATAAATGGTTTCGATACTAACAACATCGTACTTATATTGGACTTGTTACCTGTGTCTCTGCTGATTGAGTTGTTTTACAATGTTGATTTAAATTGGTTGCTACACTGTCAAGATCCATAACACTGTCTTGTATGGGGTTTATTTGAATTGATCACAAGTTTTACAAACTATTTTCATGAGTAAGAAAAATATATATATATTCAGTCCCATTTGATCATAAATTCTGAATTTTTACCCTTAAGTTTTCTTGTACTTACAAAGAGAAAATTGTCTGTGGCTGCAGTTGAAGAAGCATTAGCCCATCCATACCTTGCAAGATTGCACGACATAGCTGACGAACCGGTGTGCTTGAATCCATTCTCCTTCGATTTCGAACAAGTAATGGGAGAAGAGCAGATCAAGGATATGATTTATCAGGAAGCCATAGCACTCAATCCCCAGTATGCATAAGTCTTAAATATTGCAATACGTATACGTTATACCCATCATATGTCGTAGACTCATCTTCGGAATCGAAATAAGAACGAGGAAGATGCCGTATTCCATATCTATATAGGTTAGTTACCTTTGCAGGTTCTGTCTTGGCTGCTTTCAGTTTATCAGAACTGATTCAGAAGGGTTCTTCTCTTGATTTTTTTGTTTATTCCGCTTGTATTTGTTTGATATATTTGTAAGGAGATTATGGCCATCCGGATGCAACGCTATTTTTTATTGTACAGTTGCACGAATTCGCGCTAATGTACTATCATGGGGAATTACCCATTGTTTTCAGCGTTGGATGAGTCGGTGGTTAATAATTCTATGTAATAAAAGACGATTTTGTTCGGATGCAACTACTATACCACGGCAGTGCAATGGAGTCTATATTAGCTAATGTTGCACTCATTGCAAAGATTCAGATCACTTATACATCTTTATAAATACATCAAGAGAACCATGTTGTTCCACCGATCTTGCGAGTTGCGACCCAGATTCACCATATGTGTCTCGGGAACAAATTGGAGCCATGTCAAACATAAAGGATGAAAATCAAAGGAGAAATGCCCACGCAAAATAAAAATATTCAACTTACCGACAAAGTAAACAAACTTAGTATAGGTTTTGGTTTTTTTGACACGAACTCTAGCTAATGTTGCACTCATTGGGGGTTCCTTCCTCGGAAGAGGCATCCCCAGGAATTCCAAAATAGGCTTCTTCATCTTCCTCATCGCTATCATTGTCAGCTCTGTTGTACCTTCTTTCGAAATAAGACAATGCCTGCCTCCTGTGCAACCGCAAAACATGCATGATCATATCTGGGGTGAGTGTAACACGTGAGTTCTCCTCTCTGCCTCGCCTATTAGACTCCATTATCTGTTCAAAACAAACAAGTTGTGGAAAACATGTAAGCAACAACTCCTCCCGAGCCCAAAGTGTTTTTCTCTATTAACCACTTATGCGGTGCTGGATCTTGAAATTTTTGAGAAAAAGAAAAGTGTAAAGGTATTCCAATAAAACCAAAAATCCCATCTCAACGCTTCACAAGTTCAAAATGCAAACATACCGTAAGTTCTCTTTTAACCCTCGCTTTTGGTATTGCCCCACAAATTCAAGATCCAAACACGGCTTCAGTTGAAATAGAATGGTAAAACATTTAGAATGTACCTCTTGTACATTGTGAGGCAGAGGAACAACATCACTTGATACAGGAGCCCAAACCTTTATATTCTTTTCTATTCCGGAGCTAGCAATAACGGGCAAATTTGGATGGGGTTCCACTTGATTTAGAATGTGCCGATCACCTGCCATTAAACGCACCAGTTGCGCTCCTTTCTTCTTCCATATAAATAAGTGACCGCAATCAGACCCATTCATGATGTATTCATCATGAGGACCAAAGAAACTAACTCCTTTAACTGTTTGCGAGTTCCTATGCCCCGCATAAGCTTGTGGTTCTTCCAGTTTCTGCAAATCCTCGCGAGGTATCAACGGTGGGGAGGGACCCAAACCCATGTTCTTCTGAAATAAATAAATGAGCTCATCGTTGTAAGAGACAAGTAGTTCACTTGTGTTTGAGAATGCCAATGATGTTATGCTAACATCCTGGGTCTCAATTAGGTGATGAGGACAAAAAGTATTGACGGGTTTGTCGGAGTTACTTGAGGAGTCCCTTTGACACTTTCTAATGTCGTACAAGCGTGCGTATTTGTCAGAACCTCCTAAAGCAAAGTAATTAGGGTTTCTTGGGTCGATCACAAGTGCATTCAACCTTAAACTGCTAGAAGACTGCTTGTTTTCCGCAAATGAGGAGCAACAGAAAAGCTTTCTTGCAGAATTACTTCGTAGATCAAACTGCAAAACATAATCAAGTTCTCCAATATTAAAGGGAAATTGGGGTTTTAGAAGGAACATTAGTCAGATGACGCACGTGTTGAACAAAACCATCCTCGCCACAGCTATAAAATATGTAGGGACTTCCGGGCTCCACAGCAAGATTATGAACCCGGCCTTGGTGCTTTCCTAACCTTTTTGTTTCTACTTCACCATTCTCCTTTACCTGACCAAGTCTGACCTGTAAAAAAGAAGAGGAAATTGTTCCCAATGGTAAGAAAGGGAGACTGTTTGTAGGTAACCGGAAGAAAAAGAGGGTCCTGTTAGTTTAAAACGGGTTATTTGGCAAGGGTAAAAAACGTAATTTTGTAAGTCAAGAATGTAATAAAGCAGGATGAATCTGAAAGGATTGCTATCTAGCTTCAGCCCCGCAGAAACCTTGTCCCAGTTACCTCCTCTGAACTATGTATACTCTGTTTCTGCAATTTAGTTATGTCAACTGCCAAATACCATCACATCTGCTATCAAGCCGACAATGCAGAATCATGTCGTAGTGCCATTTCTGAAAAGAGCAATGCTATCGTGACCATGTCAGAGTACCATAGTTTGGATACCATGTAAGGTGTCACCATTGCATTGGTAGAATGTGCTCCACTACATGACAAATGTGACACATTCTACCAATACAGTGTCGACACATCACATGGTGCCCAAAATGTGGAATTAAGACGACCAAAGCAATAGTGTTGTGCAAAATAAGGCAGAAGTTTCATTCAGTACCCAGTCTATGCCTCCCCGAATGAATGCAAACGGATACTAAACTACGTAGAGGGGGTTAACTCAATTATCAGTCAACCTTTCCAAAAATAAGTAACAAAGACAAATGACTTAAACTACATAGTATAAACTCAAGGATAGTATAAATATAAACCTTATGTCAAGTAATCAGATAAATTTCCAAACTACAACCGAACTAATAAGAAGTTTCATAGAACCCGCCAAATGGAAGTACATGCTGTTCACCTAAACAATAGCGTACAAACAAGTTAAAAGCATGGTGACAGAACAATGCAATCAACATACCTGGCCATCAGCCGCAGAAGTTACTATTCTCCGATCATCAGTAAAAGGCATGATCTTGACCTGGAATACATTGTCGTAGTGGCCAGAGGGATATGAAAGTTCTAATGTTTTAGTAGCCCAATTCCAGATCTTAACTTCTTGATCGTCAGAACCTGACACGAGATGGTCACCAGCAGAGTTGAATTGAATTGTGTTTACACAACCCTCATGACCGTTTAACTTGCCATACAGATCAATTTGCTTCACAAGGACCTGTACCCAAAACAAAAGCAATAATTCACCTAAACATGAAATTTTATCCAGCTCAAAAATGTAAGCATAGCACCCCCAGAAATATATGCCTACTGTTGCAGCAAAATCTGATTTCGCATGGAATTACACCTTTTGTTCCAATATTAACACTAGTGGTAATGTATAACAACATATATGGCCTGGATTGATCTGCTTGGAGGTGGAATTAAGAACCGAGCGAAGCTCTTTCTTTTTTTGCCGTGCCGTGAAGCCCAAAAACAAAAAAGAAATCGTATATGGGTCTATTATAGAAAGATGGCCAAAAGAATTTGAAAGGCATTTCAGAACACCAGATGGTCTCGAATATTGTAACATGGACTCAGGCATCCTCCTTGAGTATGGGTATTGTCTCAATTGCTGCATTCACGTAATTCCCATGACACCGGGATACTACAAAGCACAAACTGTTCATATTATCATACTCATCATATCTTGCAATATAAGTCTCAGAAGTGACATAGACCATTTCATCCATGATATGACTAATGAGATCTTTATGAACAAGTTTGCAGTAAACTTGGGTACACAATACGCTTATAACATGTATCTCCAAGTACAAACAGACGTGTCTCTTTTCCTTACCCAAGTAGTGGACGTCTGATGAGTCCGTCTAATACAGGTGTCCATAATTAAGTATCATAATTCATAAAGGGGTGTAAAATCAAAGGAAATCAGTTAACTGGTACACAAAATGCACATTTGAAGTGAAGAAAATTTCACAGTATCACTGTTGGGACTTTAGCGGAAGTTTGATGATAACACACACACATTGGGATCCAGTACTAAACAAGTATTACCACAAAGGAAAAACAAGAGTGACACGAGATTAAGTGGTTTGGCCCAAAACCAGCCTAATCCACGGGAGAGAGACGCTCTATTTTATGAACACTAAAGAGATTACAATAATTGTGAGACACAAGAGTACTCAACCCGACACCAATACCCGAGCCCTGAAGTTATACACACTTCCCCGCCCACCGAGTGTCCATGAGCCCCAAATCTCATGGGTTACCCATGCGTGGGATTTTCCGAACCCTTGTAACGGGCAGGTGAAGTCTACATAGTCTGCTAACATGCTCTTCAATAGCGTTCTTTCCCTTTAACACATGGGTTCCTTTCACACACGGGGAGGACTTTTCAACAATCACCCGCGGTTTCATTTTCTAAATCTTTCAAATTCTGCTAATACTAATACTTTGTTTCAGATAACTCAGGTGTCGGGAGAGCTTACGCATACCTCAACTAGAGATCAATCTGTCCGCTAGCGGGGCCCGAATATGGAAGGTAATCCCGAAACTAATAGACTAGAACATCCTACTGTCATAAGCTATATGTACCCACTAGATTAGAAGTACAACGGGGTAATCAAACACACACCACATGATTACCCAATTGATAAACAGTTCTCTACGACTCGACCCATCAAGTACTTCTTAGCAAAGAGAACCCAATTCATAGAATTACGAATCAACTGAATTTTCCACATGTGCTGATCATAATATCAAAAAATTAATATTAGGTGCTTTCAAATCACGAACTCCTGTTTCCGATAGATAATTAAGTGCGGGTGTGTGCGTGAGAGAGAGAAGAGAGAGACCTCAGAAGCGGAGATTCGCCTAGCGAAGGTGGGGGGTCGAGATAAACCCATCTCTCTCTTGAAAATCTCTACAAAACCGCAATCAGAACCCCTGTAACCAGTTTCCATTTAGCTGAATTGGCACTGAATTTCGCCGATGAAAAAGATGAATATTACACTGAATTTCGAAGTGTGGATAAAGCTTGCAAGTGGAGCGAGAGAGAACATTCATGAACGAGATTGTGAAGAAAGTTCGAAATTCGGAATACGAGAAAAAGTGGGCTATACAGCAGACTTTTTCTTTTCTTTTCTTTTCTTTGGGGGTGCTAATGGAAAACCGTTTTTGTCTGTGCCAAAATTGTAGTGCTTAAAAATTTTGTACTATGTACAAGGTACAAACCTTTTATGCACTACAGTTTTGGCACAAACAAAAATGGTTTTCGCATTTCTTTTTCTTTTTTGGTGGGATCTACAGTTTTCCTTTTGGTTATGATCGGAAACATAAAAAACGAAAATGAAAAAAAAATACCAAATGACTAGTATATTTTATTTAAATTGTCGTTTAATATATATGAACATTTTTTTCAACTTCAATTTATATTTCCAAACTTTTCTCATTCTTTTTTGCCGACAATTCAAGAGCTCGGGAGCATGAGGTCATTTATAAATTTCAAAGTTAATCAGAGGAGAAACTCTAACATTTGTACTAGTGGCTTAGTGTTAGATGTTAAATCTGCAGTAGAGAGGCTACGGTTACTTATAACGCCCTCTATCACATAAGGTGGATCTGTGTATGTGTAGGTTTTACCCCATGTGAGGGCGTTACAAATAACTGTTATATTTAAACTTTTATTATTAAAGACTAAAGAGGAAATCACTGGGATTCAAGAGTTGAAAATGATTTTGTGTTATGACAACATCAAATGGATTTTAGCCCTCTAGTTTTGTATTCTCTCGAAACTATTGCCATGTTTCTGGAAAATTATCTTATATGGTGACAACATCAAATGGGTTTTAGCCTCTCTTTTTTTCTTTTTTTTTGTATTCTCTCTTAACTTTTCGTGGGTTTCAAAGATTTAAAAATTACTTAGTGTGGTGTCAACATTAAATTTTCATGGGGCCATTCATAAAATAACAAAAAAAATTAATATAGCAATAGTAAATTTTTCATTTCCCATGGGGTCGCTCGACCCCACAAAACCATATGCCGCGTCGCCACTGCTCGTCTCGTTGAGACGGATTGTTAATCTCAAACATTACAATAAAAAAATAAAAAAATAAAAAGACACGCGCACACAAAAGTGATTTTAAAAAAAAAATACCAGACCTGAAAATTAAAGAGAATGGGCCATAATGCATATCTCCCCAAGCAACAAAAAAGGGGGAAGTATATAACGCCGTAAATTCGTCCATCATATAGCGATCTCCTTTATTTAGGGATACTAAAATATTGTATTTAAGACTCTAATTAATTTATCTTTAATAATATCTATTTTAAATGCAATAATTTAGTTCTTTTCTATAAATAAATAAAAAATTAATCAAGGTTAACCTGCTATAATTTCATTTTGTGTTTCGGAATACTAGTTTTGTATCCACGAAAAAGAAATAGATTAAACTAGAGGTTGGTCTCTATTGCCACGAACCATATTTGTCTTACAATCGGAGTTTGTTAATAAAATGGTATACATGTATATAAAGTTTATATACAATGACAATTTTGAACCCTTAAATAAAGGTTTTGTTTGGTTGTTAATTTTGAGATAAGTTTTGGAGATAATAATTTTGTATAGGGTTGCTTAATTTTTCGTCTTTAGGGTAAATTTTTTAATATCTTAATAACCTTTTTTTTTCTTTTTCTTAACTTACGAACAAAGATACGCAATATATCATTGTGTGTCAAATAAGAAATCACAAGACGAGGATGCTTACCAGTGTGGAAATATTTATCACTCTCTACTAACTGTTAGCTGTGTTCCCAATCTAAACCGTCCAAAATTTATTTTAACAGTTCAGATTTCAAATGTTATGCCACATGTACGATAAGTAAGATACTTATGTTATATATAAAATAATCTGGACCATTAATCATTGAACAAACGGCTCAGATTGAACACTACATGTAAGATACATACTTTATATGTAAAATAATCTGAACTATTGATTGCATAACAAACGGCTCAGATTGAGCACTACACAGTGTAGAGCCCAATTGGCATTACAGGACCCAGTTCCGAAGATATCTTATGAGGCTAAAATTGCTCTCTTGGATGAGATTCTTTGTTTTGAGATTCAGGTGCCTTTCCTCTTATTGGTTTTTTTGGATTGTCTTTATTTTTAAAAAAATTCCACGTTTGTTAATTTTGATCAAACCTTTGTTTTGATCATTGATTCGTCTCGAAGACAGAAATCACAAAAGTAAAAAATCAAGTTTCGGTTATAATTTTTTACCTTTCCAATTCCACTCTTCGAGATGAATCAATAATACACAAAAATTTGCCACAAAACTAACAAATGTGGAATTTTTTTTAAATAAAGACAACCCAAAAAGCCTAAAAAGTCAATAAGAGGAACGACATCTAAATTTACAATTTATTTCGCATCAAAGTAACTTCTTCTTTTTTCTTCATATTTTCAAGTTTTTCCAGCCTTCTACAGGATTGATGCACGTTAAAAACCCAGTACTTTTACCATTTTCCAACCCATTTCGTTGAGATTGGCTTCATTTTAAAATTAGAATGTCAAAGTTCAAACCATTTCATTCTTTCAACGCCAGGTTCAGAACAAAAAAAGGACCTTTTGATAAAAAAAAAATTAGCGGAGTCAAAATATAGATTCATTAAAAAAAAAAAAAGGGATATTATTGATGATCTATTTTACGCAATGTGTATAATTAAATAACAACCTATTTCAGTTTAAAAAAACACCCAACCAGATCTTTCCAAATATTTACATCAACAGAATGAGCAAAAGGATAATCTGCAAAATCCACATCATCAAGTGTGTGTATATATAATATATATGTGTAAATTTCTATAGATATGCTGTCCAAAACAATTAGCACCCCCGAGGGTGCATGGTATGAAGGGATCCCTCTTTACAGCAGCCGAGTCCCAATCCCTTAACCCAAAATTTGGGAAATAACATAAAAACATCCAAAGAATCAAGCTAGGGTTTTACATTTCTAAACTAATCGAGCCGTATGGTTCTAATGTAAAAGTTGTTTCGTACCAGCCAAAATTGCATTATAGGAGATTGGATCCACTCTCCGCTTTTGCCTCTGCCGGAAGTCATATTGTATTATCTTTACGCTTTCTTCTTTGCAAAATAGGTGCAGAATGGGGATTGGAAATGAGCTAATCGTCGTCGTCGGTTAACGAGGCAAAGGAGAAAGGTCTGAACTTGTAGCCATCGCCGTGATAAAACTTGTTCTGGAATTCCACCCAATGGAGACGCAAAGCATGAAGGAAAGCACTAAGGGTCTCCATCATTAGTAATATGAAGGCTGTTGCAAAGGCAAAAACCGCTAGACCAAACAACCGGATGATGATGTTATCGTACCTGCAATAATCACACCATTTATGGAAGTAAAAATAATTAAGAACCTATTTTCATTTGAAGTCGGCAAACAGTATGAGAAAAACGATTGCGCTAGGTGAATAGTTCTCCGTAATATGGATCCATCAAAAAGAAGAGCCAATTAACGTAATAGCAGCTTACAATGGATTATTTAATCTATACTATAGTTTTGGTTATTATTGAAGAATTTCTCCAAAAAAACAAAAAGCCAAAAAAGAAATGCCCGCTGTAATGGAAGATTAAGATATGGCAAAAGAAGAACATCCAATTGGATAAGCTTGGCTAATAAACTTACCCCCAGGCAAGGAGGAGGACTTTCTCATAGAAAACGGTTGACAATTCAGAATGGGCCAAGCTGTAATAGCAGTAGCAGATATTAACCACAAGATACTTGGGAATAAATAGAACTCCATTATGAATATGAGAAAATTTCAATTTGTACCTTAAAGCCCAAAGCCGAAGGTATGACGCGGTATTGGAAACAGAACCAAGAACAAACTCAATAGAATGTATCATTTGGTGTACAAAGACCTCGCTAAAATTGAAATCCTCGTCATGTTTCCTTGCAGAATCAGTTTCATCATCCAGATCCATCTCTGAGGTTCCAAGCATCTTATACGTGCGCCCTTCAAATCTCTACAAAACATGGTGCCCCCCGAAGGAAACAATTTAATCCCAATTTCATGAAAACCAAGCCCTTCTAGCAACTTCCCCTTCATTTAAGATTACCGTAATAGATAAAAGACTGAAACCAGCTCAAACAGTAAGAGAGTGAGAGTCAACAACTTCAAACTTTTCCCGATAACACTAAGACACACTCTGAGTCAGATAGTGGTAGGTCAACTAAGTCTCAAACAAGAGGATTCTGGATGTACAAGATTGCATGCCAGAGAAAAAACAGCTCCACCATTTCAATGAGCAGACTTGAATGTTTCAATGACCAGAAGAACAATCCAGTTTTACAAATGACGTCCTACGGCAATTTCAGAAGGTTGTCGAGAAAGAAGGAAAACAACTGCTACAAGCATAAACAGTAACTAAGCATAGTTTCTGAGACCCAGTTATATTCAGGAAAGGTGTAGAACCCAGCAAAGTCGACAAGAAAGAGTACCTCAGAGTGAAGTTTCTTCAAAATGAAAGGTTTTGGAAAAAGCATCCATGGAACTGCAACGGCCGCCGAAAGCAACAATATGATCTGCAAAAGATTTACATGGATCATTCATCAACTAACAACAATAGAGAGCAAATGTCAGCTCAAACAAACTACAAAAGAATAGAAAAGGTCATGCCTGAAGTAATTTCTGGCCCGGAAACAACTGATTGTCACCAAGATCCTCAAATGGACTCAGAAACATGTATATCATTACATGATAAAGGTCAGCTTGAGAACCAGTGCACCACTTGATGACAATAAGCAGTGATAGATATCCAAAAAGACTGTTTAGAAAGATCATCTGTGGCACAAACTGATACCTAATTACAAAGCAAGGTAAGTTCCATGTTCATTTAGTTAGTTTTAGATGGTGCACGCCTGTGGAAACAGGGGAGAGAGAGGGAGCAATACGCACCTAAAATCCAGGGAATTATGAAAGAAGCGAGCATTGAAGTAACTTAATAGGATTCCTAGGTTCATCTGGGTGACACCCAATAAAATAGACATCTTCATTTTGAGAGAGTTCAAGAAAGGAAGCTCTGAACGACTTCCACGCCAGCTGGGATCAACTCCAAATGGGTATGCATCTTGGAATTTCACTAATCCAACAGAATACGCATCACTATCAAAGAAAAAGTTTTTGTCAAGTATCTCACAGCTTACAATTATATTCAGAAAGAATTAGAGAGACAGAAAAGGGAAATTAGACCGAAAAAAAGAAATATTCAAAATAACATAACATAATTGAAAACCTCTTATCAATTTGAAGATGGGTCATTGGATAGAAAAAGCACATGTGCTTGGTTTTGAGTAGAAGATGCCACTTATAATTCGTTTGAATGAGTCTTACATGACCAGAATGATGAACATTGATGATATAACACCAAATGAAATGTTAAGAAGCACAACAGAAGATGTTCTGTACATTTCAAACACTGATAGGTGCCAACCACATGTCCAAAATGCGTGCTATTACTTCTATAATCATTTATGAAAGGGTGTGTCCTGGACAATAGGGACGCAAGTAACTATACTCAAGAACTTTTTTTAATCAAAAACAGTGGACCTAAAACTCCATTTAGTTTGGCTCACTCATCTATACCACTTTGGAACCTAAAACAGTTTAACATAATTGGGTACACTTGTCAAGAAGGCTTGGCTATTAATAAAAGTTACCACATTTTCAATCATGAATATGATACACGTGAGTGTCATTGACTTTATATGGACTAAAATATGACTGTCGTATATATCTCTGAAAGAGTAAGTTTCTATCCAGTAGGTGATCCAACTGGAGTGGTAGCATGGGGGCCCACCCGCAGTCCACTTTGATGATCTGAATTGTTTGTCATTTAGGCCCAATTGTAATCATATGTGCGAAAAAAATCATTGATTAGACAAAAGTACAGAATCGGATCATGTGTCTTCAACAATTGCAGGAAAACATACTTCAACAACAAATTCCCATGGTTAGGACAGAAAGATCTGATCAGAAGGCTACCATTGCCCGGCCAACTTTATTTATGAAGAGGCTATTTTTTTCTGGCTGTAAACATAAACGGTTCAGACCATTGAAGTAGGCCTGAGGTGAGCCCCACTACGCCAAACTAAAGCTTTCCACTTGGATCACCAACCGGAGAGAAAAGCAACCACAATAACATGCCATCCCAAATTGTTACAACAATAGTAGATGACATGGGTGAACAGTTTAGCATTGTATGGAGAAAAACTTGGGTGCCGGATGGGTACCACGGGGCGGTATCCGTCGCTCACGTTGGCTGTCCAAAAGTGTTTTGGACGGTTCAGATTTTAGAGAGAGAAAGAGGAAAGAGAAAGAGGAGAGAGGAGAGAGGAAGGGAGAAATATAGGCTGTCCAAAACACTTTTGGACGTTCGAGATGCCCGCTCGGGCACGCATCTTGGCTCGGGCACCACATGTGCAGTACCTAATTTACACCCAAATTTTTTTCCATTTTATGACATGGGTGAATAGTTATCCATAGACACTGAGAAGACATCGTATACCTTCTAACATATGTGGAAGATGTGAAGCGTCTTAGTTTCCATTGATTTAAAGACTACTAAAAGAAGAAAAAATAGTTCAGCCAAGATAGTACCTGCATGTAGCATCTCTGCATTTGTAAGCAGACCCTCTAAATATATGATAGGGAACAGAAAAGAACTCATTGTAAATTAGCCCACAGTAGATCGAAAACAGAGACATTAACAGAAGCAAATAGCGGCCGCCAAATACCATCCCCATAATACTTCCAAGTTTCTGACAGGAAAACCATTACTCAAGTAAGTCTCTAGATACTATTGCAAGTAAGTCTCTAGAAAGTAGATACTATTGCAATGGCACAGCAAACGTGTACATCTTCAATTATAAAGTTATAAACGAAGGAAATCATACATTGCATAATTTAAACTAAGAGAAAAATATTCAATGGTATAAACTATAAACTGAATCCAATAACACGAGATCTGTCTGAAAAGAGAACATACCTGAGACCCAAGTTTGCGTTCGCGAGATAGAAGGAATAAGGCTCCCAACAACAAACATATTCCATGACCCCAGTCCCCAAACATCACGGCGAAAAGAAATGGGAATGTAATGACAGTAAACACTGCAGGATTTGCTTCCTGATATCTAGCAACACTGCATAACAGGAAACTGTATTAGTAAATATGTCCAGTTCTACAAGTGCTCAAAATTCAAACACAGGCACACCAAAAGGATAGAGTTCAGCAGAAAAATAGTGAACCCAAGGTTAACCAATTGAAGAAAAAAAAAATTGACATCAACCACCAGATACAAAAGTAAAACAAATTGGAACAAAAATTTCATGTCAAAGATCATAAGGCCTTGTTTGGTAACACTTTTGTTTTCAGTTTTCTGTTTTTATTTTCAAAATTTTCATAATTTAAGGGAGAAAGTTTGTTTGGTTCACTACTTTTACTTTCAAATTGTACTTTCTACTTTCACTATTTCTAAAATTAGAGGAGGTAGGAATTCCTCACTTTCACTTCTTGATTTTTTTCCAGAACCGGCTGCCAAAAAAAAACTGTAGCGCGCGCTACAGTGCATAGCACCTTACACAGCTTCCGCCCGCGATCGAAACTTGGTGAGAGCATTTTTGAGAGCTTTTTTTTACCATCTCAAAAGAAACGGTCACTGACACACAACAAATATATTCGCCTGTGAGGTCTGAATCGTCTGATATCCCATTGAATACTCTCAACTACATCCAGATCTGAGAAGTGAGAAGCCATTGAAGAGCTTCAGGTTCTCTCTCTCTCTCTCTCTCTCTCTCTCTCTCTCCGTCTCTGTGGTCGTCTCCCCCTCTCTCTCTTCGTCCATTTCTCTGTTTTCGTTGTTTGATGGTCATCGCTCTCTTCATCCATCTGAGAAGTGATTTTGTACGTTTTTGCACAGGAATCCAACAACCGTGCTTCGAATCTACATCTGGGTAAGTATGTTTTATGCTTTTGATGGATTTTTTTTTTCTTTCTACTTCTTTTTTGTTGTATTTTGATTCTGGATCTAGATGTTGGGTACTACATTAGGAATGTTGGGTACTACATTAGGAATATTGGAAATCTGATTGGGGATCTGAATGTTTTCCCTTTTTTTTTTGTCATACTTGCAATGGTATATGTTTTAATCCGTAAATGAAACAATCAAATGATTATGGTGGTGATGCAGGTGTAAAGAAGTGGGCTATTAGTGAATTATTACTTGGTTTTTCGTTGTAGAGTGATGTATGATTTTTGGCAAGTTGGCTTTTCTGGCGTTGGGCTAGCCTTCCATAAATTATTTAAAACATCAAAGCCATGGCTATTACTTTCTTTGTTTTAGGTCTAAGTGGTAGTTTCATTGATAGGATGGCTACACGGTAGGAGAAGCATGGATTGAAGCCCTTCTTTGTTTTATACACACCATATGGTGCATAGGGGTGAAAAGAAATTGATGATTTCTAATAGCTTGATGTCAGGGAGGGATTCGATCTTATGGTGGTTTTTTCTCTCGTTTCGTGGAGCATTAGTTGCTGTATATATGTAGTCTTGTCTTACACGCTGATACGGTCGCATCCAATTTTGGTGCATACTGTGTATATTTTATATCTTTGAGAGAGAGTTTTGTGTCATCATCCAGATCAAGATAGGGAAACTGTGAAGCACAGATACGGATACATGGATACGAAATACGGATGTGGATATGACATGGTACGGATACGGTAATTTGACAAAAGCTGAAAAAATAAAATTTGGATACTTCGGTGTAAACTATGTATTAATATAATTATTAGTCTTCTAAAAGGCGTAAAAATGCAGACATACGGAATAAAAGAGTAGTTGAAACAGTTTATACCAATGTAAAAAAAGGGTAAAAGCAGTGTATTTAGTATGTACAACATGCAGTGTATTTGTGCTTCATAAACTTGTTGGTGGTTGTGAGTGATATTATCCTGAATTCCATGTTTTTGTTGGCTAATTTATTTGGATATAGTTTTTGGGTGTAAAGAGTAGTGGTTCAGCTAACATGATAGCAAAAAGTTTAGGATTTTGTGAGCACTAACAGCCACAAAGCAGCATTAGCATACTTTTATGGCTTCAATAGCTACATCTCTGGGATTTTCCTGTTGCTCTTGGTCTCTGGTATGACCTACTGATAGACACCACTCTCGGGGCTATATTACTTTATGGTTGCTGCTGCTGCTGCAATAGCTTCATCACTGAGATTTTGCACCTCACTTGGGAAAGCTGATGTCTTGTAGCAATTCTAGTTTTTTCATCTCAAATTGGATTGTCCACTCATGCGATGTATTGATTTATTTTTAGGTTTGTAGCTCTCTGGTTTTTCTGGTTGATAGCAATGACCTATTTTTTTTCTAAGGGATTGATTCTTCATCATTTTTGTGTTGTCATGAACTCTCTCCCACATGATAGAACATATTCCCATTTTCATGAGTAACCGTAAGAAGCATGTTATAGTATAATGGGAGTTCAAGCACATTTTTTCTAGGACACTTTCTTGACTGCCTTTTGTTCTTTTTCTCCAATCATATTATTTGAAAATTAGTTGCACACCGATGTCTTGGGTTGATTTATGTATAGGAAATGGCTACCAATGCTATTGAAAGTATCAAGATTGAGGATGATGTTGTTGAAGTGGAAGGTGTAAGTGATAAGTCTGTGTGGTCGAAGAAAAATGAGGCGATTTTTATTGAGGTTATGGAGGAGGAGGTGATTTCCTTGGGTAGTAGAGAAACTGGGACTTTTCAAAAGGAAGTTGGTCTAGGATGAGGAAGGCTCTTACGGCTAGAACCTCATACCCATACACTGAACTGCAATTGAGAAACAAGTTCAACCTACTACGTACTTTGCACACGAAATTTGTGAGCCTTTGCAGCCAAACTGGTGTTGGATGGGATGCCGAAAGAAATACTATAACCGCTGATGATGACCTTTGGCAGAAGCTTTTTAAGGTTAGACATGACCTAATCCCTTTTATTTTCCCCATGTTAATTAATTGAAGTCTAATACACCCCACTTTTTCTTTACTTAGGTTAATAACAAGGCCAAGCATTTCAAGAAAAAGGGTTTCCCACACTATGCTGCGATGACCCGAATACTTGGAGATACCACTGCGACAGGCTTTAATGTTCACCCGTCAACCCAATCCCCATCTGGAACAGATAGTTCTGATCCCTCATTCGATATTAAGAAGGAGGAAGACAATGACGACTTAGAAGTACAAGAGGTTAGTGGAAAAGGCAAGAAAGAGGTTAGTGGAAAAGGCAAGAAAAAAGATTTTGACATGAAGGCTTTAAAGATCACTAAGGCAAAGGAAAGTAGCAAGAGTAGAAAGAGGGACTCCTTGTCTGCGAATCTCAATGCATCTTTAAGTGTTATTGCAGAGAGTAACAAGAGGAAGGTGGATATCCTTGAAGCAAGGCATAATGCCAAGAGTTCTAGTGTAACTGTGACTTCCCAAGACCATAGTGACGTAGATGATCCGTTGATGGATAAGTGTATGGCAGTTCTCAATGAAATGGAAGACCTAGATGGGCCATCTTATGCGAAGGGGTTGAAACTACTAAAGGAAGACCCTTCATGGCGAAAACTTTTCGTCAATAACATGTCAGAGAAAAGGAGGAAGGACTGGATTGCTAGTTTGTGAGAGATTGGTCCAAGTTTAAGAATTTATTATGTAGTTGGTTTGCGAACTAAATTATCCTTTGGTTTATAAGAACTATTTCCCTTGTTTTTTTAGGACTTGGTTATGTATTTGGTTTGTAAAACTTAATTCTCCTTTGGACGGTTCCGTTTAGGACTTGGTTTGTAGCCTTTATTTGGTTATAATGCATTAGGACTTGCTTATCAATGCTAATCCAGCAAGTAATATTTGATTGCCTTCATTGTTTTATAATAAGAGGAACTGCTGTATGTTATTTTTTGTTTCAATAGTTTCCTCTGTCCCTGGCTAACCCATGGTTCTATTATGGGTTGTTCCCGTCTACACTAACCTTTACCCTGCAACAATAACTGAGGGTAAATGGTTCAATTTCCGCAGAAGTCTGATTGCTGGTGGTACTTCCTCTATCTTATCTATGACCATTGTCAACTGCACAAAATTATGACCCCTCTGTCTTATCTATGACGAATGACACATGTGCATATCAATACATGCTGTTTTTTTGTTTAAACTATGCATCTAGATGATTTTGTGCATGCTGTTTTTGAGTAGGCAAATGGAGTCTAGCGATGATAGTGACAAGGAATTGGAGTCTGATTCAGACGACGATACTATAATTGCATTGGTCACTGTAGCAATAGCTGAACATCATCGGAGATATGCTGATAAAATCCCGTGTCGAACCTCTATATTAAGAGGACACGACTATGTAATAGAGGTTTTGAATGGTCATGATGCAAGGTGTGAAGAAAGCTTTCGCATGGAAACACATGTTTTCATTGCACTTTGTGAGGCGCTTAAGATACACGCAGGGCTAAAGCATTCAAGGTACTTAACAGTCCAAGAGCAAGTATGTATATTTTTGCTCGCAGTTGGACATAATAGCCGAAATCGTATAATCCAAGAGCAATTCCAGCATTCGGGGGAAACTATTTCTAAGTATTTTAAGCGAGTGTTGAAGGCTGTGTGTAGGCTTGGAAAAGTCATCATTCAACCACCCTCACTTGATGAGGTACCTTCAGAGATTACACATAACCCAAAGTATTGGCCATTCTTTAAGGTATTACGATACGTTTGTTTCACTCAATTACATTTTCAATTTTTTGAAGTACTCCTATATTGTTAACATTTAGTTCCATTTACGTGTGTCCTTGCCTATAGGATTGTATTGGTGCTATAGATGGAACACATATTGATGCAAAGGTTCCCGCTCGTGAGCAAATTCCATACCGTGGGAGACACAAGACCACGTCACAAAATGTGATGGCTGCTTGTTCATTTGACATGAGATTTACATACGTCTTGTCGGGTTGGGAGGGAAGGGCAAATGATTCACGAGTGCTTCTTGAATGTGCGAATAATCCGACAATGCAATTTCCCATGCCACCTCAAGGTAAAACATGCTTATATGTTCATTGAGAATTTCATGCCTATTTAAGTGAAGGGTAGAATTATGCATTTTCCATATCTATTAGCAGGAAAATGTGTAACATGTGTAATTGAGCAGCATGTGCACAAAATGTAATATGCAATTTCCATTTTCCAGAATTATGCATTTTCCATATCAAGTTCATTGTGAACTAATTTAAATTGGTTCTATGTAGGTAAGTACTATGTCGTTGATTCGGGGTATCCAAATATGCCTGGGTTTCTAACGCCATACAAAGGCGAAAGGTATCATTTGTCCTCGTTCCGTGGACGAAGTCGATTACCTACAAAAGAGGAAGAATGGTTTAATTACCGTCATTCATAACTTCGCAACGTGATAGAGCGCTGTTTTGGTGCCTTGAAGGCACGATTTCCTATTTTGAAACTAATGCCAAAGGGGTCCATAATTTTATAAGGATGCATGACAAAGACGATGCGGTGTTCAAGTTTTATAGCAAACCGGACTTGATTGTCAAGAGTGAGCAACGTGAAAGGAGCACCGTGCAGCAAATTAATGTCACCCCTAGTCAATTGCGAGAGATGGCTAGACTTCGTAACTCTATTGCCCGCCAAATCTTTAATAGCCAAAAGCAATAATGTGTATTTCGTTGTTGGTCATGTATTGCTATCCACACCTCGATTATGTAATTTTGTATGGATTGTTCATGAACTTGAAAGTCCATTTAGCTAATCAAAGACTGTTAAACCCTTGGTATGTAAATCGTAAGACCATATTCGTGCCATTCATGTTTTTCTTTTCTTTTCTGGTTCCCTTTAGCAATCACATGCTTATTTTATTGATAACAATCATGTTTCAATTTTTTTTTTTTTTTTTTGAAATAGGTTCACACAAACATGTTTTCTGTTTTCACTTCCATTTTAGGAAAAACAGAAATTGGTGTTCAGAAAACAGAAAATAAAAAACAGAAAACTGGAAGTGTTACCAAACATGGCCTAAACGTCTGGTATTTACTTCTTTTTCAATCCTTTAGGGCAAACCTTGCAACAGATTTGGCTCCCAACAATGGGTTCCCTTCTACGATGTAAAATAATTATTGTAACCAGGAGAAAGATATGGCAGCTCAGTGCAATATAGAGTTAGCTGAGCTCCCATAATCCTTATCCAACACAGCCACAGTAAGAGAGAAATAGATGAAGCTATAGCATTCGATGCAAAACAAAATTCTTTCCTTTGGTGGGAGGCATATGGTTAAACCACAGAATAACGTGTATCAAAATTTCATCTTATATGGTATTCGGAAGACATGATGACCTATTGTAGCATTAGATTTTGTTAGAAAAAAAAGGGAAAGAAACATATTACCCATATGCATCGACAATTTCCTGAAATGAATTCGTAAAGCGGTTGGTTCTGAAGTATGTTGGCGGTGATTCCACAGCATCCATCGCATGAAATATGACACCCACTTGTGAATTGCTATCAAATGTTGCCCGCTGCAATGCTTCCCGAATCTGAACATAATAAAACGTAACCGTTATGGACACTTCACATAACAGTAAAATATAAGGGAACCAACTGCATATATTTTACCCAAAACAAGAATTAGATAAGAAGAAAGGGAAGTACCTGAGTTTTTGCAAAAATTGGACACCAGCCCTCTCCAACAAGACACTTTTTGGTCACATCAAAATTAAGCATATTCAAGGTATCATACACAGCTTTTTCCTTTCTAACCTAAAAAGACATGCATTGAACTTACTATTTAGGAAAGAGTAAAAGAGACGCCTTCCAGCCTTGGAAATTTAAAGGTCATAATGCTCAGTGGCAGATAGCAAGAACCAGAAGATAGTCGAACAGACTTGAACTTACCATGTCAATCCATTTTGCTAGCTGAGATCCGATAAATGTTAGACCATTATTTCGGTGACGGATGCCAGCGTTCAGTGTGGCTTCCAATTCAGAGAGACGTGACAAAACCTGCAACCAAGATGTTGAACTATTGGCTACCAACTGTTGCAAGCACATGGTTCTTAGAATGAGTATGAATCTATGACCATGGTAGAGTATATATAAGCCGATGGTTTAGGTAAGTTGCATTGGCATTCTTCATCATATGTCCCATTTGGCATGAGCTGCATGATGTGATTCTAGGAACAGGAAAGAAAAGGAAAAACAAATGTGAATACTTTCCTTCTTATATGTGCAATTAGTTGCCACAGGAATGTCAGGGAAGTGCGGAATTTGGATTCTGTCACTTTCCCTAATGGAGACTTTCCATAACGAAAAAAAAAACTCCTTGAAATAAAATCGTTCACCCTAACATGTTTTTGAAAACCAAATGCAAATAATGACACACGAAACCAACTGGAGACGATAGTCTCAAGAAAAATTATCATTTGCCTTCATAATTTCCTTAACTTCTTTAGCTTTAATATTCTCAAGACTCACTTTCCTGTAACCACATTCTTGCCAACCAAATGGAGCAAAACAGAAGAAAAAAAGTCCACACAAGGAGACTTCACATTATCTGCTAGTAAAGTATCAACAACGCAATAAACATGCCATCCGATTATCTCTCTCGCATTCAAGAAAATGCAGTCAATCACTTTAATAGCATACCTCTTGAGTTAGTTGCCTCTGTTTTGTTATATCTTCAGGTACGGGATAGCAACTTGCACCAAATGCTTCACAAATTCTCAGTATTTTTGTTTTTGCCTGCTCCCCTGAGAAGAACACCACAAAGGCCATTTTCTCAACCTGCACAGCCAATATCTAAAAAGTCAAATCCGACAAAAAATAAAGCTAATATTCCTAAAGGAAATAGAAACAAACATAGCACTCGCTGGAGGGAACAAAGCATACTGCTAAGAAGCAGATTATAGGCTAAAAAAAAAAAAGTACGAAGAGAAAACACATCCCAAAAGGTAATAATAGCACTATGAAAGAAGATGACCATTTCCGATGACACAGGATCCAGGATTTTTTCATCAGCTGGTGCCTGATTGAAAAGCATGTTGCCTCTTGTAGCACGAAACAACATCCGCTCAAACATAAGAACTTTTGATCTAACGATAATGCCACTAATGAAGCTTAAGCCAGATTGATTTGACTGTCCTGGTCTCATCTCCTGGACAATAAATTATATTTATCAAATGAAATCATGTTTATAGTTAGCGGTAAACAATTGTGTATAGTTTATCATGCCAAATGGTATATAAGCAAACAGACAATTACCTTTTCAAGTAAAGATGTTGTATCTGCATAGTCCTCATTAGAGTATACATGATCATCTAACTCTATTTCCTCTGAAACTACATGACTCTTACTCGAAACAAGGAAACCACCTGCCTGGAATTCCAATAAGAAGGCATAAGAAAAGCATCTAAAATAGAATTTGGAAGGAATGCTTCATGCACTCATTGCCAAGAAAGATAACTTCAGTTATTGGCATGGTCTATTCTGATGCAACCTAATGATTTTTGTAGGATGACGTGTGTGATGTATGTACACCCATCTGAAGCAATAAACATTTCAATAAGAAACAAAAAGTGATCACTAGAAAGTTTAGGCTCACTAGCCAAAGTTTGGGTAGTTAGTCAAAATATGCAGAAATTGATACTAGAACTGCAGCAAATTATGCTGAATTCATGCCTAGCACCGCAGATATACATTCACATGGCATAAGGTCAGTCAGAATCTTAAAATAGTCTAGCGCTTCAAAATGATTAAACAGGAGTGAGAAAGTGGAGATAATTTTTTGATGGAGTGGTCACTGTATAAATAGATTCATTTTAGTACCGCAAAGATAGAAAAAGAAAAGAAACAAACAAAGGATAAGAAAATCTTTGATGAAACAAGGAAGCAGAAACAGCTTCGATAAATGAATCTGAACAAGGAAAATATAACTGATGTAATGGTAGGTTGGCAGTTGGCTGCCCCATTATCAATTCTCCTATTAATGGCTCATGAACATTCATATGAAACACCAACAGAAAATATCATCAGTCCATACTGAATTCAATTTCCAACTGCCCCACACTATCAATTCTCCTATTAACGCTAATGAAAATTCATATGAAACACCAACAGACAATATCATCAGTCCATACTGAACTCAAGGAAATTGATACCTTCTGCAGTACAATCTTGAACTCTAGCAGCTCATTGTAGGATTGTCGTAGTTGCTCGCTGTTACTATTCATTTCCAATAGCTCATGTTCATGCTCAGCGAGTTGTATCTGGAACCGAGAGAGTAAATTAGATCCGCAATTTAAAAGAAAATGCACATTCATTCCCAGAGAAAAGCTTCCTTTTCCATGCATAGAAATCAGTTCTGACTGTTTCTTACAGCATAAGGTTTTAATGCTGGCAACAGAAAAATCCCACCCACAAAGAAAGAGAAAACTAAAATCAATCTTGTGAGGGAAAAAAAATAAAAAGTTGCCAACTCAGTAGATGAGCTTTAAAAATTTCGCACCTCTAGTTCCTCCAGCTCTATGTCTGGTTGCAAAACAGGACGAGGAGCAGACATTAGACCAGCTTTATGTATTTGATCTTTGAAAAATCGTAGCCTCCTCGACATCTCTGCACATCTTTTTACCTGTGAATAACTCCCACATATGAAAACGAAACTATGAAGGAAGCTGCAGGGAAACCCATCTCTATCAAAAATTATATAGTGAAGTCCTATTGCTATGCACTAAGTTTAGAGTTCAGACCCAGGGTAATATACATGGATGTTTCACGACATCCACCAACCAAAATTCAGGTACAGATTCCACAGAATAAGAATTTATTTGTTGCCAATCTAACAGCAAAAAACCAATTTAGTGAAATCTTTCTATTATTTGCTGCTTTTTTTTCTTCTTTCTTTCTTCTCTTGTTCTTTTTCCCCTCGTGATGATTTAGATACCAACAGAGACTCCTCTCTTCGACAAATGGAAGAACCATAACACTGTAAATAGGGTAACATTCAGCATCCAGCAAACTAGTATATAGCAAGCTAAAAAATCTATACCTGATTAACAAATGTTCGTTGGAAAGGGCTTTTATCAGCATTTAACTGCCACGAACACAAACATAAAAGTGAGTCGCCACTGGTAGAAAAATAAAAGGTTAGCAGAATTTCTTTATCATTAATTTGTTGCCAAATGGGATGAGAATTTTGTGAATATACCATGGTTAACTAGGGAAACCCCAACAGTTAATTTTCATGCAGATATTCATCCTAAAAGAAAGAAAGACTGAACCGGATTCCAAATTCACAACTTCGTATGGATTACAATTCGCTTCTTACTACTTTACAATCAGAGATGAGTTAAGATAAACCAAACAGCAACGAATAATTAGCAGCATGAACACTTTTTGAGGAATTTTTTATTCTGCGTTCAGAAAACCAAGAAGAGAATGACTCGGTTTTCCAAATAAGTCTACTTGAACCATTAATGAAATGCTAATTTAATGCTTCAAGATGAGCCTCGCCATATGGTGAAAGGAGAAAATGAAAAATCTCAACAGCCTAACAATGAAGTCTCACTATAAGCAATTATGCATCATAGTAGGTGTCAAGACCTCTTTCATGGCTTGACCACTTTATATGCCACTGTTCACTAAGTTAAGTGGACAACATCCTAGAGTGAGGATAAAAAAATAGTGTCAGCCTAACCTTATACAGAATCAAGGTTGCATGGACCCAAGTACTGAACACCCTTTGGTTGCATACTCAAACATTACTATCCCTATAAATAAAACGAGAAAGAAAGATCCAACACAAACAATTTCCTCCTTTTATGTGATCTACGAGTGAAAAGAACATCCATCGTTGGAGAAGGAAAGTAAACAGTCTTTATCAGCATAATGTAGAAAAAAAGAATGAAATGGATCCTGTTGTAATCGTTTCTTGCATTTTTTTTTTTGCACCTTTATTTGTGCTGCATCACGTCCTCAAGCAAACATGTCCACTACCCATATACATAGCATAGTTGTCAAAGGTGTGCCTAGGCACGAGGCGCTGGGCTAGCACCTTGACTGAGCCTAGTTGAGGCACCTTCAATGAAGCGCAGCCAAGGCGCGCCTCTTTCACTTTTTATCACAGCCATCAAAGCTAGATTAGACTATTACCTTCACTCTTTCACTTCAGTATGTCGCAAACATAGGTATGTTGAACCTCTCTCTCGATCAACGAAAAAAATCTCAGTCAATCTATCATCTCTTCTCTCTCGATCATCTCTCAGTCGATCGTAAACACATCTTCACATTCAATTTTCTCTCTTCACATCTTCCACATTCGAGGTATTCTCCCCTCTCTATATAAATATATAAATATATCCATACAGTCCACTTCTAGTTAGGGATCCCTGACTTTGTTAAAGTCCGGGATCCCTCTCATTCTCACAATTCCCGATTGAATTTTGATGATCCAAGCCGTTCAATGTGTTTAAAACATGTTTTTAAGGGTCCCCGCAAGGAATCATTGAAAAAAAAAAGACCAGGAAGGGCTTCATCCGGGCAGTTTTTCATACAAACCGTAGATATATATTTTATGAAGAATTGCTCGGATGAAGCCCTTTCCGGTCATTTTATTTTATGATTCCTCGCGGGGACCCTTAAAAACACATTCTAAACACATTTGACAGTTCGGATCATCAAAATTCAATCGGAAAATGTGAGGTCGGACTTTAACAAAGTCAGGGATCCCTAACTATTAGTTTTTTGTATATATATGCACCACCAATCTTCCTATCCACACCTTAAAATGCGGACCTTCCATTCACACCCTACTTTCCTAATCAAATTTTCATGATCCAAACCATCCAATGTGTTTAAAACGTGTTTTTAAGGATCCACGCGAGAATCACCAAAAATAATGACCAGGAAGGGCTTGATCTGAGCTGTTTTCACCAAAAAAAAATGATCAGGAAAGGCTTGATTTGGGCAGTGTGTTTAAAATGTGTTTTTAAGGATCCACACGAGGAATCACCAAAAAAAAAAAAAAACCAGAAAGGGCTTGATCCGAGCAAAACTGTACTCGGATCAAGCCCTTTCCAATCATTTTTTTAGTGATTCCTTACGTGAACCCTTAAAAACACGTTTTAAACACATTGAACGGTTCGGATCATGAAAATTTGATCGGAAAGTAGGGTGTGGACAAAATGTCTGCAGGGTATGGATAGGAAGGGGACTGTGTATATGTATATGTATTTTTGTTTGTGTCATTGTGTGTGTCTAATCTGACCTATTTTATGAGAAAAGAGAGAATCACTTTTGAAGAATCTATTTTGTAAAGAGTATTATATGGTGCTTATTATTTGAAGTATTGGAGTGTGCTATTTTTCCCTCTTTTTTTTTTTTTTTTTGGCATATATTCGCCTCGCTTCAAAAAAGCGCATGCCATGCCTTGCGTCTCTCGCGTAGGCCCTAACAGGACTCTCTGCCTCTCGCCCTTAACATCTATGATACATAGATGTTCTCCCTCTCAAGAGTAGTATTGCATAACAAATGCATAAGCACCCAACACTTTCTCAAATGACTGAGTATTCTCTCTCTTCCCTAGCTCCTAGAGAGAACTCATGAACTAAAGGAATCAACTAAGTGTTACACACAATTACATATACTTGGGGCCCATTTTAATCATTGTTTTCCATATAAAGCACATTTTAGCATCTCCAAAGATGCTCTAACAAAATTGAGTCCAATTGAAGACAACATTCCCCATTTCCCTCGTCGCACAAAAACAGCAATAACAAAAACCTCAACAATCCCCACCTTATTTAACTTGCACTAACAAGGATGGGTGGGGGTTGAATGAGCCCAGGCAACCGCCCTACTTACGTTTCAAAATTTCTTTAGAATCACAATAGTTTTTCTCAAGAATGTTAAAATTATGCAAGTTCGCCCACCCAACGTTTCTTAATAAATCTAACACCCGACCATTCAAGTTTTTCTTGAAAAATTCAATAAACATCCTCCTACCAAGTTTTGGAATGGACATGAATCCATCAGATTGTATGCATCTACAACTTTATATGACTACATTTCCTAATTATGTAGGTTGACCGAGAATACCTACGGTAACTTTACTGATACTACTTAGTAATATGCTAATGTATTGGTAGCAAATTTATCAGCTTTCATATGTGGTTAAAAAAAACTCGCCCACCCAACGTTAAAAATTAATATCATGCGTTGGTAATTGTACCCCAAAGGCAACTTCCCAATCTTCCTAATCACAAAAACAGCAACAATGAAATCATCCCTACCTACTCCAGACTACTAAATTCTCCACCAAAAACCAACAAGTATAAATGTAGCAACGATCCGTAGTACCACAATTCAACTGCAACTACAACCATGAACATAATTTGTTTGTAAGGTTCAAACTTTATAAACTGAATGCCCGATTTTATTTTATTTTTTTGAAAGTTTGAGTCAACATAAGCGAACACAATAACCTCGAACTCAATGTAATAGTCAATACCCATATTTCCACATTGTCAACGCATATACTAGATAACAAAAGATCTACTGAGTAATTGGTATAGAGGAATAAATTTGGGGGACTGAATTTAGAAGCGTACGTCTCGGAATTGGAGAAGGCCGAGTTGGCCGAGGTAAGAGACGGCTCGGCGAGCGGACTCGACGGGAATAATGAGCTGAACGGCAGTCATCTTCTCCGACCGCATCAGATCCATGGCTGGCAATTTGTCTATGTACTCCATTTTCCATCAACCGAATGGAGTGACTGATTTCCCCCAATGGAAAATTTTGAATGGGAAGGGAGTGCCCTAGATCTCAAGATCTGAAATCTGATAATGCTAACAGGGTCTCTGTCCTCTCTCTCTCTCTCTCTAGACGTATACTGTTCTCGCTTTACATGTATCGTGCAGAAGTGTGTATCACTTTTTGAGAGGTTTACCCTCGGCAACTGCCACTGGAACGTGGAGAAGTCGCGGTTTACTCATCGGGATCGTAAGCATTCTGAGTTTTTTTGTATTCAAAGGAAACTTTTGGAGGTGGTCAATAGTCAATTATCGGTACTAAATTACTACTCCAATCAATTGCCACCAGTACTAGTACTTCCCAATTTCGAAGGATTACAAAAACTTCCTAAGGATTACAAAAAAGAAGTCAATTACCCCATGGATTACATGAGCAATTCTATTAAAGCATATTCCTTTTGTCCGTGTTTGTTAGTCTATTTTTAACATTTATATCATGTAAATTTGATCACATGCATTGGATATACAGATGCACTAAAGAACAATTTTATATATATTTGTGTCTAAACTTCCATGTCTCAATCATTTTCAATAAACATTGATCTTAAGTTTAGAGTTAATCAAGTAAATTGGCTTATTTTTTTTATTTTGTTTACGAATTTAGTAGTAAAAAATTGTGAGTTTCAATCATGGTTTTTTACTTTTTTTCATTCCTCTCGTTGAAACGAATTATTAATACATAAAAAAGTTGATGCAAAACTAACTAAAGCGAAAAAAATCAAATAAAGACAAAAATAAAAAGTTCAAATGACTAATTAGGCCAAACCTAGCCTAAGTTAGCCTAAACAAATTGTCTTTAACTCAAAAATTTGCAAAATAATTAAGAAGTCCTAAAAAATTTTGACCAAAGAAACCAAGAAAATAAAAGCAAAAAAAAGAAAAGAAAATAAAGGTTTACATTTTCTACCCATCACACTCATTCAATTGAGTGCTCGGAACATTTATGTGGGACATCGAGATAGGTCCCACACAATCCAGTGGACACTTTTTGGTACACATTTTGGTGTACCCACAGTCGGGCTAATAATGTTATGCATATCTTATAAATCATTTCAAATAAAAAGACAAACAATGTCAACCTAAACACTCTATGGTGTTAACCAAATCACGTCAGTGTCAAGATGCATGACATGTCTAAGTTAATAGATGTTGACACGCACTCAAACTAACACGAAACCGGAAATAAACATGATTCGAATATGATACAACACGAAATATGATACAACATGATAGGATACCCTATTACAAGGTCAAAACAAGTTTAGTTTTGAGTGACACCCAAACTGCAAGAAAGACATCGATTTGGTTTTACCTCCTCCTACCTATAGTACCACTGTCACTTCAAAATTGTAGGATCAAAGAAATGATCAAGATAAATTGTGATGTTGAATTGAAGATGTTGAGATCAAGCGCTTACCATCTCACCCAAACTCGCAAATGTTAGTGAAGCGCAACTTTATTTCTTTATTCCTATTGCGCCAACGGGTCAACTGAGACTTGGCCCACTTGGCCTCCGCCTCGGCAGAATGCTGGACTTGGCCCTCCTAGCCTCCACCAAACAATTCCCCCTCCAGTACCTGCCCACAAGCAGCATGTTACCCATGAGAGTTGAACCCTTGATCTTGACTCTGATACCACTTGTTGGGATCAAACGCTTACCATCTCACCAAAACATGTAGGTGTTAGTGAAAGCACAACTTTACTTCCTTATTCCTATCATGCCCAAGCGCCAAAGGGTCAACTGAGACTTGGGCCACTTGGGCTCCGCCCTGGCAAGATGCTAAACTTGGCCCACCTAGCCTCCGCCCAACAGAAGACACTCTTATAAATAACTGAAATGTTGTGTAAACAACTACCTTATAAAATGACTCAAACACTTGTCCAATTTATAGGACTATCCTAACAGGTATTTAGACAAGAACACAAAACTAGACAACAAATAGGTTCATGAACAACCCTTAGACTACATGCATGAATGACTCCCGAGTTATATCCATATACCACTACATATAAATGAACCATGTGTAAAATAACTACTTCCTTGCTACTAAAATAAACCCTTCATATGCTGATTAGCCGAATTCGTTGAATAGCTTAGAATTCCAACAGCCCCCATTAAGCTAGACAACTGCCATGCATGCTTCTTTTTCATTTTGTTGAAAGCATCACACTTCAAAGCCTTTGTAAAGATATCTGCAAGTTGATCTTGAGTCTTACAATACTTCACAACAATCTTTCTATCTTTAACCAAGTCACGAATAAAATAAAACTTGATCCTTGTGTGCTTGCTTTTGCCATGAAAAACAGGGTTCTTTGTGAGCGAAATAGTTGAACTATTATAATATAGTGTTGTGTGTTTCACTTGACGATGCTTGAGTTCTTTTAGGATCCATCTTATCCAAAGAGCTTGACAAGATGCTAAGGCAAGTGAAATGTACTCAGATTTTGCTATAGAAAGAATCACAATTGATTGCTTCTTTGATGCCCAAGAAATAACACATGAACCAATGCTAAAAACATAACCAGAGGTGTTTTTGCAGTCATCAACACTTCCACCCCAGTAACTATCACAATAACCAACCAAACCTGAGTCTTCAACTTTTTTTTTTTTTTTTATAGAATATCTCTTTAGTAACAGTATCACATAAATATCGCAAAACTCTTTTTTCGACTTCCCAATGATTTCTTTTTGGTGGTTCCATGAATCTGCTTAGCAAGCATACCGAGAATGTAAGATCTTGTCCATTTGTAATCAAGTACATGAGACTACCAATAAGACTCCGATAAAGAGTATCATCCACATCTTCCTCATTGTCAGCTTTGCTCAACTTTAAACAACTTCTATTGGAGTGTTTGTTGGTTTAGCACCCCTCCATCCAAAATTTCTTCAAGACATCCCTAGCATATTTCTTTTGACAAATAAAAATTTCATCTTTTTGTTGTTTAACCTCGATACCAAGAAAGAAATGGAAAAGTTCCATGTCGATCATTTCAAATTCTTGTATCATAGCTCTCTTGAATTCTTCACACATTCTTGAACTAGTTCCGATAAAAATCAAATCATCAACATATAAGCAAACAATCAAATATTCACCATCCATACCTTCTTTAGAGGGTGTTTGAGAGCCTATTTTTCAGCTTTTCATTTTTAACTTTTTTGATTTTTTGGCTTTTTGGATTATGGTCAGAATGAGTTTTGAATCTGGGAGAAGTGTTTGGGAGAAATATGCAGAATGCATTTTGTAAAAGTATTAGTGTTTGGGAGAAAATGATGAAAATGAGTTATGGATTGATTTTTTTACCATTTTGCCCTTGTTTATGTCATATACCATTTTGCCCTTCTTATGAAATGATGGATGGCCATTGTTGCAGCTACTAGACCATTCTGTGTTTCCATTGAGAACCCAACAGGCATGTCACATATCATGGGCCAACGCGCTTTCCATACTCCGAAAGTCCTCTCTATGGTGCACCTAAGGGATGAGTGTATTTTGTTGAACATTTTGAAATTATTCCTTGCTCTAGCTCCTCTACGCCAGTCTGGAAAATGATACGTACAACCTTTGTATGGTGCTAGAAAACCTCAAATGTTTGGGTACCCAGCGTCTACCAAATAATACTCACCTGCAATCATGTACATTTTTTTTTTTTTTGTAAACCAACTATTCTATACATATGTAAGAAATTGACTATTATGCGGGGGAAAGAGAAATGTTGGACTAACCTTCACGTGGGTGTGGAAAATTATTGGTCGGGTCCCTTATACAAGCATAGCAAATTCTAGTGTCATGTGCACTTCCCTCCCATCCTGATTCAACAAAAGTAAAGCACATATCAAAGTCACATGCCGCCATAATATTTTGTCGGATACCCCTTCTGATCAATCCATTTCGCAATTTCATCGGGTTTTGGGCGGCACTTATGTGAGTGCCATCAATTGCACCAATTGCACCCTGCGAAATAAATATTAAAAAAAAAACCTTAACAGTTATCCGATTAACCGAAAAAAACTATCCGATTAACAAACACCTGAAAATGCGAAAAATATCTTTTGTTATCTTCTATTTTTTTGTGCACATCTTTGAGAGGCCATAGCCATGGCCTAACCCATTCGATAGCCATGGCGACAAGGGAATCAAGTACATCATGGAAACGCCTTGAAATTGTCTCCCCCAAATGTTGGAAATGCTCTTGTGCACTTCTATTATTAGCTCGTTGGCCCACAATCCATAGAAAGATAGCCACTTGCTCTTGCACTGAGATTTTTTCCGCATTCCGCAACCCATACCTTCTCTCGATCAACTCACAGAGTTCCAAAAAATTGGCCTTGCTCATACGAAATACTTGATACATACGCTTTGGGTGACTCACGTTCAACTCAGCAATCCACTTTGCACCGGTAAATGCGAAGGTACGACAAGGCTCCTTGCCCATGTAAGTTTCATTGTGGATATTTAAAATGGCTTCCGCAACTTCTCTTCTCCTCGACCGACCGGAGAGGTGATGAGGTATGGGATCACTCGACCCTTCTCCATTACATTGTACGGGTCAATGTACTTGTCCACATTGTTCCAGTCTTCTTCATCGTAAATATCGTAGTCATAGTAGTCCGCCCAGTCATCGTCTCCATTCATTTCAGTAAGCAGATTACCGGGACTTTACAACCTGGTAAAACTGTTTTGTGAATTAAGAAATGAAAATGAAAATGCCCTTCAAGGTTATATTTTCTACAGACACAAGCTAACTACACCATTTGGAGAAAATTTATTTTACAGCTGGTGAAAGAAACCCTTGAAATATGATTCCTTTGGAAATGAAAATGAACAATTGCAGACAAAGAAAAAAGCTTTGGAAATAAATTGAAGGGCATTACCTGTTTTCCAGATTTCGGATGGTGTGAATGGAAGTGTCCTCTTTCAAAGATGCATATTAGCTTTTAAAGAGAGAAGAGAAGGTGTCTGTTGCTCATGTATTAAAGACATATCAGGTTTCAAATGCCAATACATAGTCACTTTGCACCCGTTTACCACCTCCCAATAAATGAAGAAATATACTATACAAGGCCACTTGCTCATATGCAGTGTTAAGAGAGATCGGGTTTTAAATGAAGAAAAGACAAGGACACTTTCAGTTATGAAAGTGACTACACCAAGCCACTTGCTCACAAGTCTAGTATTCAAATAATTCAACATCAGCAAAAAAAAAAAACTATTTAAATAGTGGACACACCATGCACGTATGAAGAGCTGGATTAGGGAAGTCATTTTTATAATTTCATACCTCTAACAAGACAAGGAGATAAATATTTGGTTATTATAATTAATAGTATGAAGCTAAAACAACCGATTCTATTATTATTATTTTTTTGGCTGAGAATACATCCAGAGATATAAAAAGAATTTCATCAAATGAATATTGGATGAAGACCAAACAAAGCTGCTCATGACAACCCAAGTCATGATTCGTTTGCTCACTTGTTTCATTCAAGGAGCAGCCTTGACCTGATATACCGATAATTTTTCAGTGATATGCATAAAAACTTCAACCCAAGAGGGCATTTTAACATAGTTGAACCATCAGTACAAATAAATACTGATCAACCACAAAGTTTAACATAGTTTGCAATAGTGTAAACACCACCAAAGTGAGGAACATAGTCTTACAGACGAGAATCGCAAGAAAAAACACCATAAAGTTCAACATTACACAAGTTCTAACATAGAAGTTAAAGTTTCCCAAGAGTTGAGGAAGGTGGTGCAAATCAATTGGGGTTTCCGAGCTCGGCTCTTTGCACCCTATTCATTTCATGGGTGAGCCAGTAGTACCTCTTCACAGTGTCGGGATAGTTCATGAACATTGCTCGTTGTTTTTACTCGCTGTTTAGGACTTTGGAGTATATTATAACCTCGGGCCCATAATTCCGAATCATCTTTAAACTCAAGGAGCTCATTCAACGCATCTGCGCATTCCTTTAGTGTCGGAATGTTAACTGCGCGCTGGACGGAGGGGGAACTAGCATTGTCGGTGTCACAAATTTGTTGAAGAGAAGCTTCAAGCCTTGACGTAGCAGACCCTGTGATAAAAATGGCATATATCAGAAAAAAGAAACATCTCTACCCAATCCAAATGGAGCTTAAATCAGAGTATTAACGAAAAAACATTGTCATTCGAATCAAACAAGGAAAAGACAAATCCAACCCTTCACAAAGCATAGGTACATCACAAAATCCAATGGTATACTCTAAATACAAAACTAATGAACAAGGAATAAGTCTTAACACTTGCCCAGATTTTCAGCAAGTAATGTCACTATGTTTCGGTTACAAAATCCCATCAAATGATGCCCAAAATTCACAAAACTTGACGAGCAAGTAGCCAAGGGGGTTAGGAAGATAACTCGTGAAAAAAACAGTCCCAGAAAAGGCTTGCAAATGGGATCTTTTTGTGATGTTCCAAAACTTGTACAAACAGGACCAGCCTTAGCATAGACAAATTTTTTTTGTTACTATTTCAAGTGTTTATTTTTGTTCCATGTTTTTCCTTGATAGTTAACACAATTTCAAAACTTTTAGCGCAAGAGTCAACCAAAACAAAGTTTTATGTAGAAGTCTAGGGAATTTTCAGAAGTTGGTTGCCCTAAACAGGAAAACAAAACTAATGACTGACCAAAATGGGCAAACATTGTCCCTCACTGACCAAAATTGCCAACTATGGACCTCCAAACCTTAACACTGGAAAATGGATGTATGAAAATTTTGCAACTAAGAGAGGATCTTAATGACCAATCATTAGAAATCAGGTTTCAAATATTGTATAAACAACTTAATCAGATGATCAATTAGCACTAATTCAGATTAATAATCAATTATCTCTAACTTAATGAGGTTTCAAATATGGTGTAATCTTCATAATGAAATATACACGTGGTATAACTTGATAGACCAAACCAATCAAGCAATTCATGAAAGATACTTGGGCCTAAAATAGAAGTTCCTAATCCTCTTTTGCAATTGATCCTAATTTTAATAAAATGCAAAAATATGTTTACCCTTTTTCCCTTTGCCTTTCTTTCCAGAAGAGGATTCCGCACGCCTCTTTTTCTGAGATTCTGTCGGGTGCACTAGCTCTTGGATTTCATCGTCATCTTCCAACAATGCGTCAATGTTATCACTATCAACATTTGGTGTGTTCTAAAGACTTGGGAGAAATCCAGAACTTGGGGTGTACCTATGCTCCCCATAAGCTATGTTGCTTCCGAAAAGAATTCGCATTTCTTCCTCCAGTGGCAAGGGCTTCTCCCGAAACTTGGCACATTCGGGATACCGCTGCAATGAACCATAAAAGTGTTTCATACCTCAAGTAAATAATTCATTAGAATATAATTTTTTAAACAATTTAAGTAGAAGGATGAATAACTTTAGGACGATGGATTATCATAACCTTTATCTCCCACCACTCGTCTGATGCTGTAATTGCACCCGTTTCAGGATCCCTACCCACTCCACTTTCATTTAACACCAAGTTTTGCCACAACTGCCAATCCTTTTTCAACACCGCCCATTGATTTTTTAGTTGAATTTTATCATACATCTTACCCGTTTGTTCATTAATTTTTTTTACAACGTTGGCCCACCCAACCTTTGTCAGTTGGGTTCTAGCTTTGTGGCAGCACCTCCCAAGTCTTCCACACAGGCGGAGATGAAGCACTCCTTTGACCGCTGATCCCATTGAACTTTCGTACCTACACTTGATGCATTTTTGCCCCTGGATGTGGTTGTTTGGGACAAAGACATGTCTCCACTATGGCAAGCGCAAATATCACCATATTAAAAATATAAACACATGACAGTTTTGCAATTTTTTTTCCCATCTGTGATAGGAATAAATGTTGGGCAGCCAAATATTTAACAATTTAATACACCACCTTTTTTTCTCCTTGTCATAGGAATTCAAAATACTACACTTAGAAGATCAATATCATGAAAACAAAGGGAGAAAAAAAAAAACAACCTATTAAAGGGCCAAGCATCTATGGGGTGTGTTTGGGCCTTAAAGAGGTGCGGTTCAATCAACCAGACTCACCACAAGCCTTACTAGATGATCGAGCCATTAATTTTGTAGCCTTTTTGCATAGATCATCATAAAAACTAATTAGTTTGATCCGATAATGTCTATTACATGATTTAGTCATATTTGCTTTAAAAAGAAGAAACATAATCTTCAAATTAGACTCTTGATTTACATAACTTGACGTTGAGTGCATGTAACTGAATGTTTGGACCAAGTTGGTTTACGTAGTAGATTATACAAAGGTAGGCCTACAAATTGAACACTCAATTCATCACAACAAGACCCATGCTAGTAACCATGGCCCACATGTCAAACAACACCTTGTAGCGTGTGGAAATTAGTGTCGCCATCGGAGTCATTGCCTGAGGCCACCAAAGGAGGACACTTCAGTAACGCTTGTATGCCGATATGCTTATATATTTCTTTCATTCTTTTTGCAATATTACAACAACTATTACAACTAACCCTTAATCGCATGCTTATTTTAGTCATGAAACAATCTGTAAATTGATAAGTGTCCTCACAAGAATTGGGATGAAGCTGATTTCTGCAAGAATTCAGAACAACAGTCACTACAAAGTCCAGAAACAATTAATATCCAATAAGCAGCTATAGCAGACACGACTAATAAGATCTTGTCTAACAACCCATGCAAATGAAACAGAAGCAAATAAAAGGAGATTAGGAAACATAAAAAGAACCCAAAGCCAAATAAATAGAGAATAGGGAACGTAAACAGAGCCCAAATAGTATGAGAGTAAGAACCAATGAACCACAGACTATGAATTCCCAATTCCTCAAGTCCATGTGGGGAATACTCCAATCTCCAACCATCTCACATCTAGAGTTCCAAATTGAAAGGTGCTAGAGTAAGATTCACAGCGCTTTCCTGGGAATTCAATTTACCATAATTACCCTATGCCATTTTGGTGGCAGTGATGCTCTCATAGGTCAGGGATTTCACATCGTACTGCCTTAAAATCAAATGCATATTCACGTTTCATCAATTGTAATTGACAATGAGTAATCATACTATCAGTCATGTGATTTATGCAAGGTTTGATGAAATTTTCTGGGCTTTTTTTAGTTACCAAAAAAAAAAAGCATTGTGGCTATTTTGGCCGATTAATAGAGAAGAGTGGTCACAGATCTGGATTCGTGGCTTATAGGGAGAAGAGTGGTGATGGGTTTTCTGAGATGTTGCCCTTTGAAGGCTGTGAAAGTTAGCCTTTAGGGTTTTTATGCAAGAAAGAGGACATTTTCCTCAAAACTAACAACAATAATGAACGATTTTGGGAGTGGGAGGAGAAGAATATACCTCAACAATCGACGACGACATAGATCTGAATGATTTCTAAGGAAGAACAGCAACGAACTGAGAAGAACAGGTAGCGGTGTGGAAGAAGGTCGCAGCTATGGCTTGTCTCTCTGGTTTGTGTGTTGGAGAAGAAGATAACGTAAACAAAGGGTAGAAAATGGGAGAAAGAAATAAGGGGAAATCAAAAGCCAGAAGTAGAAATTGAAAAGTAGGGTTCAGCCTCTTTTTGGTTTCTTGCTTCTATCGTCTGAAATGGAAAAGGAGTTTTGGGAGAAACAGGTTCTGGGTGTTGCGGCCAAACACCCAGAATGAGAAAAGGAGAAAGCAAAAAAGTGATAAACTGGCCCTTAATGTAGAGAGTATGCTCAAAGTGACACATTTTGAAATTGTTCCTCATAAAATAGCCATCAATATGACTATACCATGCTCTTGGCGCTTGCTTGGGCTGATAAAGTGATTTTTTCCAACGACAAACCTTCTTTTTTTCCACTACCCTTCTCATAACCCAGTGGTTGATTGATAAACACCTCTTCTTCAAGAAAACCATTTAAGGAGGCTGATTTGACATCCATTTGATAAACTCTCCGGCAGTTTTGAGCTGCCAAGGCTAACACCTTTCGAATTGTCTCAAGATGAGCAATAGAAGCAAACACCTCTCGAAAATCAACATCATATTTTTGTTTGTAACATTTGACAACAAGACGAGCTTTGAACTTATCAATCTCCCTATTCGCATTCAATTTTGTTTTGTACACCCACTTCACATCAATTGGCTTTTTCCCATTTGGAATATCCACAAGCTCATAAGTCTGGTTTTTATGTATTTGAACGATTTCTTGATCCATGGCTGGCCTCCTCTTCTTTAGAAGCATCCTCAAAACTGATTGGGTCGACATTAGCGATTATAAAGCAAAATTAGCCAAGTCCCCTTCTAAAACATTACCGTAGATTCATAGAGTTCTTTTAGGCTTCTAGTCTTTACAGGGGCAGCACTAGAACCTGATCTTGAAGATGATGACAATGTAGAAGAAAATAGAGGAGCAAGAAAAGGAGAAGTTGGAGGAGTATTGACTTCTTCATTCCCTTCAACCTCAGTATCTTGTTCATTAAAATCTTCCTCCAATTCAACACAACCTGATTTTTCATGCTCATCATTTCCATCCTAGTTCCAAGATTTTTCCTAGTTCCAAGACTCTTCTTCATCAAAGTTTACATCTCTGCTGACAATAAGTTTCTTTGTGATCGGATTATACAACTTGTAAGCCTTCGAAACTACAATATACCATACAAAGATGCATTTTTTGTTTTATTCATCCAACTTCTTCCTTTTTCATCTGGCACATGTGAAGCAATACTTCTAAAAATTCTCAAGTGATCAACATTTGGTTTATGTCCACTCCAAGCTTCTTGAGGAGTTATGTTTGCCACACTTTTGAATGAAACACAGTTCAAAAGACAGACATCACAAGCCACAACTTCAGCACAAAAAAGAGTAAGAACTCTCTTGGCTTTCAACATGCTTCTAGCTAACTCCATAATAGTTCGATTTTTTCTTTCGGAAATCCCATTTTGCTAAGGAGTGTACCGTACAGTAAACTGACGTTGGATGCCATTTTCTTTGAAAAAAAATTCGAATTCTCCATTAATATATTCACCACCCCGTCAGTACGTAAAATTTTCACCATAAAAACTAACTTTGTTTTTCAACCAAAACTTTGAATCTTTTGAAATATCCACCCCTTGTTGCCGAAAAAAAGTAAATTTCACCCTCAACATTCTTTCTTACTATCGAAATCTTATCTGTCCGTCAAACGGGTTCATCATCAAGGTCATCAGCCCATATCCGAGCCCAATATCCCGTTTACCCAGCCATAAAAATCACAACGTATTGAGAGGGTCTACAGATCGAAAAAAAACCTGAGTCTGAGCCAAATCACGCGGCGGCTTTTTGTTTCCGATCGTCTCGAAAAATCCAGCATCTTGTCCTCACTCGGACCGGCTGCTACAGTCCCGGCGACATCCGTTATTCAGACACTTTCAGGTTTCTCTTTCTCTCTCCTTATATATGTATATATGTATGTATGTATATGTGTAGTTGGGTTGGGAGTTCGTACGGAGATTCAATTTATGATTCTATGAGGTGTAGGATTTCAATGACTTCAACAAGTGTGTATATTCCAAACAAACCCGAAGTTTGTTTATAAATTTGACTTGTGGGAATTTTAGGTGTTCAGCCTGATTGAACGAGGTGGGGTTTCACCCTTAGTTAATGTCGCAGAGGGCCCGACGGAGGAGTCAGTTTGAGTTTCCACTACGGTATTGGACCACTGATTTGGCAACTTGTGATCCAAGAATACCAAAAATACTGAAAAATACCATATTGGAAACTCAACAGGTGCCAGGAGAAGGGAGGTTAGGAGAGATCAACTCCCCTTGTTTCAAGGTGCTAATCTAACTATACCAAGGATACTACTGACTTTTGCCGGTCAATAAAAAACGCTGTTGTGGAAATTTGTTTTATGCCAAACTGCCTAAATTCTGTGTGCAATTTGCTATTCGATTTGATTTTGTTGCGATTGTGCTTCTGTTTGCGTTTGTGGGGTGAAAATTTGAAATATGCCAATATTCAGTTCCAATAGTTCTTGTCAAGGTTTTGAATACCGTACAGGTTATGGTACCTTTTTTTTTTTTGTTAGCCTGTTACGATACGTAATGGTACCAGATTAATTTCGAGTATGGTTTCAGAATTATGTAATAATATCAATTGTTGTAAAGTCGTAAATAGAAAAAGAATACTACATAAACACAACTATTTCCTGAGAAACAAGCTCATCTAAATACGTTTTCTTTTGAAAATGAATGCAGCTATAAAATTCTGTAGTAGGAAAATGCAAACAGAAATATATGTAAAATGGGAAATAACATGGCTAGTAGGAAAAACTATTTCGCCCTTTGTGATTTTTTTTTTTTTGGGAACTGTTTGGCCCTCTGTGATTGAACCTCTTTCGCCGTTCCCTATGCTTAGTGCGACTTTTAACTCTATTAACAGAGAAAGCAAATCACCTGTGACTCACCCTTATCTTACTTGGAGCCTTTGTTGACATACTGCCATTTGAATAGAAAATATGATACATAAACATCACCTTAAGGTGTGTTGGTGTAACTTCTGAAAAACAAAGAGGGTCAATGTAAAGAGGACCTTAACCATGGGTGACAAAAAAGTGTTTAGATCATGTTCAAATCATTACTTACAACGTGAACAAAGGCAACGGTGAGAAGAGATACATTAATTATATAATTATATTTAGAGAACCAATTTCTGGGTGACTACTTTTGAATCGCCTTGCAACTCCTGATAATATTACAGAATATTTAAGATTTCCAGAAAACACCAAGAATAAGTAATGTAGGTTTTCCGGGAGGGTGCAATGTGTAGACAACTGTTACTTCCTCAGATATCTCGAGATCTTAGCTGCAAAGAGTCATAAACTTGACTGCTATCTCATTGATTAGGATCAAGTAATAGCCTTGGAATTGGAAAGATGCAAATAGTTTGCGTCCCAAATATATTGTAGAAAGATACCAAAGTTGACTACTATCTCATTGATGAAAATTTTCTTCCTTTTCAGTTTAATGCTGAAGTTACCATGTCTTTGAAAGATACAATGGATGGTTTGGCCTTTACAATTGTTGATGTCCATGTTACTACTCTTTTTCGGACAAAAATGATGCAGTTTCAATAGAATAAATTGTTGATAATGTAGATGACATATTTTTAATCCACATATTTTGGCACTTCAATATCCTTCTGACAGTCTGCGGCCTATACTGCTTCCATCTTCGTTTATGCCTAGGTGACATTCTTTCCTTGTGTAATTCTGCAACTGTATCATGTATGTTTTTTCCCTTGTACATATTTCTCATTAAATCAAATCAAATTTTTTTTTTGTCAGGTACGCACATTGATAGTTACAAGATGGGTAAATCTGCAGCAGACGAGAAGATTCTCAGCTACAACGATGTGGTACTCAGACGGTCAGACCTCGACATTCTCAGCGGTCCATATTTTCTCAATGATCGCATTATTGAATTTTACTTCAGTTTTCTTTCTTCCTGCTATCCTTCTGAGGACATCCTACTAGCTCCGCCTTCGATTGCTTTCTGGATATCAAATTGCCCAGACACAGAGAGCCTCAAGGATTTCTTACAACCCCTCAATCTTTTTAGTAAAAAACTGGTAATCTTGCCTGTAAATAACAATGATGATGTGACTGTGTCCGAAGGTGGGAGTCATTGGAGCTTACTCGCATTTGAGCGAAACGCTAATGTGTTTGTTCATCATGATAGCTATGGGGGAATAAATTCACGGCATGCCAAACGGCTTTATAAAGCTATTGCTGGGTATATGGGGACTGATGACCACTGCAAATATCTGGAATGGGATAAAACTCCACAGCAAGTGAACGGCTACGATTGTGGTTTATATGTTGCCGCTATTGCAAAAGCTATATGCAGCTGGTATGGTAGTGGTGGACACAAAGATGGAGATCAGTTGTGGTTTTCTGTGGTGAATGAGCAGGTTTCCCCATCCGTTGTTGCTGAGATGCGAAATGATATTTTGAGGCTGATTAGAAGTTTAATGGCCGCCAAGTAAAAGTTTTGAATTGCTCGTGTTTGTTCAAGACTGGACATTTGAGGGTTGTTTCTTTCAGCTGCACTAAGACTCTTTTGGGTTAGGCGCATGTAAAAGAAGTGATGAACAGACCGGCAGAAGGGGAAAAACCGCCCACCCAAAGTTTGAAATTTTCTGTCAATATGCATGGTTATTCTCACGTATTGTTTTAGGGTCAAAATTGTGGTGATTTTGTGTTCTGTACTAGGAGAAAATTTTGGGTGCCAGCTGGGTACCAAGTGGCGGTACCTAGCGTGCATCTTGGCCGCTCAAAAGTATTTTGGACAGTCTGGATTTTAGAGAGTAAAAGGAGGGAGGGAGGGAGAGAGAGAGAGAGAGAGAGAGAGAGGGAGAAATCTAGGCCGTCCAAAACATTTTTGTACGGCTGAGATGCGCGCTCGGACATCACGTGCGTGGTATCCTATTTGCACCCAAAATTTTCTCCTGTGCTAGACATTGAATGGAGAATAGGATAAGATAAGTTTCATATTTTCTTTTCTTTTTGAATAAGGCCTAGAAGATGGAGAGAGAGAGATCATCAAGCTGTGATTTTGCAACTTATTTTGATCGGAACTTCAAGGTGATCTCTTACCTTACCAAGTGCAGCGTTAACGATTCTCAAGAACCTACATCCATTCCCTTTCAAATTTCAATGATTCTGTGTACACAGACACCAAACGGTACACACACAGACCTGAGACGGCCAAAAATGTGTAATCAGTCTCCCGTGTAGAGCACTGACTGAGTTTTTAGTCGAAGAGGGCGTCACCGTTAAACCTTAGAAAAGAGGCATCAGACCAGGTTTTTTCCTCCCCCTGTGCTTCTGGATAAAATGACCCAGAAATATTGCGATGTAGTACTACAGTTCAATTTGGAACATTTTGATATCATACCTTCTTAAGATATCTACATGGACTCTCCGACTTAGCTTGTCGAAATTCCTTCATTGGATATTGGAACGTAACAACCCCTTTGGATCCAGAGATTTCATGAGAAAAGAAAAGAAACTGAGGAAAAGAGAATTCTCTCTCATGTTTAGATGATCAAAGAGGTTAAAAATGGTGCAACAAGACCTTGTTCGAATGCTCATGAGACCATTCCACTCATAAACTACACCTAAAGAAATCAAATTTGGAATGAAAGCAATAATGTATCTTGTCAAATTGGGCCTAGCGGATGGTTTGGTTTCTATACGCTTGAACTCTGTCGATGTTGGCAGCTAGGGTTGCAAACGAACCGAGCTATTCGCGAGTAGCTCATGACTCAGCTTGTTTAGTAATCGAGCTAAGCTCGAACTCGAGATTTAGGCTCATTTAGTAAACAAGCTTGGCAAAGCTCAGCTCGGCTCACAAAAACTCGGCACGTTTATATAGGTTCAACTCGTTTAAAGAGGCTTGTTAAGTAAATTACCCTAACTCAACTCATTAAGGGCTCGGCTCGTTCGTAAACGAGCCGAGCTCAAGCTCGATTTTTGGCAAACTAGCCAATCTCGGTTAACCGCTCGACGATCTCAGCCATCAACAGTGAGATCCGATAGTCCAGATTTTAGAGAGAAAGAGGAGAGGGGTCCGGTGAGAAGAGAGAGAACCAATCTGAACCATCCAAAACACGTTTAGACGGCTCGGATCATGAGTAGATACCGCCACGTGGTACCCACCGGCCCCCAAAAAAATTTCCTTGCAGCCAGTTAAGTGTTATGCTTATCTATTTAAAGTCCGTGGTGATTAGTGAAGTTCAACATTGTAATGTAAAACCAGTCCATCTTTTGGCTATCATCACTGCCATGCTTGTAAGTTTCTCGTTTCTTTCTACACATGTGATGCAATTCCTCACAAAGGGGGAAAAAATTGAACCATTCAAGAGACCAATTTGTTTCTCACCACTTTAGATGCGATTCGGTGAGAATGGAATAAAAAATGATACTGGGATTTTTAAGTTCTACACAAACACAAACTTCGGCAAGACAAGGAACAAAATACCGACTCTGTTTGGCAAGATGAAGAATAAAAACACAAACCCTGTATGTGCACTGTACTTGGCATTTGCGACAAAAAAACCCTAAATCTCTACATTTATCTTTTAGTTGAAAGCAAACAGCCTTCCTTGTGCGGCACATAAACAGATACAGAAAGGCAGGGAAGCGATCTGTCTTTTACGAATAAGATCCCTTCAGGCTTCAGAGGCCGATCAATCTGCGGAAAATTTTTAGGTAGGTAACTTTGGCAAGCAAACCCCCTTCCAAGAACCCTGCATTACCGTAAGAAATGAGAACATCAAAATTCAAACAGCACATTCTGATGTTGAAAAAGAATCACATGAACAAAATACAGTCAGAAGAAATCAAACTTTCACATATCACAAGATAGCTTAAAGATCTAATTCACATAGCAGTAGAAATCATGGATTCTTACCGGTCTCTAGAGGACATTCATGGCATGCTAATGTCTTGCGGGTAACTTCCCAGCACTCTCAAGAATGTAGCCATTTCCTGCCAAAAAGAGCATATTCGAGTGTTCTTCATATGGCTAAGATTTAATACCAAACTCTTTGGAGTTTCAAGAAATCACACCTTTAGATGCCCAAGGGCATTCTGTGCATTTTGGTCAGCCATTGATGCTTCAAAGTCCACATAGAACAGATAAGGGAAGCACCTGTATATAAACAGTGCGATCAGGACATTAATGTGCATATTAAACAGCAGTCACAAAGCTGGTGCAAGAATACAATCATAACAGGTTTCGGAGAAACACATAATGCAGAAATATAAGAGGTAATTACTTTGGAAACCCATTATTACTCTCGTCGAGTGCTCTCAAGGCCTGCTTCTGCAGTGGACGACTTTCAATCTGGACAAAGATGACAACAAAGGCTGTGAGCAGAGCTGTCCTGACCTGCATATCTTCAAAAATCAGAAATTCCGAGCAAAAGGAACATACCTTAGTTAGGTTAATGTCTCTCATTGCAAAAACGGCAAGTGCCTTGAAAAGCACTCCAGGTCCTTCCTCCAGTGAGAAAACTATACTGGTCTAAAACAATAAGAACAACAATAAATGGTGATGCCAACATTCTAAAGTACAGAACTCAACTTTCCCCAGCTAAGAGAATCATGGAATTACCTAGTACAATGGACAGTTAATCACAATATCAAGCGCTTACCTTGAACGGCCTATCAGTGCCAGGAATGATAGGTTCTCTTGCAAGCATCAGAAATCGAGTGACATTGTCAGAGTCATCCTATTCAAGAAAAAGCACAACTGACTTAATGTCCAAAAAATATATGGCAGTTGATAACAGCACAAGAAATTTTAAATACCGACTTGAATATCTTGGGCAAGTATATCCAATCCATAGATCCTGGCTGCAGCAGAGCTAGCAACTGCTCCAGCATCTTTGAGTTCGTGGAAAGCGACAAACTATTGACATAAAGAAAATTTTGCAGAAATAACAGACAAACAAACCACGATTAGTTCCAAAAGGCCGGAACGCCCTACCAGTTAGAGGAACTAACAGAACATGCTTGCCAACTCCCAGTTTTACCTACCTTTGCTGCACCAGCAGTATCATCCACAGCTTCCCTGACCATTCCCAACTTCGTTAGTGTGTTCTCACACTGTGCAAGAGCCTGAAATTTCAACAAGTGTCATAAAAGTAGTATGCAGAACAAAACTTAGAAGTGGCTGAAGAAGTAAGGATACAATACCTGCGGATGGCTTAGAACCCTCTTGAGGTCTTCTATTTTAACACCATGGTTAGCCAGTAAACAATGCCGGATTGAAAATTTCACTTCCCCAACTATATGCAAATTGTACCGAAGTAAAAGGTCATAGTTCCTGTGGATGCTCCCCCCTAGAGAATTCTCAATTGGTAGAACAGCTCTATCAACAATCCACCGTTCAACAGCCTGCAATCATAACATTGGAGAAGTTTTAAAAGGTGCCCCTTAACTACATTTCTCAACCTCATGGCAACTAGGCTACTTGAAAAAAATAAGAAAAGAAAATGGACCATTTGAGCTTGAGGAAGTGTAAAAGACGAGAACTGTAAACCATTGGATATGGTTTGATTCGTGTATTGTAATTAAGGTACCATGACATTGTTTTCAAAATTATTGACCAGCACCTACAAAATTCAGATATGAACCCAAGCTAAGGTAAACATAACTACATAAGTTATGATTATCATTCAACAAGTTAGGTCCAGTTTAATACTCTAAAGGAGAGGAAAAACATCATAAAACGGCTAGAGAACCATATGACGACCAAAATCATAACATCTAGTTGAAACCACAGCTGAAATTAACATAGAGAGTAACATCATTTGCCCTGCCACCTTCCAAACACACTAGCGTTAACGTATAACTATTTATGGTTCAAACATAAAATCTATCGCAGAAACATTCTCAAGATTCACCAACACAAACTAATATTTCAAGTTATTTCCCTGAATACAAACACATAAACATATACGCACCCTCATCATATTTTGCACATGATAACTGGAAACTGCTAATCACATCCCTTTGGGTGAAAGCTAATATTCAGAATGCGTGTTCCAAATGTAAAATGCCTATAGAATTATGTATTAAGTGCATTGAAATATATGAAATATGTGTTAAAGTACTATCATTTCCAGCATTTTGTGCCCCTAGGGACCTTAACAAGACACATTATAATTAGAAGGTTAGAGACCATACATCGAAAGCAGTATCGAACTGTTCGCACGGAACTGCTTCGCAATTGGGGTACGCCTTCTCTGCTGCAGCTTCACTGTATGCACCGTGAAATCCCTAAAGTTGAAACAAAGGACCCATCACAAATTGAATCCTTTACTAATGGACTAATAAATTAAGAAGAGTCATAATTCAACAACAGAAAAAAAACAATAGCTGCACATGTTATTGAGCACAAATTCAAAAAGATCTCAAAAAATTGATGATGGAAACAAATTAACCAATGCTTAAAATCATTTCATAAAATCGTAGACCTGTATGTACGCTCATATACCATAACATATAGTAAGGATACACAAATTCAAAAAGATCTCAAAAAATTGATGATGGACACGTGTCTATCATGTCACAAAGACCACCTGGCGCCTGAGTACTGGCCAAGTGCCTATAAATATGAGACATTCCTTTCACACTTTACCAAAGATTTTGATGGGCACAGGGTGAATGTAACATCCTAGAGAGATAAAGTTGGTAGTTACTGATTTTGGGAGGAGAACATTCTTCCATTAGTGATTCTATCCTATTCTCTCTAGATATTCTAGGCAGCCCACATGATTAGTCTAAGCTCTCCACTACCTTAGTCTCTTCCTATACACTCTTGTCCTCCTCTTCACCTCTCTAGCTCACTCCATTTCCCGTTTTACTTATTGTCAAGAATCTTACCTCTCCAGCTCGGGTATATTCGGGCTCGTATTTGAACCTCTCTTACATCAAGAAAGACAGTACTTTCCTATATTAAACACCATATTTATGAAATTATGAGAAATCATAACCACGCAAAATATCCCAAACCTGATAAGCTACTCGAAGGCGAGACCCATTAGAGATGATATTCGACAAATGTGCCGAAGTCAAAGGCCCTGAATTTCAAAAACCAAAACTTTCCATCAAAACCCACAAAACAAAATAGAATAACGCATCAAAATTAAAACACGGATATAATAAGAAATTAAAAAGGTATATTGGGTCGTGACTTGGGAGGGTATTCGAGTCTTTTGAATTGATTTCGTTGGGCAAGTCTTCCAGAACCTTCCGCAGCTCGATGGCGTTCCAGTTTTGGCCCCGCGATCCGTCGGTGTTGTCTTGGTGAAGTGAAGCCACGAGAGGGAGAGTACGGCGGCGTTTGGCCGTATGAAGGAGGAGGGTTTTGATGTTTGTGATCGGGTTTTGGTACGAGGGTGAGGATTTGGGATAGGTTCGGTTGTGAAGAGTCGGGGTTTGAGATGTGGTCGCGGCCATTGTTGGGCGCCGATCGGAGGGACGGAGGGAGTCTACGCTATTTAGGGCGGGAGGGTTTGAACAGGTGGACTTGTTTGGTCAGGATTCGAGATCCACATGTTTCTTATTGGGTTAGACTGGTGTTTGATGCATGCATTGTTAAAAAAGATGCCTAGAGAACTCCGCGGATATTTCATGAGATAGTACTATTCGATTGGATGCCATGTTAGTTTTTGAGGATTAAATAGTATAGATGGTATTAGATATATAGGGCGGTGAGCTCACAGTGATGTAAATAAATTAGTACTTAGTTTGGATGATTTTATAAGAAAAAAGGTAAATTCTGGATGGAAAATTTTCAAAATATCCCCCAAACTTACATTTAATGTCTCATCGCCCCCAAACTTTCTAAAAACTTAATTCTACTCCCAAACTTCCTCTCTGTTATTCAAAATTACTCCTTCCGTCTCATTCTGTAATCTCACTAATGAGATATGCTGATGTGGACCTTAACAACGTTGTAACACACAAATTCGAATCCTGAAATAAAGAACACGAAAAAGATGCACAAAATATATCTTTTATTGATTTAAATTTAATGCGGGTACAATCTCTATTAAATTCTTTACAATAAAGAATAATTCCTCTGATTCGATCTCCGAAGTTGATGGTGCAACCTAATGGCTATAGAAGCTTGTCGTAGGATTGAATCGGTTGGTAGTTCTATCAGATCTTCGAGTTGAGAAGCTTGAAGAACGAAGCTTGATCGAGGGCTTGAACAACTTTATCTCGAACAAATGGTGAACTTGAGGATGACCTTCGCTTGCTGACGCGTAGACCGTTGTTGTTATGGATGAATCGGCACGTAGCTTGTGTGCTTATTGATCCTCCACATGAACGTGAGGGATTTGAGAAGAACTTGCAGAGAAGCCTTGAGAACTGCTTGAGAGTGCTCTGAAATTTCCCTGGTTGCAGATCTCCCGAATGATTTGAGTTGTTGGATGACTTGATTTGATGAACTTGCGAAGAAATCGGCACGTTGTTCTTGGTGCTTGATGATTTTCTTCAAGATGTTGAAGAGTGCTTGAATTCTTGAAGAGTGCTTCTGAGCTCTTGTAGAATGCAAGACAAAAAAGTTCTCTCTTTTCTTCTTCAAATGAGCCTCTATTTATAGGCTCCAAGAGAAGGGTTTTAATTTTGGAAAGATATCCAAGAAAGATATTTGATTGGTCTCATTCGATTTGATATCCAATCAGTATGATTTAATTTGATTTGATTTCCAATCACGAGGATTTAATTTCATTTTACTTCCAATCAGGAAGATTTGATTTGATTTCCTAAAAAAAAAGAAGATTTTGACTTTTTTTTTGTTTAGGAAATGAAATTAACCCAAAAAAAAAGAGAAATAATATATTTATTATTTAACTCTCTTTTAGATTTTTTTTTTGAATGGGCTTGCACATTTGAGCCAGCCCAATTTCTTGACCCATTTGGCTAATCATTTCAGCCCAATGTATTTTTGGTCTTCACCGTATCACAAATAAACTAAGTCCATAAATTTAACGGGCCCAATATTCATTTGAAAATGTTGACCATTGTTTGACTTTTAATTAATCAAGATTATTCATTTATCTCAATTAATCGGACGGTGAATGCCAAAATTTTGGTGTCTACAAGCGTTAAACCCATTACACTAAAAAAAGATGATGGCTCAAAACGACGTTGTTTTGGGCCTACCTTAAAAAAAAAAATTCACTACTCTTCTTCCTTCGATTCGATCACACACAGAAGAGAGGAGAGAGAACTGGGTAGGCCGTAGGCGACGGACGAGCCACGAACACCAATACCACAATTTAACCTAATTCCAAATCCTCTAGCGGCGAGATCCACTCCACATCGAAACCCCTCCCCATTTGTGTTCTCAACGTCTGGAAGCCGAAACTGGAGGTACTCGCTTTCTCAAAATCAAATGAGAAACCCACAATTTTGTAATATTCTCCTATTGTGAGAAATTCTCATGTAATGCAAGCCCACCGAAAAAACTCTCTAAGAACTCTCCCAAACAAATTGAGAAATTCCGAACTGAGTAGTACTTGAAATTTAGAATTCTTAAAAACCTATTAAAGGAAATGCCCAATATTCAAAGAATTGAATTTTGAAAATGATACAATGTGGTGGAGTCAAATCCGGTACAGCTCCTCGATTGGTTGCTGAAAGGATTCCTACAAAACAAGTCCGGTGACTTAGTGTTTTCTCTGATCATAGACCCTTATGCGAGAAAGAAAGTGGAACTCAACACAGGGATGAGGTTGAGAGAATATGTTGTCCATACCTATGGGTTCCCTCCTCTCCTTGTATATATAGGCGAAGACTTGGCCAACTGCTCAATCATGGGGCATAAACGGCGGCGATGCCTTGTCCCTAATTGTGGGTCCTTCACTAGCAACCTGAAAAATCAAATCCCTGGTGTGCTTTTCACACGCCGTTGGTGGCGATTCACTAGGAAAAACAAGGGGCTTCTTCACGATTCACGATGTTCATCAACATGCCTTCATTGGTGTCCGCCGAATCGACCAAACCGAGGAAGAAGAAGAGTGGACCGAATCGAGGAAGAAGAAGAAGTATGAAATTTTATTTATTTATTTATTTTTAAGGCAGGCCCAAAACAACGTCGTTTTGGACCATCATTTTGGCAGAGTAATGGATTTAACTCTGTTAAGGTCCACACCAGCATATCCTGTTAGTGAGTTCACAGAATGAGACGGGAGGAGTAATTTTGAATAATGGAGAGGAAGTTTGGGAGTAAAATTGAGTTTTTAGAAAGTTTGGGCCGCAAATGTAAAGTTCGGGGGGCATTTTGAAATGTTTCCATTTTTGGTGGATTATGTAAAAATCTATCAAAAGACTTATTTGCCCTTGTGCATATCCATATTACTTATGATATTTTTGTAATTAGATAATCCAATAATTAATTAATTTGTTATTTAAATTCAACTATTAATTAAGCTACTAAGATTTAATTGTAATTAATTTTTATATTTATTGGATTTATATTAATTAATTATAAAATAATTAGATTTTTTTTTTGTTGGATCTAAAGATTTAGTGATGTAAACTATTTTAGATTTTTTAACTAGTTGGAAACTGTTTTTTTTAAATCTAATTAAACTGTTTCAGATAAAAACGTTTTTTTATTTTATCTTGCACTACTTAAAAAATGTTTATAAATTAATTACAATAATCCAAAATTGAAAGATTAGATCAAACGTTTAGTTTTATCCAATTGAGCTAATATTTGACAAGACCATTTTAAAATTAACCACCCAGAAACATTCGGTTCGTTAAGCTCTAGCTACTCTACGATCCAGTCCCAAAACCATGGGTCCTACATAGGCCATAAAGGTGAAGTAGTAGTTCCACCCAGAATTTGGGCTTCCGCCATTGATTCCCCTTTCAGCCCAAAATGGGTTAAGCCCATTTTTTTAAAACACTATACTGGACAAGGCTTGGGCCTAACCCACTTTCAAGACACTACACTTCACCTACAAGTCTTGTCTCTCTAATTGTTCAACCAACCCTCCCTTCAAAATAAAGAATGTGTGCTTTCTAACCATTCTTCATTTCCTTTCTGCAAAATGAAGAATTAATTTTGATTCCTCATATACAAAGAACCCTTCAAAACATGAAGAATGTTCTTCATATAAAGTTATATAACAAGACATCGTAAAACTTTTGACATTGTGAACCAACAAATGATATTCAAAATTTTGGAAGGAAAGTGCGCGATGATTGAGCTTTGGGTTAGAAACGAAGAATTGTTTTGAAGTTTGAATATAAATAGAAACACGTTTTGAATTTCACTTTTAAAAGAAATATTTAATATTTAAGTTCTTCAAAATGAATTTTTTTGAAGAATTGGGTTGAAGATACTCTCTTATTGGATCTACACATATTTGTCCCGCTCCTATAACATTGCTCTATGAGAAATTTCCACCCCATGCTTGAACAAGTTCCATGCATTTTAAGGGGAAAATCCTATCAGTTTGAGACGTGTGATTTTAAGACTTTGTCACTAATCCTTTCATAGGATTTGTTGCTTTTTATCTTTTCTCTTCACTGCAATCTCTGAAACATCGATGAGTAATATAAACAGTACTTATTGACTGCTGGTTAGTGAAATTGTAGAGTTAGAAAGACGGCAATTTCATAGTTTTGATGGGATTGCTTCACAAAATATACTCAATTTCACAAAATATATATTAAAAAAATACAACCAATATAGTGGATCAATGTGGAGGTCATCTAGCGATAAACATGTGATTGTGGGACTGTCACTAAGTCTAAATTTTTCAAAAGATTTTAGCAACCCAGTTGCTAAAATTATGGTTGATTTTTGTAAATGAGTTTACCAGGTGCTAAAATTATGGTTGAGTTTAGCTTAAAATCAACCATGATTTTGGCACCTAGTGAACTCATTTGCTAAAACCATGATTTTAGCAACTGTGTTGCTAAAACCATGATTTTAGCAACTGTGTTGCTAAAATCTTTTGAAAAACGCAGCCTAATACTTTTGACTTTTGTAGGGATATTTTTTTTGCTCTGCTTCAATTTCCTACAACCGTTCTATGTGCACAGACCGGGTGCACCGACCGGCGCCGGGGACATTTCATGAGATAGTACTTGATTGGATACCGTGTTAGTTTTGGGGGATTAAATAGTAGAGGGTATTAGATACAGAGGGTGATGAGCACATAATGATGTGAATAAATTAGTACTTCGTTTGAATGATTTTGTAAGGAGGGAGGTTAATTTTGGGTGGAAGAATTTCAAAATGTCACCCAAACTTACATTCAATGTCTCATCGCCCCCAAACTTTCTAAAAACTCAATTTTACTCCCAAACTTCCTCTCTGTTATTCAAAATTACTCCTTCAGTCTCATTCCGTGATCTCACTAATGGGATATGCTGATGTGGACCTTAACGGCGTTAAACCCATTACTCTACAAAAAAATGATGGCAAAAAATGATGTTGTTTTGGGGCCTACCTTAAAAAAAATCACTACTCTTCTTCCCTTGATTCGATCACACACAGAAGAGAGGAGAGAGAACTGGGTAGACCGTAGGCGACGGACGAGCAATGAACACCACCACCACAATTTAACCTAAGGTCCCGTTCCGCTAAAAAAAAAACAGTTTTGTTTTAACTCAAAAACTATCTCATTCCACTAACAAAAAACCACTTAGTTTTTTTGCAAAACTAAACATACAAAAAACTAGTTTAATCGAACAAGTTAGTGGAACAAGTTAGTTTTTTTTGCAAAACTAAAAACCAAAAAACCAAAAAACTAGTTAGTGGAACAAGTTAGTTTTTTTGCAAAACTAAAACATCCAAAAAAAACAAGTTAGTGGAACACCCCCTAATTCCAAATCCTTTGGCGGCGAGATCCACTCCACATCCAAACCCCTCCCTATTTGCGTTCTCAACGTCTGCAAGCTGGAACTAGAGGTACTCACTTTCTCAAAATCAAATGAGAAACCCACAATTTTGTAAAATTCCCTTGTTGTGAGAAATTCTCATGTAATGCAAGCCCACCGGAAAACTCTCTGAGAACTCTCCAAAACAAATTGAGAAATTCCAAACTGAGTATTACTTAAATTTCAGAATTCTTAAAAACCTATTAAAGGAAATGCCCAATATTCAAAGAATTGAATTTTGAAAATGATACAATGTGTTGGAGTCAAATCTGGTACAGCTCCTCGATTGGTTGCTAAAAGGATTCCTACAAAACAAGTCCGGTGACTTAGTGTTTTCTCCGATCGTAGACCTTTGTGCGAGAAAGAAAGTTGAACTCAACACAGGGATGAGGTTGAGAGAATATGTTGTCCGTACCTGTGGGTTCCCTCCTCTCCTTGTATATATAGGCGAAGACTTGGCCAACTGCTCAATCATGGGGCATAAACGACGGCGTTGCCTTGTCCCTAATTGTGGGTCCTACACCAGCAACTTGAAAATCAAATCCCTGGTGTGCTTTTCACACGCCATTGGTGGCGATTCACTAGGTAAAACAAGGGGCTTCTTCACGATTCACGATGTTCCTCAACATGCCTTCGTTGGTGTCTGCCGAATCGACCAAATCAAGGAAGAAGAAAGGAAGAAGAAGCGTGGACCGAATCGAGGAAGAAGAAGCATGAAATTTTATTTATTTATTTATTTTTAAGGCATGCCCAAAACAACGTCGTTTTGGGCCATCATTTTTGTTGAGTAATGGGTTTAACTTTGTTAAGGTCCACACCAGCATATCCTATTAGTGAGATCACAGAATGAGATGTAAGGAGTAATTTTGAATAACGGAGAGGAAGTTTGGGAGTAAAATTGAGGTTTTAGAAAGTTTGGGCGGCAAATGTAAAGTTTGGGGGCATTTTGAAAATTTTCCATTTTTGGTGGATGATGTAAAAAGCTATCAAAAGACTTATTTGCGCTTGTGCATATCCATATTACTTATGATTTTTTTGTAATTAGATAATCCAATAATTAATTAATTTGTTATTTAAATTCAATAATTAATTAAGCTACTAAGATTTAATTGTAATTAATTTTTATATTTATTGGATTTATATTAATTAATTATAAAATAAGTAGATTTTTTTTGTTGGATCTCAAGATTTAGTGTTGTAAACTATTTTAGATTTTTTAACTAGTTGGAAACTGTTTTTTAAAGATCTAATTAAACTGTTTCGGATCAAAACATTTTTTTTTTATCTTTCACTAGTTAAAAAAATTTATAAATTAATTACAATAATCCAAAATTAAAAGATTATATCAAACGTTTAGTTTTATCCAATTGAGCTGATATTTGACAGGATCATTTTAAAATTAACATTCGGTTCATTAAGCTCTAGCTACTCTACGATCCAGTCCTAAAACCGTGGGTCCTACATGGGCCATAAAGATGAAGTAGTAGTTCCACCGAGAATTTGGGCTTCCGCCATTGATTCCCCTTTCGGCCCAAAATGGGTTAAGCCCATTTTTTTAGACACTATACTGGACAAGGCTTGGGCCTAACCCACTTTCAAGACACTACACTTCACCTACAAGTCTTGTCTCTCTAATTGTTCAAGTTCATCCAACCCTCCCTTCAAAATAAAGAATGCGTACTTTCTAACCATTCTTCATTTCCTTTCTGCAAAATGAAGAATTAATTTTGATTCCTCATATACAAAGGACCCTTCAAAATATGAAGAATGTTCTTCATATATAGTTATATAACAAGACATCGTAAAACTTTTGACATTGTGAACCAACAAATGACATTCAAAAGGAAAGTGCGCGATGATTGAGCTTTGGGTTAGAAAGGAAGAATTGTTTTGAAGTTTGAATATAAATAGAAACACGTTTTTAATTTCACTTTTAAAAGAAATATTTAACATTTAGGCCTTGTATGGTAACAATTTTGTTTTCAGTTTTCAGTTTTTATTTTCAAAATTTTCATAATTTAAGGTTTGGTTCACTACTTTTACTTTCAAATTGTACTTTCTACTTTCACTATTTCTAAAATTAGAGGGAATTCCTCACTTTCACTTCTTGATTTTTTTCCAAAACCAGCTGCCAAAAAAGCACTTTAGCGCGCGCTACAGTTCATACCTTACACAGCTTCCGCCCGCGATCGAAACTTGGTGAGAGTGTTTTTTAGAGCTTTTTCTTACCATCTCAAAAGAAACGGTCATTGACACAGCGAATATATTCGTTCGTGAGGTCTGATATCCAATTGAATACTCTCACCTTCATCTAGATATGAGCAGTGAGAAGCCATTGAAGAGGTTCAGGCTCTCTCTCTCTCTCTCTCTCTCTCTCTCTCTCTCTCTCTCTCTCTCTCTCTCTCTCTCTGTGGTCGTTTCACCCTCTCTCTCTTCGTCCATCTGAGAAGTGATTTTGTACGTTTTTGCGCAGGAACCCAACAACCGTACTTCGAATCTACATCTAGGTAAGTATGTTTTATGCTTTTGATGGGTTTTTTTTTCTTTCTACTTTTTTTTTTTTTTTTTGTATTTTGATTGTGGATCTGAATGTTGGGTTTTACTAGGGGTGTACACGGTCCGGATCGGATCGGATTGGCATGAATCCAATCCTAATCCGCGAGTCACGGTTTTTAGAAAATCCAATCCGTGTCCGGACCAAAAGTCTCACGGTCCGGTTCCAATCCGATCCACGAGTCACGGATCGGTTCCGGTTTTATCCACGGATTACATGTCATACGTAAATAAGTAACAAACAGTTTGACTAAAATAAAATCTTAAAAAATCCAAAGTAGAAAACAAAGAGACCATAGATGGAGCGCGTGATGGAGCCACGACTAGGGTCTAAACAAGCACTAATAGAAACATATAGCTTAGTTCAATTACACAGTGGAATAGAAACAAAGGCAGTTTAATACAAAAAAAAAAATAGTAAACAACTATTAAATTCATCTAAGTCCAATACAAATGCAAGGCAGTGGAATACATGAAAGTCCAATACAAATTGACAATATTTATAGGAGATAACAGTATTACTCTATATCAAATTGACAATATTTATAAAAGTGATAAAATTATTTATATATACATACATATATATATATATATTTTAAAAATATGTATAATAAAAATCTCACAGTCCGGATCGGTTAATCCACGGTTTCAAAATCAAAATCCGTGTCCGAACCGCGAGTCACGGTTTATTATTTTTTGAATTCGTGTCCTGACCATTAATCCACGGTTAAAATCCAAAACATACGGATTGGTTCGGTCCGGACCAGATTCACAGTTCACCGGTTTTTTTGTGCAACCCTAGGTTTTACATTAGGAATATTGGAAATCTGATTGAGGATCTGAATGTTTTCCCTTCTTTTTTGTCATACTTGCAATGGTATTTGATACAAATAAACTTGTTGGTGGTTGTGAGTGATATTGTCGGTTTATATATCTGTGATTAGTACTCTTACTTGCTAATTTGCTAGTTGAACCACCCCAAGATAAGCCAAGCATAACTGATATTGTTGCTAATTTGGAAAGAGCATTGGATCTTTGTGGTGAAAATAGCCATGGCAGCAGCTCCGGTGGTCTAATCTATACTAGAGGTCGGGACACACGCAATGCGTGTGCAAGTCGAATTTTGAGAAAAAGTATGCACAAAATTAATTAATCACGTGTGCAAGTTGAGTTTACTCACGCAATGGGTGCGATTCGTGCACAGTTAATTTTTTTCTCAACCAAGCCATCTATTTGTAGAGAAGAAAAATATAGTAAATCGGTAAACTTGAAGACAAAAGAAACTAAGCCACCATCCTAATTACCATCTTCTCCCCCTCTGACTTAACCCTTTCTAGTTTGTACCATATGCAAAAGACAATAGGCGATCAAAAAATAAAGTTACTTTTCTTTTCTTTAGTTATCAAGGATGCAAAAATAAGGAAATAAAAAATATATGCATTACCTGACAACAAATAAGATCTTTCTGTATCAAATGGAGAGAAACCCTCGCACAATGCAAAACCCAACTTGCTTTTCGGCCGTGTCCGCTCCGCAGTGTGCGACTTCAAGCCTTCAACTATGAATGCTGGAAAGTGGACAAAGAATTAATTGGACAAAGCCTTGAAGTAACTGACGTAAGGAACATTTAACTTGTAATTAAAATATTCTTGAGGGACAATTGTGGGAAGGGAAAAATGTGAACCAGCCTCAAAACTAATTCACACCAAAATGCTGCTCCCCCTTTATATATTAGAATAGATTGTTTCAAAGTGAAAGGGAAACAAATATCAGGATGTGCACAAAATGTAATATGCATTTTCCATTTTCTAGAAATATGCATTTTCCATATCTAGTTCATTGTGAACTAATTTAAACTGGTTCTATGTAGGTAACTACTATGTCGTTGATTCGGGGTATCCAAATATGCCTGGGTTTCTAATGCCATACAAAGGCGAAAGGTATCATTTGTCCTCGTTCCGTGGACGAAGTCGATTACCTACAAAAGAAGAAGAATGGTTTAATTACCGTCATTCATCACTTCGCAACGTGATAGAGCGCTGTTTTGGTGCATTGAAGGCACGATTTCCTATTTTGAAACAAATGCCAAAGGGGTTTAGTGTTAAGACCCAAAAATATTTGCCAACTGCTTGCTGCATGGTCCATAATTTTATAAGGATGCATGACTTCGTAACTCTATTGCCCGCCAAATCTTTAATAGCCAAAGGAAATAATGTGTATTTCGTTATTGGTCATGTATTGCTATCCACACCTCGATTATGTAATTTTGTATGGATTGTTCATGAACTTGAAAGTCCATTTAGCTAATCAAAGACTATTAAACCCCTGGTATGTAAATCGTAAGACAAAATTCATGTTTTTCTTTTCTTTTCTTTTCCGGTTCCCTTTAGCAATCAAAGGCTTATTTTATTGATAACAATCATGTTTTCAAATTTTATTTTTTTTTGGAAATAGGTCCACACAAACATATTTTCTGTTTTCATTTCCATTTTAAGAAAAACAAAAATTGGTGTTCAGAAAACTGGAAGTGTTACCAAACATGGCCTTAAGTTCTTCGAAATGAATTTTTTTGAAGAATTGGGTTGAAGATACTCTCTTTTTTTTTTTTTTTTTTTTGAAAATGTCAAGTATAATATCAAAGCCATCCGGCACCCGATTACATCAAAAGACAGGAATGACGCCAAAAACACTAACAAATGAAAATGAGAACGGCAGCTGAGCCAAACTCGTAGACACACTTGCCTAAGCAGACCCGACACCTAGGGGACGAAATGATGAATCCTATCCAAGTGAAAGTGGTAAAGAATCAACAAGGATTCCCAGCCCAAACCATAAATACAATACAACACCAGTAATCGGTAAAGAAAACAACAAAATAACAAACCAAAAAATAACTAATCAGCTACCCAAAGAACTGGTACAAAACAAGATCCACCGAGTCACCCCAATGAGATGCACCGAGTCATACCGAGTTCACCGAGTCGTCAACCAGTCACTTCCCCGGATAGAACCTAGCTCTCGTAGCCGCAGCCCATGGCATAGAAAAGCTTTATTAGTCGAAGGGGGCCGAGGCTCCCAAGATCAACCCGTCGTAAGATCTGAGCCGCCCGAAGCAGGAAACGGTCCGTGGAGGGCGGAGGAGGAGGGACGGTGGTGGATGAGGTCAGAGCTAGTGGTGGAGGGGGCTTGTGACGGCCGGGTCTGAAGGCAAAGGGGGTGGTGGCGGAAAGGTTTGGCGGTGAAGGGGGTGGTGGATGAAGGCGGAAGGGCTGGCGGCAAAAGAAAAAGGAAAGAAAAGGGGTCGGTGGTAGAGGGGTATGGTGAGATCGGACGGCGTCAAACCGGCAAGTGGTTGAAGGAGGGGGTTCCGGCAAGGCGAGGGGGAGGAGGGGTGGGGCGGAAGGGGTGGCAACCCCACCCCTCAAGCTCTGAAAACGGAAAAAAAAAAAAAAAAAAAAAAAAAAAACTAGATCTGAGGAAAAGAAGAAGAAGAAAAAAAAGGTGAAGGAGAGGAGAAGAAAGAGCTGGTGAGGGGAGAAGAAGGAGGAAGAAAGGGAGCCGGACTGGAGAAGCCGGCAAGAAAAGGGATAAAACCCTAGGGCTTCTAACTTTTTAGAGAGAGAAGCTCTCTAGGGCAGTAGTAGGCCTACTCTCTTATTGGATCTGCACATATTTGTCCTGCTCCTATAACATTGCTCTATGAGAAATTTCCACTGCATGCTTGAACAAGTTCCATGCATTTTAAGGTGAAAATCCTATCAGTTTGAGACGTGTGATTTTGAGACTTCGTCACTAATCCTTTCATAGGATTTGTTGCTTTTTATATTTTCTCTACGCTGCAATCTCTGAAACATCGATGAGTAATATAAACACTTATTGACTGCTGGTTAATGAAATTGTAGAGTTAGAAAGGCGGCAATTTCATAGTTTGAGGGGATTGCTTCATATTTGGAGCAAAATCATTAAAATTGTGGGTCAATTTCACAAAATATATATTAAAAAAATGCAACCAATATAGTGGGTCAATGCGGAGGTCATCTAGTGATAAACATGTGATTCTGATCACTAATACTTTCGACTTTTGTAGGGTTTTTTTGCTCTGCTTCAATTTCTTACAACCTTTCTATGTGCACAGATCGGGTGCACCGATGGTGCACTAACCAGCGCCGGGGACTCCCTTTTGGGTCCCACATGGTCGATCCGAGCCATCAATTCATCCCAAAATCAAATTCCGTTGGGGCCCATGTGGAAATCACCTCAATCGGACGTTCCTAAGTGCTCGATCAAAAATCACCCCATTTCGATCCAATTTTTTTTTGAACGAAATGGGGTGATTTTGGATCGAGCACTTAGAAATGTTCGATTGAGGTGATTCCCGCGTAGGCCCCCTCGGAATTTGATTTTGGAATGAATGGACGGCTCAGATCAACGATGTGGGACCCACAAGGGGGTCTCCGGCGCCGGTCGGTACATGATCTGTACCAGGAGGTCGTACCTCTGGATTTACCAAATTTCTTATTCGTTGGCCCACGTATAAAATATTTAGTGTGACATTCCTATCAAAGCGAGACTTGTGAGTTTATATGGGAGTTTGTCACTAATCCTTTCGTTAAGAGTCTTTTCTCTTTAAAGTGTATCTTTGCTCTTTGCTTCAGTCTTTTGAATCATGGTCTCACAAATTTTGAAAGCATGACTGCATGAGAAGCACCCGAAAGAGTTTTTTTTTTACTCTCTTACTTGGGCTGAGTTTCCACTATAATGTTTTTGACGTTATTTTCTCACAATTCATTATTCTCACATGCATTACAAAAAAAGAAAATTCTCTGCCTTTTCTCTAAGCCTTCCATCTTTTAGGGTTTGCTTGGGGGTTGGGGCTCCTCTCCCCCCTCCCCTCCGGGCTCCTCCTCCTTAACCAGCTTTTTTCTTCCCTTTCTTATGTTCCTCTCCTCGGATGCGACCCACCCCCAACTCCTCTTCCTCTTCGCCTCCATCCACTCTCTCACAAATCCGACCCACCCCCTCATCCTCCTCTCTCCGTCGCCACCTTCCCCTCCACAGAACCATCCGCCTCCATCGGAATCCGTTTGCAAGATAGGGCTGGTTAAGACCCTCCGGCGAAAAAGTCGCTTGATCCGGTGTGGCGGTGTTCGGCGACTCTTTACGGCTGGGGTTCTATTTTTTTATTTTAGTTTTGTTCTGTTTTTTAGGTATTGCCCCGTTTTGGTGGTTGTTTTCTCTGCTTGGGTGTTGTATTACATCCCTGCGTGGAGTGTTTTGAAATTGCATATGTGCTTTTATGCTTTGGATTGAGCTGGGTTTTCCGTTGGGATTCTCTACTACTAGATCGTGTCAGGACTCTATGCTTGCACGTCGTGTCAGTCTGCCTTGGCAGGTTTGTCTGGAGTCGGTCAGCTTGGTAGTGCGTGTTAGGGTGCAACCGGTTTGGTTCGATTCTTGGGTGTTTTGAACTGAACCAGGAAAAATCGGTTCGGGGAAAGTATGGAACCGAAACCAAATTTTTTGAGATCGGTTCGGTTCGGTTTTGAGGTCGGTTCGGTTTAGAGGGGGGAGAGAGAGAAAACTTCATACAAATGAATCACACACAAACAGAAAACGAATCAATCAAGATATACACACATTATACACAATTTATATATCGATTTTCAGAAAACAAAGCAAAAAACCAAGGGGTAAGTATCTCGATCTAGCAGAACAACTAAAAAATGATCTATATACATACACGATCCATCAGAAAAACAAATCAAAAACGATTTATATACTATTATACATACACGAATCGAGATATATGCACATATACATACACGAATCGATCTGACTCATGAACGCCACCATGGCCCGTCGATCGTCCAACTATCATCATTATTCGTCATCGTCGTCCAACTCCAACGGTAGCTCCGATCTCGATCTGTGTGTGTGTGTGAGAGAGAGAGAGAGAGAGAGAGAGAGGGGTGTTGCTCACATTTTAGAGAGAGAGAGAGAGAGAGGATTCATTTTAGGGTTTTGTGAAGTGTGACTATGTTTATAACATCATATATATATACGGCAAGCTTCCAGTCAGGGACCCTGACTGTAGGTTTTTGGGTGTTTTGAAGTTTTTAAAATTATTTTTGCAAAATCTGAACCGTCCAATGTGTTTAAAACGTGTTTCTAAGGGTCCCTGCGAGAAATCATCAAAAAAAATACCGGGAAGGTCTTGATCTGAACAGTTTTTCACAAAACTGTATATGAACACGTTTTAAACACATTGGACGGTTTGGATCATAAAAAATATCGGGAACGGGAGGTTCGGAGTTCTGGAGTCCGGACTAGAAGCTTGCCCTATATATATATATATATATGCTAAAAGGGATCATAATAAATATGAAGTTTGCCTACTTTTTAAACAAAAGCTTGGCCAGCCAAGTGGTAGGTGCCCTTATTCTTAAGGGTATCAACGTGGGTTCGACTCCCACCCCTAAGTTTTTGGAGTACTCCCTCTGTCCCTTTTTGTTTGTCATTTTTTAATAATCGTGTCAGTTTTTGATCGCTTATATCTTTTAATATCGATCTCCAAATATATGCAATATGGATCTTGTTTGATAATTCACGATTAATTCTATTATACAAAGTTTTTAAAATGGTGAAAAACATTATAGATTGAAAGATATAAGCAATTTAAGGCGTATCAGAAAATGGAATAATTGACAAACAAGCTAGGACGGAGGGAGTAATAAATATACCTACCAGTTTGGTTCGGTTCCCATCGGTTCTCAACACTCCTGAACTGGGGACCGAAACGGTTTTAAAAAATTCAAAACCTCATGAACCGGACCGAACCGGCTAAAGTAAAAAACTGAAAAATACTCCGGTTCATTGGTTCGGTTCATCGATTTTTATTTTCACCCCTAGCGCTTATAGCTGTGCTCATGTCAAATGCTAGTAGTTTTGGTTCAATCCTATTACCGGTATCATGTGATGTAATTACAAAAATATCTTGACTCGTTTAAAAAAAAATATGCATTACAAAAATATCATTTAACGGCCGAAACAATATCCACTTTGACTAAAGTGGAAAAAATAATATTTTTAGTGGAAACTCATCTTTATACTCTCATTTACGCACACCCATTACCACAAGTAATGTAACATGCGTCCTCCAACACTGAGGGGGTATTCCATTAACAAAAAATTATTATTTTTAAACATCGAGATATGTCGTTTTCTCATAACACATTACATAAAAAATTGTGAAAAATCATTTTTTTCAAAAAATTAAGTTAGTGGAACACCCGTGAATAGTTTTCCTACGCAGTGTGTATGCATAGTTTGTACTCCATGAAGTATGAACACACAGCTCACCAAACAACAAATATCCTTTGCTTCAGAAGGAGGGAGAAGAACAACTCAGTGTGGGCCCGTCCACTAACGGTGGAACCCTCTCTCTCTTTCTTTGATGACAATCCCTATTTGATTTTTGACAGTACTGTTGTTGTCAGTTTCTCTCTGTCTCTCGCTCTCTCTCTGCGCACAGTGGCCTCGTAGACTGAAATATTCGTCGTTTACCAGATTTTGCACACCACGCGTCCGACAACCGGTATCGTAAAGGGTCCCACTGACCGCCAACGAATCACCAATCCTTCAGCTCTGCACGCCAATATTCTTCCTCCTCGTCGCCACGCTCCAGTAGTAGTAAAACTGGACGAAATACTTAAAAATGAATTTCCTGCGGTTCAAATATAACCACTATTGTTTATGCAATGAAAGAGAACAAAAGAAAAAGAAAAAGAAAAAGGAAGGATTCGAACCATAATTTCATGCGTATTGACGATGGTGCACTGACGGTATTCGATAAGTGTATTAATTTTAACTTTTCAAGTGACTTGGTGAAAATTCAACTCAACCTAATAACTGTAAATATTTAATTAAAAGTTTCAAATTTTTATGCAAAATATAGAATCGTGGATTATGAATAAAAAAAATATAAGATCAAGTATTTATAGTTATCTAATTGTGCTAATTTTATTTAGCGTCACTTATAAAATTATTTCAAAATTAACGAACTAGATCATTTGGGTTGAATCCGAAATTGGGCCCCGTGCATCAATTGGTGCACCTTCGTACCCGTAGTTGAACTAAGATTTGAAAATGTGGAAAGAGAACAAGTCTTCTTTTGATAGACAGGGGGTGCGTGTTGTCCCTTAACCCTATTTAGGTCGTTCGTGCTCAGCAATCAACTGCCCAGGTCAGTTCAATAATAGACGGTGCAAATCTGTTTTACGTTTGAGCAGATACGAACCGTTGATTGCTGAGCATGAACAGCTCGGATGGGGTTGGCACACACCAGTTTCCTCTTTTGATCTTGGTTCTTGTCGAGGAAAAAAAAGCTAGACTGATTATGTAAGGTCCTCCTTATAATATTTACAAATTACTCACTTTTTAAAAAAGAGATGGATATTACCATATGCAAATTCAGGTGCATGGTATACAAAATTACAAATGGTTTTTTAGGGTATTTCTCTCCTTTTGAGTCAGAATAAGTCTTGGAACTCTGAGTGTAAAATCCATGATGATTGATGAGTGTTCTCACTTCTCACACAGTTCTCAATGGGGTCTACGTATTAATCATTTGGAACTCAAAAGAAAAGTTGCATTTATTATAAGAACTGCTAACTAATGCTCCGTTACACAATATTACACGAGACATGTCACTCTTTTCACATATATCAACTCAAAAAACCAAAAGGTCAAAGATAGTGAAATAAGCTCTAAATCTGTTTTGATGAATTTGATTTTTTATTTATCGGTAAGTGCACTTTCATGACCAAAGAAAAAATCAACCAAGTTCCAGGATTAAGGTCCAGTTTTCCAAAGTGCTAAAATTATGATATTTCAAATCAAAAAATGAAGTGGTTCCGTGTATCGTTTTTTGATTTTTTTTTTTGCACCAAATTAAAGTACTCGAAGCCCCTTGCCTACAACCACCCATCCCCATACAGGCCGTTCAACTAAGCGGCTTTTTTTTTGGCTTTTTATGTTTTTCAATGCGAGTAATTCACCTCACATGCATAGAGGACGGCAATTGGGGCGGGTTGAAGATAAATTTCGGAAAAACGCGACGGGGGCGGGACCGGGGACACCCATAAATTACTCGGTTTGTGATGGGACAAGGTTGCGGTTATGTTGTCATTTCGGGGTCAAGGTCGGGGTCGGAGTATGGCAAAACCTGCCCCACCACGTCTGGTTGCCATTCCTACACATGAATCTACTAAAAAACCTATATAAAAAAAAAATAAAAGCCAAAAGTTAGTGGAACGGGCTCTTACTAGTTACTAATGCCAACAAAACAATAGAAAAAACTCAGAAAAACAGCTACAACAGAACTATATACATAATCATTTGCCTTGTTGTCAGTCTCAATTTGGCATACACCATTTTTTTTTTTTTTTGGCATAGTTAAAGTCCATCCATCGTCATTTTTGTTGGTGTCAAAAAATGACAATTATTCACTTCACATTTCCTAAATATTTTCCAAAAAGATTCTTTTCTCATCTCTCTAATCATTAATCACATTTATTTCTCTACCCATACCCCTCTCTCCAATCATTATTTTCATTTCTCTCTCTAATTATTATTTTTTTCTAAAAACGCATCCCAACACTATCTCAAAAATATTCTTCTCAAAATTCTCAACCAAACACATTTTGGTGCCAAAGATGGTGATTCACCATTTTTCCAGCTTCATCCAAGTTAGATGATTTTGTATTGAAAAATGCGATGAGTTCAATCCTAATTAACCGGTGCATAAATATTGATATTTTTTGATGTTACAATAAGCCAAAAAAATATTTTGATTGTGTTATTTTGACACCAATGGAGGGTCGACTTTGCGCTGAGATAAATTTGCAAATAAACCCAAATTTTAGCCAAAAAAAAAAGTGCAAATATCAAAATTTTGTTTGACTGGCCAATTAGCTTTCTAGTTTACATTTGTTTTTTAATCTAACTAACTGCTAACTTTTATTTTTAATATGCATACATGAAATCTTCTTGATTGAGCTCTTGTCTCTGCAGAAGCTGACACAGTTTCCTATCCTTCACCAACTTTTTTTGTTGTCTACAGTATTTTCTTTTGACTGATAGTAAAATTTTGACCAGTCAACTAAGGTCACTCTGGGCCCACTGTTCCGATCTGCCCCACTGGCCCACCACTTTGTTTTCACCCAAAGTGTTGTCGTCCTATCTCACCACGTTTTCTTTTGGCAAATGTCATCAATCCCCTCGAGGTTTTGCCTAATGACGGATACCCCATACACATATGCGAAATGACAATTAGGCCTCACTGCAGGGGCTAACGGAAGGGGTACCGGGGACCTCTGGACCCTCCACAACTCCAAATATTTTCTTTACTTGTAGTAATTTTTATTTTAATTTAAGAAATTCAATAAGATTGGTTCCTGCAAGTCCCTAGTATGAAAACATAAATAATAGTAAGTATATATTAGTTTAAAAAAATCCCTATAAGTATAATTTATCAGCAATTTTTTTTTATTGTACGTATAAAATAAAATGATGGATATCTATGTACAAACAAACTTATATAGCCCTACCAAGTAGCAATATATAAAGATGTGTAATATATAACATTTTTTTGTAGCTATATGATAAGATGTGGTTAGAACCCTTACTATGTACAAATTAATCATGTGTCTGTCACTGCCCTTGTAGTTTGTATATGCATTTAATTGATACAAAAACTTCATAATTATTTGGAATGAGCCACACGTGACTTAAATCTAAAATTAACCCTTTCTAATAAGAAAAAGTGAAAAACACTCGCCTTGTTCGTTTTGGTTTTCAAGAACCGGTTTTCTCAATTATTATTCAATTATTACTCCTATTTTTAAATATTATTTTTATTTTTCTCTCTATCTCTCTCCAATCATTAATACTTATATTTTAATTATTATTCCTATTTCTCTCTCTAATCATTACAAAAACTAAAACTCAAAACCCAAACCAAACACAACCACTATCAACTCTCACTTAAATCAAAACAACATTACCCACTGGGAGATCAGTTTTGATAATAATAATAATAATAAAAAAGAGAGTTTATTAATAGCCATTAATTTTTACTCGTTGAAACTTGAAAGGATTGTTTTGTTTAGAAATTTCAGATTTGTTACTTATGGGTTCAAAAAAAATTAAGAATTGAGATCTTTTTATTATATATTCTTTTGAAAAAAAATGACGAATTTTTCAATATAAGATAGTTTTCACTGATTCAATTATTTGTTTGATCGAACAGTTATTGGTCAGTGATACAAACATTGAAACCATAGAAAGTTTATAAGTCATTTCTCTTATGGAGAAAGGATAGCTCTATTATTAAGAGAAACCTCAGAGGGTATCACTGGAATTTATCCTCTTTTTTAGAGCTTTGCTGTGCACATAGATTGCATTGTGGGATCCATTTCTGCGACCCATTTGATTAATTTGAACCATTCATTAATTTTAAAATATGTTTTTAAATGTCCCCATAAAAAATCACGTCAGTCGGATAGCTTTAATTGTTTGATCCTATATCAAATTTTTTGATTTATTATTTAGAGAGATAAAAAATTGAAAGATTAGATCAAGTACTCAAAGTTATCTACTTGAGTTAAATTTTTGTGGGATCACTTAGACAAATATTTTTAAAAATAGACGGCACAAATCATTTACGTGAGAGTCTAAAGTGAACCTTGGAATGCGAAATGTGCCCATAGCTTTTCTCTACTACAGTAATTTTTTAACTATCAGCTTACTATTCTTTGGAATTTTTTGAAATTTGCAAATGGATAAGGACATTTTCATAGGATCCAAACGTAATCAAAGGGAGTGGGATCAATCATTGTCTTCCCCTTGATATCTGTCAGTGGCTCTGCTCGTTGTCTAACAATCCACTTTATTCCAAATTTTCGTAGTTTTCGCCTCCTCACAACAAATCGATAAAGTGAAATTACCGACAATTCAAAACTACCGCCACATAGTGCTCCACACTTGTACGTTCTTACTAAGTGAGATTTAAGATTAAGAGGGTGTTTCACTAACTCAGTTTTTGAAAAAATTAATTTTTTCCGATTTTTTATGTGATGTGTTATGAGAGAATGACCTGTCTCGATGTTTGAAAAAAACAATTTTTTAGGAGGTGTTCCACTAAATTGGTTTTTTGAAAAAACTGATTTTTCACGGTTTTTTATGTGATGTATTGTGAGAGAATGACCTATTTCGGTATTTGAAAAAAACAGTTTATTGTAAGTGGAACATCCCTAAGTATATGGATCTCATATAAGTGTATAGTTCAAGAGTGGTTCAAAATACCACGTGACACTGCTCGTAAACTATTCAATAATTGCTCTAAGATAAAGAATCAGTTCATTTTCCATTACTCATTCCAACCCACTTTATTTATCCATTTAAAAAAAATTAATTATTTAAGGGGAATCATTACAAATGTTAAACATCACTTTTATATTATACCCCTACCTTTTGTATTTGGAAGAAATTTTTTAACACTTTAATACAAAAGAGAAGGGCAATAGTATGTTGTATGTGGAAGAGTAAGAAATGTTAGTTCTTCGTTGTATTGTGAGAGAATGACATGTCTCGAATATTGAAATAAGCTGGCTTTTAACTTTCGGAGTTAGTGAAATGGGGCCAAGTCTAGTGCATATGAGTACATAGCGTCAACCATTCCACTGGCTAGTACGTCAATTATTATTAGAGTTATGAAACATTGCATTATCATTGTGTTATTGATGAGTACATGACCTCTAACAGTCCATAATGACATGGGACCATCTAACCACAAATCACTAATGAACCAACAGGTCAGAGTTTTAATTTTAGGAGAAGAGCACCATGAATTTGAATTCGGGCACATGAGTGGGATTACTACACACTTGAGTGCTCAACCGTCATTGTCCCATTACAAGAGTGCACAATTATGATAACTTAACAAATAATGGCTAACAGCATCTCGAAGAGGCTCTCTACTTGAAATCTCTTGGCTATCTCGAAGAGGCTCTCTACTTGAAATCTCTTGGCTATAGTAGCTACCCAAAATTCATTTTAAGTGATCCAAGAGACTCTTTACTTCACGGCTTGGGGGATGGTGCAGTGCACAAAATGCACTGCACCGTGTAGTGCACCATCCGACCGTTCATTTCGACAATGGACGGCTCAGATTTAATCCGAGCAATGAATTGAATCCAACCGTCGATTGTTTGGATTAAATCTGAGTCGTCCATTGTCAAAATGGACGGCTGGATGATGTGCACTACACCATGTAGTGCATTTTGTGCACTATAGGGACCCCTCGGCCTTACTTCACTAGCCTCTTTGGATTTCATAAATTCCATTAGCTGCTAGTAGTAGCTAGGCAGTGCCAGCTCATTAGTTTTGGAGACCTGAAACAGACTCGTTAGATGAGGCCCACCATGTATTTTGTATAATAAAAATTTTCAACACACATCTTCATGGAAAACCGTTATAAAATATTTATCATTGCATAAATTTAAACTTATAGTCATTCAAAAATAAACAACCATTACAATATATATGAAGCCTACAATATGTTTAGGGGTCCAAAGCGGTGACTTCATTGGTTTATGACACGAACCGTAGCTTGGAAAGGGACTTTGTATTCCTCTCTCATTCTATATAGTACATTTTTGCCATCAATTCTATGGCAGACATTGTTCAAAAATTTTGTTGGAGTGGCTGGAGTGTAATCATATCATTGATTACACAATAATAGTCAAGATTATTACTTGAGATGTCGTTACGTTGGCTGCAAGTAATTGGGGGAAATTCTTGGTAACTGGCCGTTTCTTTTTTCTTCTTTTTTTTTTTTACGGTTAAGATGTTCGAGCCAACTTTCGAGTAATTTGATTATTTCTTTTTTCGGTCGGGTCATAGACAAGGAATTCACGCCAAAATTAGAGAATTCATAAAAGATCTCTCTTACGCCCATGCTCCAAAAATTTGCAAAGTGTTGAACTCAAAATATCTAAATTTATTGCTCATCCTTTTTTTTTTTTTTTTTTATCCGATAAGTACTCATCCTTGTTCCGACCTAGGTTGGGCTTAAAGTTTTTCTATCCGAACCATTGGAGTGGAGTCCTCCCTTTTTTTGGCGAAGAAGAAGAAGTGGGGGGACAGACAGGTGGGGTCCCCGTACACTTTGCCTTCGCACGCCGTTGGCCCCACTCAAAACCAGCACATGACTCCCCACTGCATCTCTCTCTCTCTCTCTCTCTCTCTCTCTCTCTCTCTCCCCTGTATTTAAATACAGAGCGCTAGGGCTAGAGCTTCACCCTTCACTGCAAAACTCTCTCTCTCTATCTTTCTCTCTCTCCCCAACAACAATCATCTGGGTTGTGCATGGGTGGAATGATGGATCCAGCAAGTGCTCAACACCAACAGGTAGGACTCCCACCACCAACTCCTTTTATTAGTTCTCCTTTTACAAGTGTGAATCAACCCCTGAAATGTGCCTTTTAATTCTAATTTGCTTCTGCTTTATCCAATACCTACATCCGGTCATTTTTTTATTATTTAGGTATCCGGATCAGTTTACGCTCATCTCGATTATAAATGGTCACTAGCATGACTATTTTTTATCATTCTAAATTTTTTTTTTTTTTTCGGCCCACATGAAATTAATTAGCATTTGGAAATTTGTTGCCATATCGAAGGTTTAATTACAAACACATCATTATGATATCTGTAATTTCTTTAGTTTTGTGGTTTTCATCTTAATAGTTAATGAAAAATTGTACATTTCATATTTCAAATTGTTTTTTAAAGGTTGTTTCTCATATTTTAAATTGTTTTAACGGTTGTTCCAGAAATTGACTTAAAAACTAGATTATTGCGTTTTATGAGATAGATCAGATCGTTCTCTCACAATACATCAACCTGAAAAACTAACTTAAGTCAATTTCTGAAACATGGTCATGTAAAATTTTTAAGTTTTTTTTTTTTTTTTTTCCATTTTTTTTTTTTTTCTTCTCTTTGTTAGCATTACCCTAGAAGATAAATTGTTCTAATTTGCTGTTAATGGCTTCAGGAAATGGGAACTCAAACCCTAGAAAGCATGCTGGTTTGCCCAAACACACAGCAACAACTGGAGAAGAAACCAAAGCCACCACAAGAGCAAGCTCTGAAATGCCCTAGATGTGACTCCACCAACACCAAATTCTGTTACTACAACAACTACAGCCTCACTCAACCCAGGTACTTCTGCAAATCTTGCAAGAGGTACTGGACCCAAGGTGGTACCCTGAGAAATGTTCCGGTGGGAGGAGGGTGCAGGAAAACCAAAAGATCATCACCAACATCATCAAAGATCAGCCAAGATCAAACAATGGCAACCGTTAATCCCAATGCCCTCTACTCCAATGATCTCAGCCTTGCATTTGCTGGGACCCACTATGAAGCTCTTGGAAATCCTAATTTCCAGAACAACCCTGCTATGTTTCTTGATGCCCCAAATGGGTTTTTCCAGAATTTGTGTTATGGAGTGGGAAATGGGAATTTGGGGGGAAATGTTGTGGAAAATAGGGGTGGAAATGCTGCTGTTGGGGAAGTGAAAGCAGAGCTTTGGAATGGCAGAGGAGAGGCAGATCAGAACAGAGTTTTGTGGGGAATTCCATGGCAGAATGTTGGTGGAGATGGGAATTGCATTGGGAATTTTGATTCCTCAGGGAAGGAAAGCTGGAATGGAATTGGTTCATTTAATTGGCATGGACTTGTCAATAGCCCTCTCATGTAGTAGACTACTGTTTGGAAATTTTCTTGTTTGTTTTAGAGGAATGGAATGGAATGGAATGGTATAATTTTCTTTCTGGTCCTTTGAGTTTGTTATATTAGACTTGATTCCCTTGAATCATCTCAATTTTTTTTCCCTATCCTATCTTCTTTGTTCTTAGAGGTGAAGTCTTCTCTCTAATGGGTGGGTACACACCAAATTGTTACGAGCTCATAGCCTCATAGGCAGTTGCAGACGCAGTATTGCATAAAAGAGCTTCTGGAAAAGGATTTATTGAGATGTTTTGAAGGACTTGTAGGTGCTAAAGTGCGTTTTTTTTTTAAAAATATGTACGCCGAAAGTTGAATAGCATCTCCTAGATCCAACACATCGGTCTAGTTCACATTGTGGTCCAAATTAAGGCTACTTCTTTTCTTTTCTTTTTTATTGTTGTTGGACATACAAGAAGTGTTAATTATGAATTAGAGTTGATCCTTTGTTCATGGGTGTATATGATTTCTACCAACTTGGCAGTGTACATTTTCAAATCCTTGTTTTAAAATTCGTTGGTTTCTGAAAGTAATGAGATTTGTACATAATGAATTGGCTTAAGTAAGTTTTTAAGGCGATGTATTATAAGAAAATGACTTGTTTCGAAAAGTCAATAATGGGGTGTTCCACTAACAAAAAATAGTTTTTTCAAAAATCAAGACAGATAATTTTCTTACAATACATTACATAAAAAATTGTGAAAATCAATTCATTTTAAAAATACCCTTAACGAAATATCTTCTAAGTCAGTTTTGAGTTTAAACCAAGAATTGAAACATGATCTAATTTCTTCTCCAGTCGTACGGACAGCTAGGGAACATTCTCTTCTGTCACAGAAAATTGTTTTTGTGCGACTTTAGGATGGCAAAATTACTTTGATGGTTGGAGGAATTTGGATTTCAAAATTCGAGTGCGTTTACAAGATATATTCGTCCTTGGCTGTCTTTTGTTTTTGAGGTAAATTACAAAACCGACAAAAACAGAATATAAGATGCAATCAGAGGATGATACATGGAAATAATTTAATGACTGGGTCCCAAGGAAACACAACAATGAGGTGGTTACTCCTTTTTAGGCTGTATTTGATTGAACAAAACTACACAACACTCGCATTGGAATGGGACCCACGGGTCGGTTTCACATATGGTTGATACATACTCAGGGGGTGTTCCACTAACTTGTTTTTTGGTTTTTTGGTTTTTTAGGTTTTTAGTTGTAGATTAAATCTACAACTTGTTCCACTAAGGTGTTTTTTGGTTTTTTAGTTGTAGTTTATTGTAAAAGGTAGTTGGTTTTTTGGGGGAGTTTTTTGTTAGTGGAATAGAGTAGTTTTTGAGTTAAAACAAAACTACTTTTTTGGGGGAGTTTTTTGTTATTGGAATAGAATAGTTTTTGAGTTAAAACAAATCTAGTTTTTTGTTAGTGGAACATGGCCTCACATTGTGGTGAGATTCATGGGTCGGCCTCACATATAGTTTCCATCCGCATGTGAGTGTTGTATCTGGATATTGTGTCATACAATACTCACATTGGGGTGGGATCCATAGGTATGCTTTCACGTATGGTTTCCGCCTGGATGTGAGTGTTGTGTCTGGATATTGTGTTTGTAACATTTTGGGTATTTGATTAAGGATTGGATTAGGGGTGAAAACGTAAGAAATGGATAACTCAATAAGTGTGAGATAAAAGCTCCATGCATTAGAGATTAGTTGGAGCTAAAACTCAAGACACTTGTAACTTGTAACTAAAGAAAGGGAAAAAAAATTAGTAATAGAACATGGGTTCGCATGTTTTTCCACACAAAAGATAAGGACATTTGTAAATAATAGATGAAAAGAATTACTTGTTGGTTACTTGGTTTGGGAAACTCTCAAGCATCTTTTTTATTTGAACCTAGTGCTTAGATTAAGGGGTAAAAGAATAAAAAATGACTTGGTTTATGTGAGGAGTTCAACTTTTTCTAATCCCGTAAGATGTAACATGTGAACACGCGATGTTGTTCACTTTGCCAAAAAAATAAAAAAAAAGAATGTGATGTCATTGCATGTCTAAAGGTAATGGGAAGGGAGCCTCGCTGTGCAGTGGTCGTGCCTCGGGAAATGGGTATCATCCAGAGTCTAAAAACGTGATTTGTCCGTTTACTATGTAGTAGAGCTTGAATCATCAAATAAATCTGTAAAAAAATCAAGTCAATCGAATATTGGTAACTCAATGAACAAACCAAATTTTTGGGCAGTTATGATTCTTATGAATGTCCAAAAATTATACTCTAGACAAATGTGGTTCATTTACAGGATTACCGATATGCGATCGACTTGATTTTTTTATAGGTTTATTCTACGCGTCAAGCTATGCATAGCAGACTCCATTGCCAAAGATAATTACACTAAAGCATACTAGGTTATGTATACTACTAATTGATTAATTAAATCCCCAAGTTCACTATGGATCTCGAGAAGGACATTTGGGGATCGGATAATAATTTTGAAATGATAAAGGGCTTGATGAGGTGCTCTGTTCTTCCCAAAGCAATAGCATTAGAATGTCTGTCAGTGGAAGAAAGCATGAGCCGCACCAATTTCGGAATAGATTTTTTCTCTCTTCACACAGACAGAATCCAACATAAAGATTTGGGCGTGACTGAGAGAATATCTCATACTCTCAGAAAACACTAAAATAGTTTGAAAGTTTTGCAAGGAGAGTGCTGCTTTTTTGACAAATTGCAGGAGTTGTTGAGGTAAAATGACAATTTGATCCTATTGGAACACTTGGGCCATATTTTATTAGTATTAAAAGTATTGGGTCATGTTTGATTAAAGCATCTCTAATCCTTACTTAAATATTTAATTCAAATTTAAGTAAAATTGTAGTATAAAAAACTCAATGGCCCCATTAAAAAACAAAAAGAAAGAAAAAAACTCAATGAGAAATCTAAATCTAAACATAAAATTGAGTAACAACTTCATTAATGGCATGATTGTTAGTTCGGAAATCCAACGGTACCGACCCCTATGCACCGACCATGTACAGATCGGCTTTGGGGACCCACTTTTGGGTTCCATACGAATGATCTGAGTTGTTCATTCATCTTAAAATGATTTCCCGAATGGCCTCGCGAGAAATCAGCTCCATCGGACGTGCCTAAGTGGTCGATCCAAAATCAATCCATTTCATCCAAAAGTGGGTCTCCAAAGCCGATCTGTACATGGTCGGTGCATGGTAGTCTGTACGTGTAGCAGCGTTCTTGTTAGTTTAAGAAAGAGAAAATAGCTTGCAAAATTTGAGTAAAAATTTGAGTCTGCTTAGGTTTAATTAAAAAATCGAGTAAAGCTCAATTTGGTATAAATTTGAGTCAAGGAGTGAAGTGATGTTCTTGAGACTTTTACTCAAATTTTGAGTTTGAGTGGGAAAAAAACTGGTAAGGAGTAGAGATGGTCCGAGTGAATAGGGATGACAATGGGTCGGATCGGGGCCAGATTTTGCTTACCTCGGACCCGAACTCCGAATGGGTTATCTACCTCTGAACCCCCGCTCCGATCCCCGGCGGGAAATTTTTCAAGATCCCTAAACCTGCCCCTAGCGGGTATCGGATTACCCGATTGGCTCCGAAAATCCGAAAGCAAAAACTGCTACTTTGTATTACAGCTTGTTTACAAGAACAAGAAGAGCAATTCTAGCAAAAAAAATTAACTAAAGCAACATGGGTTTCTAATGCAACGTGGGTTTCTAAAGCAAGAAAAATTGTTGATTAGAAGAATCGAGAATAACGAGACCATAAACAACTGGTTGATTAGTAAGCAACAACAACGAGAAAAATGGTTGATTAGTAAAATCGGGAATAAACAGCAACAACGAGACAAATAAAGAAATGATTGATTAGTAAAGAAATGGTTGATTAATAAGCAACAATAACGTTATATATGCTGGGGTTAATTGTAATATAGTATATCTCTTGGGTGAAATTGTAAAAATAGTATACCTAAATATTTCGGGTCAGATGTTTACAATATCGAGAACCCGAATCCGAATTTTTTTTAAATTTCTCCTCCGAATCCGACCTGAAATCTGAATTTTAGAATGGAGATCTGCTCCGATCAGATTGGGTACGGGGTGGAGGCGGATTGGATCGGTCCAAAATGCCATCCCTATGAGTAAACAACCAAAGAGGACATACAATTCCGAATTACTCGCACGTCTTAAACTTGGGATTAGTTGTATAACTTATATTACTCACAGAACTCTAACGTCTTAAATATGGGATTATTAGTTGTGTAATGAATTACAGCAATACATTTTTTCCTCGACAATCAGGGTGTTCAAGTCAAATTATGCACATCTAAATTAGTTCCCTTTCTAGTCCGATCAAAGGCGTGACCCATCACGCTGGAACTAGAGGATTCAAAAAAAAAAAATTCCTCGTGGCCTGATTCCAATCGAACTTTAGTCAATTGTGGGGGGCAAACCCATAGATTACATTAAGGCCCCGATTGGATGGTGCTAAAATTTCAGGGGGATAAGTTATAGAGGGGGTATAAGATAAGAGAGGGTATAATTTTTAGAGGGTTGACCCATATTGATGTGATGTTTATAAAGAGAGGATGAATAAATGACAAAATAATTATGAGTCTTGCAAACCTCCGCCCGTTAGGTAAAGGGTAATATGAACAAGATAAATGAGTTTGGATTTCAATACACATTTCATGGGCAACAATATACTTTCATAGATATTAATATACTTTTCCCGGATATTGATATATCTTTTACATATTATATTCCGCCCTAACGGGTCGATTGAATGCCGGATTAATTTTGGGTGGATTAAATATGGAAAGTGGATAAAATAGTAGTGGGTATTAGTTATGGAGGGTGGACCCACATGATGTGATGTTTATGAAGGGTTGATAAATTAGTTACTTGGTTTGGATGATTTTATAAGGAGGATTAAATTTGGATGGATTATGTAAAAAGTTGTCAAAAGACTTATTTGCCCTTGTGCATATCCATATTAGTTATGCATTTTTTAATTAGATAAATTCCATAATTAATTAATTTGTAATGTAAATCCAATAGTTAATTAAGCTATAAGATTTAATTGTGATTAATTTTTTTATATATATAATTGGGAGCAACCACTTTGTGCATTTATTGCCAAATGTTAGGTTTGACTCCTATCCATCCCCCGCCCATACCCCCAATTATTGGGGACTAAATGCGTTATGTTATTGTTGTTGTTGTATATAATATATTTATAGCCAACAAGCCAAAAATGGAAAATGCTAGTATATAATTTTTTAAAATTTGATCTCTGTTAGTAGTTTAATTTGATGCAAAAAAATAAAAAATTATGCATAGACGTATTTTATTTTTTTATCCGAAGGATATTGTAAAGCAACTCAACAAGCAAAAAATGTAAAATACTAAAGTATATAATTTTAAAAAAATTGTATCGAACTAGAGATCTCTATTAGTAGTTGTGGCCACCCGAGACCTCCGCGAGAAACCTTGAAAGTACTAGAACACGCGTTCGTTAGAGTCGCCACTTGATTTTAAGGTTAACCAAGCAACCAAATTCAATGTACAAAATTCGAGACAACCGGTCCGTCATAACTAGAGTGATCTTGGTTCGAGAGCTAAGTTACGGGATGGGAAGGTTTTATTTGAAAAATGCACCCATCTCGCCTAATCAAAACGACTAGTCTCTACTCATAATTATGAGATTTTAAAAGAAGATTTAGAGTGATTTAGACAATTACGGGAAAGGAAACAAGGAAAAATAAATAAAATTAACGATGCATGAGGCTAGATTTATAGAAAGAAATATTACCGAAAAAGATAAAATAGGCGAAGACTGAACTTCTTTTGATCAACGTCCGGATGCTCCCCTCAAAATCACGAATTCGGTGAGTATAACTCCATTCGCCGCGAAAAGCACTTTATTTAACTAATGCTTCGAAAAACTTGGATTAAAGGCAAGACTTTGGGTAATTTTGGAAGATAAGTTTAAGACTAATATTTTTGGGATTTTCGTGGTTGATTTTCGGAAAGGAATTTTGGGTTCGGGAAAGGGGTTTACAAAGGAAAAACAATGAGAACAAAGGTTTTTCTAGCAAGAATTTTTTGAGGATTTTTGTTGTGTCTTGAAAACCAAGACCTAGGCTTCCTTTTATATAGGCACAAAAGAAGTTTCTTAGAGTTATTTTCCGCCAGAAATCGGATGGGAGGTGAGTGAATGGAGCATGGGCAGCTATGCCAAGCTGCAACATCTGTCTGGCTTTTGACCTTGCGTCCGCAAGGTGTGACCTTGCGTCCGCAAGGTTTGACTTCCATAATTTTACAGCATGGAGGCCCATTCTACTGCGTGCGTATGTCGGTTGTTCTTGTGGTATTTCGTCCGTAAAATGACATTTTGGATCAGAAATTGGGCTTTTGATTGGGCTAGAACTTGGGCTTATTTGTTGGGCTTTATAATGGGCCAAATGAACTGATTTGGGTGAGTTTGGTGGTCTTTTTCTTGGTGGATGGTAAATCCAAGTTCATTGAAGCATTGATTTAAATAAAATAAATTTCGCGACGTCGTCAGTAATTTTTCATCATTGGGGATATACCCGGACTCTTGCTTAGGATTCATGGATAATCAAATTGGGGTGTCTACAGTAGTTTAATTTGGTGCAAAATAATTCAAAAATTATGTGTGGAAGTACTTTATTTTTTTATCCGAAGGAATTTGCAAAGGAGTAGAAGCGTAATCACCCCATCCTCCATAAAGATGGACAGGGTTGGAACTGCCCAAATCTATGGAGGGCTAGGCTCTGTAATTAGGGTCGGCTGAAATTATGGAGGTTTCACATTTTGCACCCAAACCAAGCCATATATGTCACATCAAACCATTATCCGGGAGACATAATTATGGAGGCACCCTTTTACCGCATCCAAACGGGCTCTACAAGGATGGATTTTAGCATTTTTCGATAATTATTCTAACTGTATTTTTGTTTTGTCCGCTACCAGTCTTCCTTTTCCACAACCAGTCAACCACCTCTTTCGCTTTTGAAGGAGAAATACACACTAGGGGCTCGTTTGGATGAGGGTTTTGACCCTCGAATAAATCCTCCTCTTCCTGGTCCCACTCCATATCCCTTGTTTGGGAGCACCAAAACCCCTCCCCGACTATATCATCCGGCATCCCCTCATCCCCCTTTCCCTTGACTAAATAAAAGCAGGGGGGTGCTTATGTTTATTTCGGAACCGAATTACCAGGGTACCCCTCTCAGAACACACCCACACAAGCACAAATCTCCATTGTTAACAAGTTTCAACCCAAATTTAAATATAAAAAAAGTATTTTACAAATACAATTTCGGATTAACAAAAGAAAAACCCAGAACATTTGTACTCCTATTTCTTTTTTTTACCTTCTTAGACCCAAAACCTTTCTCTGTTTGTTAGAGCTTCGATCGCTGGAGGAGGATTGCCATCGTCGGCAAGTGAGAGAGGAGATCGGATCGTCGACGTCATCGTCGGCAACAACGGTGGTAGACTTTGTATGGTAAGAGAGGATAAGAGATTTGTTGAGAGAGCAGGAAAAAATGTTTGGCGCTGTTGAGAGAGAGAGAGAGAGAGAGAGAGAGAGAGAGAGAGAGAGAGGTATATCAGTAGAAAAAGGATTCTTTGATGTTTACAAGAATAAGTAGAAGAAAAATTATATCGTGGGGCACAAACATTAAAATACATATTCTAAAAGAATTATTATTATTATTATTATTATTATTATTATTATTATTATTATTATTATTATTATTATTATAATATATATATATATATATATATATATATATATAATTACTATAGCTTAATTTTTATTAAGTATAATAAATTAACAATTATTGAAAAGTATATCAAATTTAATTAATTTCAATATTTCTATAATTATTTAAATGCATAATTTAATATATGCATTACTAAGTGCGAAATAGTCTTTTGACAGATTTTTACATCATCCACCCTCCTTATCCCCCTTTTCTTATCCCTCATCCAAACCATGGACTATTTAATCCCCCATTCTTCACTATCATATTAATGTGGGACCACCCTTCTTATTTTATTTCCCCTTACTATTTAATCCCTACAAAACCAATACGCTGTCCAAACGGGCTCTAGAAGTCTAGAATCATGTAAGAATTTTAAGACAAATTAGACTTTTTTTATTTTATTTTATGGAAATTGATTTTGGCAGTTTTCAAATTAATTTTGACACTCCCTCTAGAAGTGCCAAAATCAATCCCTAAAAAAGTGTCAAAATCACTTTCCAATTTTATCTGTTGAATTATTTTTGTCTTTGATAAATTGTCGCAATTTTCCCCTTGTGTATTATTCCTGGCGAGACGCGAATACAAATAAATCGAAAAATTTAAGCAAAACAAATAGAGGTCTGCGTAAGATATATATTTTTTTGAAAAATCTATATTAAATTACACAGCAGTTTTGAGAAATATCCCTCTCACAATTGTCTTTCGTGACACATGGGAGGGTCGTGATTGGATTTTAAAGTTTCTTCTCAATTAATCCAAGGGCTGAAATTACTTTCATTTCAAAATTTAAAACCCTAAATTAAATGAATCTATATAATAAAAAAGAGCAGTTTTTGTCTACACATCCAAACCCAGCACCCTTTACAATTGTCCGATCAACATTTCATGTTAGTTGTAGCCGTCCAATCGAGAGAAAACTTTCTAATATAAACCATCCTATACTGTAATTCTTTCCAATGATTGCTTTTACGTTGGAGATGACTGGTAAATTCTTTCCAATGATTGCTTTTACGTTGTTTCCTTAAAAAGGAAATGATTTTATATTTTTGGGTTCAAATCAACTAAACAAATGATTTTCCTATTTAATTTCCCTATATTCAACTCAATAATTGGTTTTAAGTTGTTTCCTTTTAGGTTGGTTTTTCTACATTCAAAAAGGAAACAATCCCCGTTTAGATTCATATACGGAAAGGAAACATTCATATTTTAAAAACTTGATAATTATATTTTTCTTTACTAATTAGCATTCACACACATTTGGTTAAAAAATAAATCTACTTTTTCGTTAATAATCTGAACTTAGGATTTTCTTTTATAAGCACACACAATTCTTCTAATTCATAAGCTTCTCCAAGAATAGGAGAAATAAGCTTCTTTCAAACCTTGATTGGAGAAAGAGAGAGTTTTCATTACCTCTGCTTTGTCAGAACAAGAGGTAATCAAATCTTTTTATTTTTCCCGTTATTAGACACGTTCTCTCCCTCTCTCCCTGGATTAGATGTTTTGAGGATCTTTCGGGTCGTGTTGTGTGGAGCTCTATACTGTTTCTCTCCATAGATGGTTTTTCTTTCGTATGAAAAGAAATGAGATGTCTTAACGTAATATCTATACAAGTTATGATCGTACCATGATAGTGTTGGCACAAATAGACGAGATCTATGTTAAGGTAACTTATTTCGTCACCATTTTATTTTGCAAGTGGGAATTCTTACTCATTTAATTATTATTTTTAAATGTTTTATATTGTTCTTTATGTCCTTCAATTTTCTCTTTGGACAAAGTAGGTGTTCAAGAGTGATTAAGATAGTTGAAGACGTTGCGAAAATTGTTGATGAGAAAGTTCAAATATTCATGGCCAAAAGTGACAAATAAAAAGATCGAGAAAAACATGTCTGAAGAAGTTTATAAGATACTCTCTTTACACTTCTCTTTCGGTATTCATTTTTCTTCTTTTTTTTAGCTGTTTATATTTCCATGTGAGATTTATTTATTTTTAGGTAGTATTACTACAATTATGCTATTTTTTGACATACTTTTTGGGTGCATTGAATTAGATGTGTGCCATAGAGATTTAATGCAGTTGATTAGATGAAATCTGTTTAAAGGTTGTCAACACTAGAGAGTGGTAATTCATTTTAATTGTGTTCAGAATGCGTTGCTTCGTGCCTTTAGGCACAGACAATCCCTAGTACTTCCATAATTATATGAGGCCAAATCCCACGGTAGCTATTGTGCCTTCAAAGTGTAAAAGGAGACATACATTATTGTCAGTATCGGCAAAACTAGTACTATATGTTAGGGGTGTCCACGGTTCGGTTCCGGTCGGATCGGTTCCGGATTTGATTTGAACCGATAGTAACGGATTTATGTTTTCAAGATCCGGAACCATCCGTGGATGATATACGGATGGATCGGTTCGGTTCCAGATTTGATGGATCGGTTCCGGATGGATTTGACGGATTGGGCTGTGACAAATGGGCCTCTAACTTGGGCAAATTTAGGAAGTTTTCCAATCATATTTCTAGCCCATTTTCCGGCCCAATCCTATTTCTAGCCCATTTTCAGATAACACAGCATTCGTGGACTGCATTAGCCATCAAATAACAGTATAACACTACTTTCCAGTCAATTTACTCTAATTCACTCAAACACAAGCATTTTTATGTTCATATACACTGTTTACAATCGTTATCACGCATCAAAAGCAGCGAAAAATTGGAGAATACACGATCAAGATATGGAGAACTAGGAGAGCATACCAGTCTTCTAGTGTATTTGTTCACTGTTCACGATCTGGAGGAGCTCACTGTTCAGTCGTACGACGACGGAGGAGGAGAGGGAGGGAGGGAGAGAGGCGCCCCATGGATGTCGATTTGTGTGGGAGGCGGAGAGAATGAGTGAGACTTTGGGAATTGAGAGTGATTACTGATTTAGGATTTTGGCCGCCCCTAGTGGAGTAGTGGGTATTGGGTAAACATGGGTGACGTGTTGAAGTCTGGGATACACGATTACATTTTTTTTTGTGGCAACGAGCGGTTCGGTTTTAACCGGAACCGAACCGAATCCGACCCGGAACCGTAAGACTGGCAGCCTCAAGAATCGTTATCCATCCATACATACCTTGGGTGGATCAACGGTGGTTCGGATTGGTCGGATCGAACAGATTGAGCGGATCGGATGATCCGCTGGGCACCCCTACAGTATATGTTATGGGGTGGGGGTTCCCTCTATACACACACTATTCAATATGTATTTATGTATGGGACTTAGGGGGGTGTTGTGCATGGGATGCATAACACCGTGCTGTGCAGCCATAGCGCGGCTGCGTAGCCACCTTTTCGACGATCGAAGACGTTCACCACTAGACCTCGTCGAGTACTACAAGTGTTAAAAAAAATCAACTTGATCGGATATGTTTAAGTACATCATCGGAACACTTTGAAAACAAATGGACACAAACACTGGATCAAACCCACTTTTTCATGTTATTTGTGTGCGATGAGGTACTTAAAGATATCCGATCGAGTTGATTTTTGGCACACTTGTAGTATTCGACGAGGTCTACGCGGTGAACGTCTCCGATAGTCAAAAAAATGCCGGCGTGGCCGCGCCGTGGGGCTACACAGCACGGTGTTGTGCATTGGGATGCACCCCCCAGGTTCCGTATTTATGTTATTGGTACCCTTAAGAAGGAGTGCTCCCTAAGAAGGCCCAACCCAATCTAAACATAGAACAAAAGTATGTTGGGCTGCTCTTTTATGTTCTAATCCAATAAGTTGGTTTTGTAATGTTTCAAAAGAAGTGGGCTTTATTCGCAAAAAATAAAACTAAAAGAGAAGTGATTAGGATTTGGTTCATTTCATCCAAATCATTGTCAACAGATTAAGATTTCTATTTCTTTAGGGTTCTTAAATAAGGGTTCCTTGTCTAATCTCCAAAACTTTACATCCATTCCTTGTCATTTTCTATGTGAATAAGACACCAAACTAGTGTTCCCCCGACCCTTTACATATGAGAATAAATGATTCGTCCTACTCTGGTAAGACTAGTGTCTGTACACTATTTTGGCACTGTTTTTTTATTTTTTTATTTCTATTTTATGAGGAATGATAATTCTATTCAATCATAAAGAAAGTGTAAAGAGACTAGAGTAGCGATCGTATATCATTTTCCTGAATTCATAAGTATTTTAGTAAATGTTAAATTTGACGTTTCACTTGATATTTTTCATGAATCCTTTAAGGGTTCATTTGTTTGATCGATACGAGCATCAAATACAATTAATATTTTGTTGTGCAGACCAAAAACCTTCTATTTTTTTTCCATGATATTGGAGATTATTGTTATTATTTTTGGTGAAAGAGAGAAAATTCATCAATCAAACGCTACCGGGTACAAACAAATAAAATTGAAAATGACAAATTATAAACATGAAAGACAAAAAAACAAAAATGAATTAATTGAAGGAGCACATCCAATGTAATGGCTAATTCAGTCTTCGTTGATTTGTCAGAGGACCCGCATGGTCCTCGTTAATATTCAGCTGCCACAGTAGATCCAATTTTGATGAAGCTTCCATGCATATAGTAATTGACCGATACAAACCAAGCGTCTGTCACACCTTTAGTCGAGAGCTATGTGGCACATACGGTTAGACGTCGTACAACTAGTGGCCGAGACCGACTACAGAGCTCTAAAATCGATAGAGTAGCTGCTAGAAAGAGACGCAACCATGCATTTACATCTAATTGCAACCAAATAAACACCCAAACCACCACCGCCCAAGAAACCAATCCACTCTCAACCCCCAATCACTCCTCCAAAACCAATCCAAAACCTAATGATCATTACCATAGTTGTCAATTTGCAAAACAACTAAAATAGGTACGAAAACCATAATCACTAAACCAACTGGTTTCCAAATAAACCGTAGAACCAACATATCCAAACTATAACTCCTCATTAAGTGGGTAGCCAAACCATACGTTGAAATACCTAGTCATACAATGAACCCCAACAAACCTGCATCTACTAGACAATCCAAGAAAACCCCACTAACCTTAAAAACACAAAACAAGCTAAGAAAACAACACCGCATGCAGTAGAAAAGAAAAAACTGGCGAACGAGCACGACAAAGAGATCATAAAAAAGCAACCAACCTAAGGCATCCCAAGCATAGCAACAACCCCAAACGTGAAACGATCAAATTAGACAGGGAAGGGGACTACGGGAAGGGGAGGCAATCCGATCGAGAGGGAGAAAGAGGAGGGAGGAACCAGAACTGATTGGGCAGGGAGGGGGAATAAAGAAGAGGGGAGGCCAATCCGAATGCAAAGAGGAAGAGCATGAGAGGAATCCGATCGGACAGGGAGGGGGAAAGAAGAAAAGGGGAGGCCAATCCGACCAGGCAGACATTAACAACAAAAAACTCCCCACTTCCTCTCAATCTCTCTAAAAAGACTCTGCCCTAGCCGCCACCCACTCCTTCCTCCCCTCCCCCTAGGATTTCAGCCCTTTTGCGGCGGCGAGAGGGGCGGATGACTCTCTCTCTCTCTTGCAGGTTTTGGCGTGTGCACGTTTTGGTGGTGCGGATGGCAACTTCTGCGACTTCTTGTCCTCCTCAATTTCCGGTTCTTTGCTGTTTTGGGGAGCCGAATCGGCGATTTCACGACAGCTTGTCCGTCCGATCTATTAGGGACGTGGAGGCGTAGTTGTCCCTCCTGGGTTTGCAGTGGTGATGGCAGTGCCTCTGGATCTTGATCTTTGTCCTCTCTCTTCCCTCAGTCTCTTTGTCTCTGGATCCATCTCTTCGTCAACAGCGTGTGGCATTTCGTTGGTTGCATTGCTGGGTGTTTTCCAGTTCTTGGCCTAACAGTGTTTCGGGCGTTCATGGTGATATCGCTTGTCTTCGATGGCTCTCCTCATCGCCTTGTGTTTGTTTAGTTTCTTCCCCCGGGCGTCATTGTTTGATGCAGCCAGTCCTCGGGGCCTAACTGCTTGGGATTGCTTACGAATGACTTGGGTGGTAGGTGGTGGTGCTGGTGGCGGTGGATGCATGGTGGCGATTGCGGGCTGTGGCGGCGGCTACATTAGGGCCGGGTGCCCTCGGCCCCTCCCAATTTTCTATTTTGGAGTATATTTTACATATTTTTTTGGTAGATATTCGTAGAAAAAATATATAATTTTGAAAATAATAAAAAAGTAAGAACAAATTTTATTTTGAAAATACTAAACTATGGTGAATGAATAATATTTATTTCGAGAATACTAAATTATGATAAATGATACCGTGCGATAATGATATTGCGTTCATCGATTGATATGATAACAAAAATACTTGCGATCAATTTTTTAATTTCCAGGGTAGGTTCAGAGTATTGCAAATTCATTACAAAGGTTTACATCTAATCCCTTTCCATTATCTCAGTCAATATACACGGTGATAAGTTCAAATATTTTCCAATTTATTTTCGCTGTTAATGTTAGAAAACATAACTACTTGTCCTAAATGTGGAGTTCTTATCTGTGATGGATACGGAGACTCACTCACTCTGTGGTTTTGACTCACCCATCTCATCAAGCTCTTGTTAAAAAAAAAAAACATCTGGATTGTGTTGATTTGGTACATCAATTAACGTAATGTTGCATTTGAGCTTTACGAGTATGCATAGTGAGAAAAAAAAAGTCATGCATGGAAGATCAAGGTAAAGAATGAAGTTGAGATATTTGTTTATTTTCATCAGTCTTACTTATAGGTTGAGGCTGTTGAGCCAATATTTAGCATCAACAGTTCCAGATAGGGCTGCAAATGAGCAGAGTTGCTCACGAGCAGCTCATGGCTTGGTTCGAGTTAAGCTCGTTTGAACTCGACTTAGATGATAAGAAAACTAGCTCGAACCAAAATTTTAAACTCGTTTATTAAACGAGTAGAGCCCGAGCTTCTCCACGCTCGGCTCGAGTGAGCTCGCGAGCCAGGGCATATACTCAGTATATATAAGTTTTTTTTTTTTTTTTTGACTTATTAGAAGTATTACAATCTATGGACAAATGATTGCACACAGACAGCTGCCAATTGGTAGCGTTTGGGACTAGCACGTCTGTAGTAAGTGGATAACAGAGTGTTAAGCTTTATAGCAAACAGAATGGTTGGTGAATACATAGTTTTTTGATCTGGGACAAGTGAAAACTCGCAAGCAAATGTAAAGGAGAGGTTCCCACCAAGGCCTTTTATGAGTGCCACATTGAAAATTTTGAAAAACTTCTATGGAGGGAATCTACTATAAGTTCAGCACTTCAGCTTCCCTCTACTCCACATGGCCTACCGCCTAACTTCCAAGCTATCACGAGCCGAGCTTGAGCTAGGAAATTATATAGCGAGCCAAGCTTTGGCCCACTTTCAGTATCTTGTTTCGAGCCTGAGCCGAGCTCGAGCTCGAGCTGACTATATCTCAAGCGAGCCAAGCCCAAGCAGCTCAAACTTGACCCGGCTCGACTCGATTACAACCCTAGTTTGAGATTTATTGTAAAAGATGGTACAATGACTACTTGAATGCATATCGTCTCCATGTATTCATTTATTTCTTAGAGCTATGTGATTTAAAGAAGATTTCCAATGGCCTTCACAAATTTTTTTTTTTTGGAAGAGCATGAATTGGGAAGGGATTGCAGTTAGTTTAGCTGTTGTGTTCGTACATTAGTCTGAAATTCCTATTTTGCTACCAATTAATTAAAGCAAATAAATAAGAATTGAAGAAAAACGATGAACACAAAGATATACGTGGAAAAACCCTAAATGGGCAAAAACCACGGGAAGGAATCAAACATTATAAAAATCATTGTGCGGTTACAAAACGACCTTACTCACAATTGAGACTCCTCGCAATTGACCTAAGATCGGTTGCCGACTCCTCGTTCACCACACCCAGTATTTGATTGCCGCTGCCTCGAATCCACGAGCCTTCCAAACGTTATTCCGGAAATCCACCGGAAGAAACTTGAACTTGATTGTTGATGTAGAAACCTCTTGAAGCTTTGATTAATGTTCCATGGATTAAGTGCTTCAAGATTCACTATCAATACTCTAGGGTTTTTGTAGGTTGGAGAACAAAGGCTTTTTCTTTCTTGCAGCCGACTCACACACCCTAGATCCAAAATGAACGTGATATATTTATAAAGTTGCCAATCCGATCAATCGCATCGTAAGCCGATTGATCTGAAAATTGTAGATCTGACTTTCTTGAAGATGTCGATTAACAACCCGATTGATCCTCTTATCAATTGGTATGCTCTGAAAACGCACGCACCTCCTGCAGCATGTGCCAATATTGAAGATACCCGATCAATTAACCGATTGATCCCATGATCAGTCTTCTTGTTCTAAAAGCACCAACTTGATCGGCAACTAAACGACGAAGACATTCACTCTCAAATTACATAATAAAACGATTCCTTCCACTCTAATCCTATACAGACTCCTACTTAGAAAATTACAACTCGATAAAAATATGTGTTTTGTCATATGGAATTGCCAAAACCAAAACGACTCCGAAATTTGGTCCTTACAATCTCCCCCTTTGGCACTTTCATGACAAAACACACTACAATGAAAATCTCTCCTATAAAATGAATTCAAACGACGAACTGAGATCAAGTTGTAGAGAAGCTGCAAATAAAACTCAACATTTAACCAAATTAGAACAATAAGCAACCTATTCCCCATTTCAACATTCTCCCCCTTTTTGACATGGAGTGACAAAGGGCAAATAGTATAAATGATAAAGCAATAAATGCGAGTGGAAGAGTACAAAACAATTAATGTAATACCCGTCACGGATAAAAAGTGTTTAGATTTTAATTCGCATTTTGGAGTAATTATGAGTTTAGGGCTTAAAGTAAATTGAAATAAAAGTTGGAGGGGTGAAGTGTAGTTTGGCCATAAAGATCTTCTCTATTATTTTCTTTGTTCTGATCTTTCCCAATAAAAACAATCAGAGAGAGAGAGAGAGAGAGAAGAAGAAGAAGAAGAAGAAGAGGGGAAAATTAGGGGAAACCCTTGATTAGTCTTGATACTAGTGGAAATTGGTGAGTTATGTACTTCCTATGCTCTGATTTCATGATTTAAGTGTTCAATTTCCTCTCCTACATCAATATTACAACTGATTGTGTCTATGAGAGTGGGTTTTAGAAGTTGATATTGGGTTTTATGTGAAAGAATTCGTGTTTACCATGGATATGTGAACTGTGTTTTGAATAACTAGAATCTGCCATGATTTTGAGTGAATTTATAGACTTGGTTCCTATGTTCGTAATTTTCTGAAATTTTTACTGTAGCTACCCAAGCAAGTCGGTCATGCTGTGTTAAATTTTCAGAATTTTATGAGTAGCACAGAAAATATGAAAAATGTTCTACCGAGCTGCTGTCGGGTTTGCGTCTGTGCAGACAGCACTGACACTCTTTGGGAAATGGGCATAACTCTTAGCTCGGGTATCCGTTTTGCGACTTTTTGATTTGGAAACTAGACTCGCATGCCTTCGATAATATGTATAGATTGTGCCTTGGTTCCTGCCAGGTTATAGCAGTTTTTGATTCAAAGTTGATGGTTTTGCTGAAACTGCAGATTTATGTTACTTTTGCGTAGTTTCGAACAAGCATATCTTGGTCATCCGGACTCCGAATAGGGCAAGTTATATGTCGAAAATTATGTACTAAAAGTCTACTTTCTAATGGTGGTGGTCTCATGACCTTATTCTGAGCCCATAGGAAACGATAGCCCAGACACGGTGGGCTGGTTGTCATATTTCTTACTAGTTTTAGAGTGGTGTGGTATCTTGACTTGTCTTCAATTGTGTTGACCTTATAAGTTGTTCATGTTACATATTTATCTTTTTGATTATATGTGAGACATCAATGGAAGCTCATAGACTAATATTAGTTGATTTGTGGCTAGGTAAAGAGCCGGTCATTCGGGAGGTGCCAAAACCATAGTTTGGCATACTTCGGTCGATTCTCAGGTGAGTGTGTTTGATATGGCTATCTTCAATGAGATATGGTTGTAGTGGTGTTGGTGTATCATGCTAATTGAAGATTTAGCTTTTGATATGCATGTTGTGTGTGAAAGTTGGTATCTGTGAAGGGGCTGTGAATTGGGTTTTACCACGAGTACGTTGTGCCGCCTAATTACCGGTGACAACGAGCGGGGTGTGCTCCCACAGTGACCTAGGATACATAGGATGTGGCAGACGTGTCACTGCATGTGTTGTGATTATATAATTGATGTTGTTCATGTGTTGTGACTATGTACTTGTTGTTGATCGATTGGGTACATCAGCAATGTTTTATTGAATTTATTCTATATCTCACACACTCCTGGTTTTCCTTTGATTGCCAGATAGCAGGTGGTTTTTGGGTGGGTCCACTACCGGTGGTCGTTTTGGAGTTCCTTTTTGGGCTAGCTTCGAGTGACGTAGCTAGCCAAGTTAGTTTGTTTTTAGTTGAACTAGTAGTGGTTTGTATTGAGTTGAAACCAAGAGGACTTTGAGTACTTGAACTACATGTATTGTAAATAAGTCGTCGGTTGTTTGGCATTTGTGTTGTGGTGTGTCGTATACACTTTTATTTATATGTTAGAAGTCTTCCGCAGTGTTTTTAGTTTGAGATTTTTGAACAGGTGTTGTTTGGTTTTGTGTTGGAATGCCACGTGGCCGCGCCGACACGGGCCCACACGGGTGCCGTTTCGGGACGGGGCGTGACAATTAATGACCAATAGAAGCAACCAAATAAGAAATTTATGAGAGGGGTGAATACTAGAATAAATACCAAGAAGATAGAACAATCTTGCTAACCCATAACGCACCAATAAAGAAAAGCCAACCATAGATATATCGAAAAGAATAAATGTGCATTAGACACGAATCCATGACAAAGGTGTGTGGGTGACAAGTCAGTACCCCTCAAGATTATTGATTGAAAAATGAGATTTCTCATATACGCTTAGGCTGTTAAACTATCTCCCCCTCACGAAGTCAAACCACACAAAGAAAAATAATAAGACAGAAAAATGACATAGAACACCGAAACTCCCCCTCAATCAATAAATAAATTCTACTCCCCCCACGAACAATGAATATTAATTTTTTATCAAAGCATTTTTATATAACAAAAGGAACACTAAAAATGTGAGTAAATAAAGGAAGAAGATCACATTGACATACCTGCTCTCAACACTATCATTAATAACCATGAACACACACATCAAGATAAAAACATGAACAAATGTCGTGAAATACACTTTAGAGACATCAGACTAAGAATGCAACACACAACATGGCCGAATGATAGTGTGTGTGTGTGAGTCACAAAAATTATATCAAGCTCAACTCATTTAAATTGCTGGTTCTCATGTAAACTAAGAGTCTCAAGACAACTCCCCCTTAAGAAGTCAAACCGAGCTAGGTCATCAGTGTGATTAACGAATGAGCAAGCTAAATACTCCCCCTCAAAGTCACATCCCTTTTATTTTATTTATTTATTTAATTAATTTTTTTTTTTATAGCAGCACACTAAAATTCTCTTTTACCCCACTGCCGTTTGACGCGAATATTGGGAGTAAGAGTACCTCAGACCCAATGCCCGGTTACTAAGCGAATGGTCCAACAATACCTTCACAAAGTCTATCCACTTTTTGACGCGAACACTCAAAGGGAGAGTACCTCACCCCGATTGCCCGGTTACTCAATGAACGCCCGGATAGGTAAACAATATAAAACTACGTACCTTCACAAGGTCTATCCATCTTTTTACGCGAACACTCAGAGGGAGAGTACCTCACCCCGATTGTCCGGTTATTCAATGAACGCCCAGATAGGTAAACAAATTGACTCTTGCAGAGATTAATTTAAAACCACATGGGAATAGTAGCCATAGGTCAATCTCAAGGGGAAGAACACAAGAAATTAGCTAGATACATGATACTAACGTGAATAAGGAGCAATCTATCATTTTTGTGAGATAGTGGAGAACATACGGCAATGAAGCATGCAACACTCATCATCTAAATGCATCGAAGAGTGAGAAATCACAACATATGCGCATGGTGTATTGATAGTGTCCAGATCATGATAAATTGATGATAGTAACTCGATACAGAATGAAGCCAAAAAAAAATGATTCTTTTTGAAATTTTAGATATATGAATGTTTTTGGTATTTTTAATATAACAAAAGAAACACTCAAAGAAAGATAAAATAACTACGAAACAAAACATGAAACTAAAACTCCATAACTCTAGGTATTAAGAAGATATGAATGATCAATTAAACCTGGGTTATGGAACCACAACCTAGCCTCAAAAAGTAAGATCAACCTCTCCAGATGAACTATAGTCATCTAGAGAGTCAAGGTCATCATCGGTATTAGAGACCAAATCAATTTTACGAACCCAAATCTGTCTAGTCTTACCCTTTTCAACACTAGTCTTTTTAGTGGTCACGGGTGTTGAATTTACCTTCGTAAAATTGGCATGCAACGGTGTCCTACGTCTAGGCCTTTGAAAATACTCCCTATGATTATTCATATCATGGTAGCGGGGAGAATTCCTAAGGTATCCATGAAGGGGAAAATAGTGTGGACGAGTATGGCCTTTTATTCTACAATGATGGCCAGTGGGCACAAAATAATTATGATCATTGTACCCAGCCCATGGTGTCTGAACATCTCCTTGTTTGTTTATCCTTTTATTATAGACCATATTATCATACTTGACATTGTTATGAGTAGTAGAAGTATAACCATGCAATTTAAAGCAGTTTGGTCGAATGTGACCTTTTGCATTACAATAGTGACATGTGGGGATGAACTTGTTATTCTTACTATCTTTCGTGTTGCGAGCTTTCTTAGAACCAATCTTAGCAGTGGGTATAAGTGGAGTTTTTGAGATTACCTATTTAAAGCTCTCCTCAATTACCTTTCCTCCTCGTTGTTTTGAGGAAGATGCCTTGAGATATCCAAGGCCAGACTTATCACTTGGTGGCCTCTGTGCACGCAGAATATCATCCAAATTCTTTGAACCTGCATTCATTCGCTCAAAAACATTATTAGCATTAGCAAGTTTAGTGTTTAACTTATCTATATTACCATCGTGGATTGTGTTGAGATCACTCAAGGCCTTGATTTTCTCTTTAAGATCTATCCTCTGTTTTCTAAGATTATCTCTTTCATTTGTAACCTCATCTAAAACTCCTTGCAGTTCTTCCACTTGACTTTGCACTTTAGCTAACTCCGCACTGGCATGTTTGTATTTTTCTGCCAGCTTGAGATTGAACTTGTTAATTTTCAGACTTTGCTTGTAAAGCTCTTCGTATTTTTCTCTCAACTCATCATTATCCTCTATCTCATTTCCACTCTCATCATCACTGTCATCGGAAGAGTCAACATCACTAGTTCGTGAGTGCAGAGATGCCCCAAAAGCTATAAAATTAGTATTGCATTCTTGCTCTTCCTCAGACTTATCTAATTCAGTATCATCATCCCATGTAATATTAGCCTTATAATTTGTTTTCTTTTTTAGATTGTTGACACATTCATGGGCCAGTTGACCATACCCATGACATTCAAAGCACTTAGGTCCAGGTGGTGGTCCCTTTATTCCCTTTTTTTCTTTTTCACTAAAAGAATCAGCTTTTCCCTTGTTTGAATTTTGGTTTTTAAACTCATTTTCAGCAGGTCTTTTTTTAAAAAGTTTTTTTGACTTGTTTGGTAAATAAGGTCATAGCTTTAAAGTCAAGATCAACATCACTATCAGAATCGTTATTATCTTTTTGAAAACTGGAAAAAGCGATCGGCTTAGCCAAAGATTTTGTTTTGGATTTATATGAATCAGGTTGTAACATATCTGTTTCATAGGTCTGAAGGATACCAACAACTTCTTCAACAGACTTATTCTTAAGTTTTTCTTTACCTTGAAGCATTGTCACCTTGGTTTTAAATCTTTCAGGGAGTGATCTTAAAATCTTTTTAATAACTCGAAAAGGAGGGATAGACTCACCTAGGGTTTCACAACTATTGACAATGGAAATCAGCCTAGAGTAGTATAAGTTAAAAGTCTCATCTTCCTCCATCCTAATCGTCTCAAAGTCAGTGGTAAGTCTCTGAAGTTTAGATTGTTTAACAACATAGGTCCCTTCATGACAAGTGACTAAGATGTCCCACGCTTCCTTAGCAATCTCACAATTGGCGATTTTTCGGTGCTCAATCACATCTACAGCACTAAAAAGAATATGGAGAGCATGATTATTAGCCTGAAGGACAGCCTTTTCGGCAGGGGATAATTCGGAGCTTAATTTAGGGAGGGTCACATTGTTTTCCACTTTTGTGGGATATTTGTACCCTTCCACACATGATTTCCAAATTTCCTCGTCGACTGACCTCATTATAGCTTTAATCCGGGACTTCCAATAATCAAAGTTCTCACCGTCCAAAATCGGGACGCGACTGGAATGATGATTCATATTCAAACTATTGTTCATCGTGACTAAGGATCCGCTCAGGAAAGAAAAAATTCCTACAGATTACGAGCGACCCGCTCTGATACCAAATGAAATTCCCATTTTGCTACCAATTAATTAAAGCAAATAAATAAGAATTGAAGAAAAACGATGAACACAAAGATATACGTGGAAAAACCCTAAATGGGCAAAAACCACGGGAAGGAATCAAACACTATAAAAATCATTGTGCGGTTACAAAACGACCTTACTCACAATTGAGACTCCTCGCAATTGACCTAAGATCGGTTGCCGACTCCTCGCAATTGACCTAAGATCGGTTGCCGACTCCTCGTTCACCACACCCAGTATTTGATTGTCGCTGCCTCGAATCCACGAGCCTTCCAAACGTTATTCCGGAAATCCACCGGAAGAAACTTGAACTTGATTGTTGATGTAGAAACCTCTTGAAGCTTTGATTAATGTTCCATGGATTAAGTGCTTCAAGATTCACTATCAATACTCTAGGGTTTTTGTAGGTTGGAGAACAAAGGCTTTTTCTTTCTTGCAGCCGACTCACACACCCTAGATCCAAAATGAACATGATATATTTATAAAGTTGCCAATCCGATCAATCGCATCGTAAGCCGATTGATCGGAAAACTGTAGATCTGACTTTCTTGAAGATGTCGATTAACAACCCGATTGATCCTCTTATCAATCGGTATGCTCTGAAAACGCACGCACCTCCTGCAGCCTGTGCCAATATTGAAGATACCCGATCAATTAACCGATTGATCCCATGATCAGTCTTCTTGTTCTAAAAGCACCAACTTGATCGGCAACTAAACGACGAAGACATTCACTCTCAAATTACATAATAAAACGATTCCTTCCACTCTAATCCTATACAGACTCTTACTTAGAAAATTACAACTTGATAAAAATATGTGTTTTGTCATATGGAATTGCCAAAACCAAAACGACTCCGGAATTTGGTCCTTACATAGTCGAAGACAAATAATTCAAACCCAAATCCTAATGACACTAAGGATTTTTGGTGTCCTCTTGGTTGACATGCGAGGCACCCTATGCTATGGTTGTTTCGGGTGGAAAATGTTTTGCGAAAAACCTTTTTCGTAGAAAACTTTTTCTGGAAAATAACTTGATTTCCTGTGTTTGGATGTGACATAAAAAAATTTATGGAAAATATTTTCTATTGTTTGGTGGACACAGAAAAATCACTTTTTGACATAATAACAAAAAGGGGGCGGTTCCGTTAACATAACAAATAACACAACATTTGACACAATTTTTTTTTTGTGAACCCCACGCAAATAATCGGAGCCGTTCAATTTATTTAAAATATGTTTTTAAGATTACCTGTAAAAAATCAACTCATTTGAATATCGGTAAGGGCTTGATCAGTTCATTTAGTTGATTCTTGTCAGATTTTACTGGATAAATCTGAATGAACCGATCAAGCCTTTACCGGTATCCAAATGAGTTGATTTTTTACAGGTAATCTTAAAAACATATTTTAAACAACTTGAACGAGTCTGATTGTAAGCGTGGGACTTCAATTATTGTTGTTTCAAATGTTTTGTTATTCGTTGTGTCCACAGAACCGCCCCGTAACAAAAATATCATGTTTATAATAATAATAATAAATACACTATCTTACATGAATGATAAAAATTACTTAGGCCTGTGACTAAGACAACAATACCCTCGTATGTAATTAGAAAGAGTTGATGAATAAAGATTATATTGCTAGACTCCAACACATCATGAGTCCTCCCCTGTAGTTACAACACCACATTAGGTCCATTTATATACAAACCGAGATTTTATTATTGAGACCTTCTAAATGCACTCACTAAATTTCCAATATTCATGCATTTAAGCTTTGCACCTGTACAACAAGAACTGTAAATTGCAATGAGTGTGGGTGTTTTGAGAAATTATATGGGTGCACTTATCTCTCAATCGGTTTCACCACCCATTTATATAACCAACACAAATCCAGATTATAGATCCGCCCCGATATTTTCATTTTTCAATCTCTTCGAGTAGATTGTTGCAAAGTCATGTTTCTATTCTTCTGGGTTAACCAATTAATCAATCAGAGGCATGTTATGCATAAAGAATTCTGTCAAGATTGGGATTGGGTCACCCAAAAAACCTGTTGGAAATTCAGACAAATAGATATACAAACATAGATATAGAGAGAGGGAAGAATACCAAGGAGAGAGAGAGAGAGAGAGAGGCGTCCCCTCAGCCACTGAAAATGTTTTCCGGCTGTTAAATCCGGAAATCATTTTTGTCTCTTGGAATTGAGTTTCTGACGACTTTGGAAAAACATTTTTTTGCTGAATTTTATTTCCTGTTGCTCCAAACAATGGAAAAAGGTTTTCTGGAAAACATTTTCCATCCAAAATAACGGATTTTTTTTGAAAAACTGACCTCAATATAAAAAATACTCCAAAACTTATAATTTTTTCAAGAGTACTCCCAAACTTTACTTTCGTAATAAAAAAATACTCCCACCGCCTGGATCTCTTACCTCACTAACTGAAAATGCTGAGTTGGAGCTTAACAAACCCCAAGAACCGTTAAGTGGCCCAAAACAACGTCCTTTTGGGCCTTTTTTTATATATAAATAAAAGCTTTCTTTCCTCCCTCAATTCACATGAAAACAGAGATTCACAACTCTAGCAGCCGCTCATAGCCGGCGATCACCAGGAGGGGAGGTGCTCCAGCCTCCTTTCCCTTCTCTCCTCTGGCCGCCACTGCTTTTGATCACCAATAGTCACTCTTTCTTACTCTGATCTCACAAGTCACATCCAACAACTTTCGAGTACTTACTGGACCACGGGTTGTGGTCGGCAATGGGTTTCTGTTAAAAATTTAGTTTTTGACATCGGTTTGCTCCCCACAGAGTATTGCATGTATGTTTTTGCTGTAGGACAAGATTAGGATGTTTCTTTATTTTTATTTTCATTTTTTTTAGAATAAGATTTTAATTAGGAATATTTTTTTTTAGGTTAGAATTATTATCTTTCCGTATTCAGTTTGATTTAGATTTCCAATTTTATTAGGATTTGCTTCTTCTTTAATTAGTTTGAGTCCTAGTCGAATTAGGATTTGCTTATTATAAATAGGGATGCAACCTTTCATTCTATGCATTTAATCAACTATCAATAATATTTCTAGAGTTCTCTCTATTTTCCTTATACGCAAGGTGTTTATCTTTTTCTTTAATTAGTTTGAGTCCTAGTCGAATTAGGATTTGCTTATTTTAAATAGGGATGTAACCTTTCATTCTATGCATTTAATCAACTATCAATAATATTTCTAGAGTTCTCTCTATTTTTGTTTAGGTTAGAATTATTATCTTTCCGTATTCAGTTTGATTTAGATTTCCAATTTTATTAGGATTTGCTTCTTCTTTAATTAGTTTGAGTCCTAGTCGAATTAGGATTTGCTTATTATAAATAGAGATGTAACCTTTCATTCTATGCATTTAATCAACTATCAATAATATTTCTAGAGTTCTCTCTATTTTCCTTATTCGCAAGGTGTTTATCTTTTTCTTGTGGATTCAAGAGCCCGTCTGTTAGAACGAGATCTAACCAATTCGTCTACTAGAACGATATCTAGTCACCCATTCATCTACTAGAACGATATCTAGTTTATTTCCGCTACAACGCTGCATCAGTTTTATTCCCGATCGGTGGTTTATTAGACATATTAGGGCCTCTCTGTTTGGTATCCCTCCATCGTCCAACGGGTTTGGTTTTCTTTTAATTCAATTGGTTTGGCGTGGGTTTCTCGGAATGGTGTGGGTCGCCGTCTTCCGCCGTGGGTCGGCGAGTTCCAGGCGATCTGGGTTGCTTTTTGGTATTGAGCTTTTAGTCAACAAAGCATTTGCCATTGGTAAGTTAGGTAAAAACTCGAACCTCTGATCTTTCTCTTTAATGGCTCTGGATTTATTATTGGACTGGGTCGTTATGGATCTGAGGCAACAGTCAACCCATGTGCAATCATTTGGAGTAGTAAATAGGGGCGGACGCAGGATTTATCATTAGGGGGATCAAGAATCTACAATGGTGGAACGTGGCTATGCTCCACTTTTTTTCCGTTGAGGAGGAGTGTGTTAAAATAGTGGAATCACCAAAAAATGAAAAAATCAAGGGAGATTCGGTGAATTATTTGGGTAATGTTGTAAATATTTCTAGCACATTGGGGGCAAGTGAATTTTTGGGGGGCAAGGATCACAACGTAAAGACAACAAGATATACTCCTGTATGGAAAAATTACAAAAATAACAAAAAAATATGCATATCCCAGAGAAGATTTTCGGCTCAAGGGGATCAACTGCCCCCCTTGCCCCTACATGGGGCCGCCGCTGGTAGTAAATTCTATCTTTTTTGGGCATTATTCAGACTCATGTAGGCCTTAGGATATATTGGTCGCTGGAGGTGGTGATTTGTGGAGGTGGGGGTATATTGGTGGGGACGCGGGGATGCTGTTGTGCAAGGGGTGCACATTATTCAGACTCATGTAGGCCTTAGGATATATTGTTCGCTGGAGGTGGTGATTTGTGGAGGTGGGGGTATATTGGTGGGGACGCAGGGATGCTGCTGTGCAAGGCCAAAACGACGTAGTTTCGAGGCCCAAAACGCAGGAAAAAAGAAAGAGCCAAAACGACGTCGTTTTGGGCTCAAATATCTCAAACCCCCAATACTCATTTTGTCACTCAGATCGGGAGAAAAGGACGGAGAAGAAGGGTTTTCAAGAACAAAGACATGCGACACATGCCCCGGAGAAGCTCTAGGTACTTTGGGTGAGATGCTTGTCCTTTCCGATCCTAAGAATCCTGTTAGATCTGAAGAAAAGGATACGAAAAGAACAGGAACCAAGTGGATCAAAGTCAAGATCAACTAGTGATTTGAATAAGCATGAAAATGTGGATAACTCTCCTCGGAATCTTCTGAGGTCAAAATCTCTTCCCGTGTCTTCTTCTGGGTTTGGGGGCAGACTAAATGTCGAAGTTCTAGATCCTGAAGTTGGTAAAACAGATGCGAAGGAGGTAACAAAGCAACAGAGTGCGAAATCATCGCTCAAAGGTAACAAAACAACGGAGTCTTCTTCGTTGCAAGAATATCGAAACGGCTCCCATGGGTAAAACCCTTCTTCTTCTTCCCTTTTCTCCCAATTTAAGTGACAAAATGAGTTTTTAGGGATTTGAGAGATTTGAGCCCAAAACGACGTCGTTTTGGCTCTTTCTTTTTTCCTACGTTTTGGGCCTTGAAACTACGTCGTTTTGGCCTTGCACAGCAGCATCCCCGCATCCATATTGGTGGTGAATTGGAGGAAGAAGGAGAGTTGTTTAAAAAAAAAAAAAAGGGCCCAAAACAAGGGCCACTTAACAGTTTTTGGGGTCCGTTAAGCTCCAACTCAGCATTTTTCGTTAGTGAGGTAATAGATCCAGACGGTGGGAGTATTTTTTATTACGGAAGTGTAGTTTGGGAGTACTATTGAAAAAATTGTAAGTTTGAAAGTATTTTTGATATTGAGGTCAAAGTTTGGGGGGTCTTTTGAATTTTTTTCCAAAACAAACGGAGTCTTAGTAGTTAAAAGGAGGAGAAACATAATAAATGTTAAACCTTTATGCTTTTGATCTATGACTCTGAGTACTTTTATCCCCTGATTGGAAATATGGATTGTGGAAATGGAAGAAAGAAAATGCTATTTTCAGTTGTTCACTGAATCAAGAAATTGGAGTACTTGTTTTAGGCTCGGAGGATGTTTCGAGTTCTCTATGGTTCCTAATCAGTTAAATCTGAGGATTTAATTTCTTAACGTCTTTAACCACTTTTCGCCAATTTTTTCTCATCTATCAATTGCATGAATAACTGAAATCTTGATTAATTATGCTCGTAATTGAAATCTTCTATCATTTGATATATGTTAAACTTACCCTAGAATGGTTTAGTAGTTTGAGGTGTAAATATCCATTGCTATCTGTCGTTCCTTTTTGAAAAATCCTATATTGCTAGCAATCGAATAATTAAGCAATAATAGGAATTAAAAAACAATAAACAATGAACACACCAATATACGTGGAAAACCCCTTAAAAAGGGTAAAAACCACGGGAGGAAATCAATCCACTAAAAGTAAACATTGTGCAGTTACAAAACGATCTCAATTAAACACAATCGCGAATCCTCACCGATTGACCAAAGATCGTGTTGCCAAATCCACGTACACCGCATCAAGTGGTTGATTGCCGAAAGCCTTGAATCCTCAAGTCCTCCGAGATACTTCTGGAATCCACCGGAAGTATGATCCAATTTGTTGAATCGAGTGATAGACAAACTTCTTGGAGTTAATCGAAAGGCTTGATGCTCATCTTGAGCATGTGTACTCCAAGACTCACACTTAAAAACACAGCCGTGTATATATTGCTCTCAAAATCTTTTTCCCGAAGTCATCACAAAAAATGCCAAAGGATGATGTATATATATATTAAACAAGGCTTTGACCAATGTCCAAAACTTTCCAAAGTGATGCACCAAGCTGCCAAAAGATGATTGTATGTATATTAATCGTCCAAAACTTTCCAATCCAATAGCATTCCTTTTACTGCCTTTTCCAAGAGCATTCCTTGTTGAGAAGCACGGCTAATGTTAGAATATGAAATCTTTCCTTCTTGCGGTAGCTTTCCCTGATTTGATTTGGCTACATAACAATCTCGTGCAAATCCTCCCAAAACTCTACCTAAGGATCTTCGCCTATCAATTACAAAAAATGTGATTTCCTCCACTTCCTAAACAGACACTCTAAAAATAGAAGAAAAATAAATTACAACTCGATAATTAAAGATACAATAAAATGTGTGTCTTGTCATGAAATTTGCCAATAAAAATAGTCCTTACACTTTTCCCCCTTATACCTTTGAAGCAATGTTTTGGAATCCTCTTATGTAGGGATCACGTAGAACATTGTAGGAATTGAAGTATCATTTTTTGTTTCTGGGATTCTTATCGTAGTAATATCGTTCTTAAATATTCTAGCAAGACATTACACAGTACTAGGGATGAAATCGTTTCCTTTCGATCGGTTTTTCGCCAATATTTCTACCGAACCGAACCAATCGGTTTTGAAAAATCAGAACCGAAACCGACTGCTTGATGAGGGAAACTGTTCAGTTCGATGTTTGCAAAAGCGGTTCGGTTCGGTCAATCTTTTGTCCCGATCGAGAAAAAAAAAGAAAGGGTTTCCTCTCTCTCTCAAACTTTGAAAGGTTTCCTCTGGTTTTTCCTAATTTCAGTTTGGGTGGAAAGAATTCCTCTCTCTCTCTCTCTCTCTCTCTCTCTCTCTCTCCAAGTGGAACTGTGGAAATCCTGAGGTCGCACGACGCACGCAACGCACTACGCAGGCGGTAGGCTTGCTGTACGCGACTACACGAGGTGGGTTTTGGTCGGCAACAAATTAAAATACTGCTTGGAACTGTGGATTCTTTGAAAGGGGTAATATTCTATCCTGTAATCTCACTTGTAATCTCACTTATTTATCTGTTAGAAGCATAAAAAATTGTTGGCCCTAGCCCCTAAATCTAGTGCATTTTGATAAGTGTTAAGTGTACTGTACAGAATCTGATAGTTGTATTCAAATTTTAATGTTTTATGTATTACTTTATATATATTTGTATTCTAGGGATTGACTATTGAGTAAGGATGTTTTCTTAGATAAGTTGAACTACGATAACTTAACCGAACAATTTGCTTCAAAAAATGCTAGGAGAAGTTGTTTTCTTTGAATCGGATCGTGCTAATCATAAAACACCATAACTGATTAACCAGGTTACATTTTGGTTTTCATTTTTTTGATGTCATTGAAGCTAAAAGCATAATGTAACCTTGAATTTATTTTGCCATTTTAACTTGTATTTTTTTTTTTCACTTAATAGTACGTGGGCAACCAACTCGGTGTCGGTCTAGGCCAACCCAAATGTCTGGGTGATCTTCTTGTAATTACAGATCTTGTTGATCTTTCAAGAGTGAGATGAGGGACTAACTTGGTGAGATACTCCAACCTTTGAAGCGCCATCACCATCAGGGAGAGAGAGATCGCTGATCGCCGCCATGGATGGGCTTGCGAAAGAGATGCGAGCTGCCATGGCTGGTTGCCAGAATGAGAGGCGATGTAAGGGAGGGAGGAGGAGGAGGACAGAGGCGTAGTCCTAATCCTAAATTATTAATTTAGGGATTCTAATGACTTGCTCCTTGGTTGGGCAGTATAAAGCAAAATACTCCTCTACTGCTAAACAAATGAACGGTTAGGATTGAAATAAAATGTTAGGGTACCAGTTCGGTTCGGTCCCATTCGGTCAGTTTCACTTAAAACCCGAAACCGCACCAAAAGGAATTTTTTTCAAAAATTTAAAACTGAACCGAACCGAATTACTCATAAACTGCTTAAATACTTCAGTTTGGTTCCTTCTGTGCTGAAAGAGTATAAAGGTAATTCGTAGGAATAATAGTTATTTGCATTGCAATTGGTGATATAGAATGGTGTAAAACACTAGTTATATGACCATTTACGTTTTCCTTATTGGGACGGTAAGAAGTCGTTCAGTTTCATGGCTGTTAAAATCATACTCTGTATTTATCGATTAAGTTTTTTCTTTCCTTTCTTTTACAAGAATTTAATTGATTCTTACTAAACATGGTTTATGTGCCTCATCTAGCACCTTTGTAATATCCCTGGCCATGAAAATGCCTTGTATCATAGTGCAGTAGGCATTTAATTTTTATAAGGGTCTCAATTTGGATTTGATGCCTCAGCATTTGATCAGGTTGTGGCCACATTTTATGCTCTTCTTAGTCTTCTAAGACTTGAATTGTGTAGTCTTGATTTTTTTTGCTCGTCTCTTAGTAAATTCAGGTCTAAAGAAAGGAGCACACAAATTAGTAATAAATGATGTGATACATGTTTCCTTTTCTCTAGGTTTGGTTGATTGAAAGTGCGTTCCTGAGTTTATTGATTAACCGTGTCAAAAAAAAAGAAAAGTTTATTGATTAACAGAGGCTGAAGAGCTAAGGATATCGACTATAGTAGATACTTGGACCGAAAAACATTTGTAGCAAGGCGAGATGATTATTTCACCGCTCAAATAATGTTTTTTGCGATTCTGCATTTGATTTTTTAGCAGAAATGATAAGGTTATGGAATTATGAAGTCGGATTTGGGTTTTCAAAAGTTTAATATAGACTTACCCGGTGAATGTTTGTGCAACTATTAAGGCTTTTAGGCTTTTCTTTTCCTGGTTGAATAATGGTAACACCTGAATTTTGATTTGCTTTCTCTTCCTATGGTAATTGCCGAAAACGAATGTTGTGCAGTTGTTAGTGGATTTACAGTTCTAAATGATACTACTTGGGTTGTTTTTGCTTATGAAGTCGGGTTGTTTTCTCTAAGCACGAACATACGCTAAGAGAGGCTCCAAGGGGTGCAACCTGATTTTTGTGTTACTGCAGAAACAATGCAGCATGAATGTGTTGACTTGGCTTATAAACATGTCCCTAACAGATTGTTTTGTTTGTTTAATAGGTGGAGCTGGATATTGCAGAAAGAGGTGAGGACTCTGCTGTCTAGGATACTGTATTCTGGTGATTTGTGAAAGTAAGAATGGATTCAGAGGGAAGTGAGAAGGAAATGGTTGTAACACAAATTAGCGTTGGCGGCTTCGATAATAACACCACTGCAAAAATGCTAGCGGATTACTTTGAAGATAAAATTGGATCTGTATGGAGGTGTAGGCTGAAGACTTCTTCCACCCCTCCGGAATCTTACCCCAATTTTGACATTGGAACTGATAATATCCAAAGAACAGACAATTATCAAAAGGTGGAACCCCATGCCTTCGTGCACTTTGCAATTCCTGATTCAGCAAAGTTGGCTTTGGATGCCGCAGGGCGCTGCGATCTTACTTTGGGAAGCAAACTTTTGAAGGTTAGTTTGGGACCTGAGAATCCGTATAGCATGAATCAAAGGAGGAGAACAGTGGACCCATATAAGTTATCCAATGTAAGACTTGACGTGGGGGTCATGGTTAGTAGAGACGAATTTGTTGTCAGCTGGAGAGGACCGGCTACTGGGGTTGATTTTGTGATTGATCCCTTCAATAGAAGCTGCAAATTCCTCTTCACCCAGGATATCGCGTTCACTCTTAAAGGCACCGCCAAACACGCTGTTATAAAGTGCAACTTCAAGGTTGAGTTCTTGGTGAGGGACATCAATGAGGTTAAACAGTTTTTTGACACCTCATCCTTGGTTATTCTTTTGCAGCTGTCATCATCTCCTTTGCTATACTACAGAACAGCTGGTGATGATATTGAGGAATCTGTTCCATTCGATTTGTTGGACGACGATGATCCCTGGATCCGAACTACAGATTTCACACCAAGTGGAGCCATCGGTAAATGTAATACTTACCGGGTTTCAGTTCCACCCCGTCATGGTTTGAAACTGAAGAAGGCCATGGGGTATTTTAGGGAACAAAGGGTTCTAGATGACATCCTCAAACATCAACTCAGGGTTACGGATGAACAAGATTTTGGTATGCCAATGCAAGATTTTTTCTTCTGTATCCAATACAAGGAAAAAATAAGTTTTGAACTGATGTTTATGGTGAATGCCGTCGTGCATAAAGGCATAATCAACCTGCACCAGTTGTCTGATATGTTTTTTGATCTGCTGAGAGGCCAATCAGACGAAATAAATGTAGCTGCATTGAAGCACATATATGCTTACAGGAAGCCTTTGTTTGATGCCTATAGGAGGCTGAAACTTGTCCAGGAGTGGTTGATGAAGAGCCCCAAACTTCTCAAGAGCCATACTACACACTCGGATGATGCTGTGGAAGTACGAAGATTGGTTATTACTCCAACAAAAGCCTACTGTCTTCCGCCGACTGTTGAGCTCTCTAATCGAGTTCTCAGGAATTACAGAGAAGTTTCTGATCGCTTTTTAAGGGTTTCTTTCATGGATGAAGGCATGCAAACGCTAAACAGCAGTGTTTTCAACTTCTATGTTTCTCCAATCGTGAAAGAAATCACCTCAAATACCTTCCCTCAGAAAACCGCTGTGTTCAAAAGAGTAAAAAGTATTCTAAGTGAGGGGTTTTATTTGTGCGGTCGAAAATACTCGTTTTTGGCCTTCTCATCAAATCAGTTGAGGGATCGTTCCGCATGGTTTTTTGCCGAAAACAAGCATACTAGCGTGCTGGATATAATTAATTGGATGGGCAAATTCTCAGACAGAAACATTGCGAAGTGTGCTGCTAGAATGGGACAATGTTTCTCCTCCACTTATGCCACTGTTGAAGTTTCACCCGACGAGGTTGACAAAAAGCTGCCTGATATCAAGAGAAATTCGTACACTTTCTCTGATGGAATTGGTAAGATAACACCTGATCTCGTTATGGAAGTGGCAGAGAAATTGCAGTTGAGGGTGAACCCCCCTTGTGCTTTTCAAATTAGATTTGCTGGTTTCAAAGGTGTTATAGCTTGTTGGCCCGGAAACAATGACGGGGTCCGCCTCTCCCTGAGGCCAAGCATGCGCAAGTTCGACTCTGACCACTCGATCCTCGAGATCTGTTCTTGGACCCGGTTCCAGCCAGGATTCCTCAACCGTCAAATTGTGACTCTACTTTCCACTTTGGACGTTCCTGATGATGTCTTTTGGAAAATGCAGAAGCGCATGATTTCGAAACTTGATCGGATGGTTGTAGACACAGAAGTGGCTTTTGATATCCTCACCGCTTTGTGTGCCGATCAAGGGAATATGGCGGCGATAATGTTAAGCGCCGGTTTCAAGCCCCAAGCAGAACCTCACCTTCGTGGCTTGTTGGTTTGTATAAGAGCTTCACAGCTATGGGGCTTGAGAGAAAAGGCTAGGATTTTTGTGCCTTCTGGAAGGTGGCTAATGGGCTGCTTAGATGAATTAGGGGTGCTAGAACAAGGTCAATGCTTCCTCCAAGTCTCAAGTCCCTCGTTGGAAAATTGCTTTGTGAATCATGGATTGAGGTTTTCAGAAACGAAGAAAAATCTTAAAGTGATTAAGGGGTTTGTGGTGGTAGCGAAGAATCCCTGTCTTCACCCGGGAGATATACGAGTTCTAGAAGCAGTGGATGCCCCTGAATTACACCATCTTTCTGACTGTCTCGTTTTCCCTCAAAAGGGTGATAGGCCACATCCAAATGAAGCATCAGGAAGTGACCTTGATGGGGATCTGTATTTTGTCACTTGGGATGAAAACCTGATTCCACCGAGTAAGAAGAGCTGTACACCTATGGACTATGCTTCTCCAGATGTTAAAGAGTTGCCTCGTCCAGTTAATCAGAAGGTTATTTCCTGCCATTTCTAAATATATCTTATGAGTCTTGCATCCTACTTTGTTTGAAGATAATCTGATACCTTTATAATTCCAAATACATTACTTGATACTCTGCCCTTAATTTTTGACCACCGATCACATGGTTAGGTAACTTGGGTTACTTCGCAGATGAGAGTAATCATTGACACTTGGGGGTATTTTCCTTCTTCCTTCTTAAAGGAAGAGGTGGAAACAAACTTCCGACTTGCTATTTTTCTATGTTTCGCATTGTCTTCACAATAGCAGGGACAAAATGGTGTCATTCTGATTGCGGCTGATTTACTTAAAGCACACAGAATCTAGTCCACTGGTTGATAATAATACAGTATTTTTTTTTAAATTTATGTTGGAACAGTAGAAATTTCTTAGTGTGTTAAAATATTAGTTTGTGGATCCTTCACATCGCGAAGCTCCAAGGCAGTTTGGATGCATTTGAAGGTGGTAGTGGTGAATAGAGAAAAAAGTTAGTGGAAGAGATACTGGGTGAACTAGCGTGTTTCAAGTGAGATACTGGAAGATGAGTCCGGCCAAAAAAGGAACTATTAAGAAGCAAGATTGGTGAATGATGTGTAGCACTATAATGAGCTAGTCATTATTTTCATATCTTTTGTTACTGAAGTCTTTTGTTTGTTATTGAAGTTTTAGAAGGTAAAGCATATGATTATTACTGCCATTGGTATCTTATCTGTTTGGAAACCTAAGTGGGCCATTGAGAAGTGAGAACTATGTTCCAAACGAAAGCTGAAAGCATCGATAAGACCACTATATCAAATATTTAGTGATGCCATCCTCTTAATCTTCTCTCATCGTTGTAGTTTTCATTCCTGTGTAATGGAATTCATTTCCAGTCTGCCTGTTGAATTACTGATTGGTAGATATGCAATTGTGTTGTTATATTATTTAGCAATTATCATTCTTATAATGTCGGGTTTTGGATTTTACATTACATTTTGTAGCTAGTTAGTAGTGATGGATGAATTGTAATCCAAAAGTGATCAAGTGGAGAAAGGAACTCTTTGGCCTTGTTTGTTGCCATTTCTTTTTTAAGGACGGATGACATTTTCATCTTAATATTTGAAATTTAATTTTTGCCAATATTGTTAGTCTTGTTTTTGAAAAAGTGGTGATATCTATTCGAGAAAGGAACTCTTTGGCCGTGTTATGTTATATAACTTTTTGAGTACCAATGCCATGTTTTTCTTCATATGCAAATTTTTTATTCGTACTAGTAATTATTTGTTTTGTATGGGATTGTCCTGGGCCCACATCAGTAGAAATTCTGGCTTCTTCCCCGACCCTTGACAATATTTCCATTTTCAATTTACAGGACATAATAGAATTTTTCACCCGCAACATGGTGAATGAGAATTTGGGTGCTATATGCAATGCTCATGTGGTTCATGCTGATATGAGCGAGTACGGTGCACTTGATGAGAAGTGCATTATGCTTGCTGAACTCGCAGCCACAGCTGTTGATATTCCAAAAACAGGGAAGATTGTATCGATGCCGCCTCATCTAAAGCCTAAACTTTATCCTGACTTCATGGGCAAAGAAAAGTATCAAACGTACCAGTCGAGGAAAATCCTGGGGAGGCTCTATCGTCTAATAAAAGACGCTTACGACAAGGACGTGGAAGAAGCATCTTCCGATCTAACATGTGTTCCTGAAAACATTACCTATGATTCCGCCCTCGAGATTCCAGGTTCCTCAGATTTCATATCTGATGCATGGAAACACAAATGCTCTTACGATGGGCAACTGAATGCTCTTCTTGGACAATATAAGGTGACCATATGGGTTTTGTCTTTAATTGTCTTTGGCAGATTACCTGTCCTATTTTTATTTGTACTGTTTTCATTTTTTGTATATAAATTGTTTTTCTTTAATGATGAAAAGGTGAGCCGTGAAGAAGAGGTAGTTACTGGCCACATATGGTCGATGCCAAAGTACAATAGCCGAAAGAGAGGGGACCTTCAAGAGAAGCTCAAACATGCATACAGTGCCCTAAGGAAAGAGTTCAGGCAATATTTTGACAAATTGGGGCCCGATTTTGATCAGCTCTCCGCAGATGAGAAGAATGGTGTGTACGAGAAGAAGGCATCGGCGTGGTACCAGGTTACTTACCATCCTAGTTGGGTGACGAAGTCACTGGAGATGCAAAACATTGATGGTGCTGGTGGGGAGATACTGATGCTGAGCTTTTGTTGGATCGCTACTGATTTCCTTGCACGTATCAAAATCAGGTCACGAGAACTTGGGAATCTTGACTCTACAAAGCCAATTAATTCTCTTGTGAGGTACCTCGCCGATCGGATTTAATTGGAAGGCTGCAAGACCACTCTGCCTTTGTTTTAAAGGTCAGTCTAACGGCACTTTTGTTTAATAGAAACTGGTGTTTATTTGTTAATGTTCTTCGGTTGTAGCCAAGTTAGGTTTTTATTGGCTTGTATATTTTACTGGTTTTTGCTAGCCAAGTCGGGTTTTGTCGTTTTTACTATGCGCAAGGAATTGACTGTATGAACTATGACATGTCCAAGTTAGTTTCTCAGGCTTATTATAGTATTGTGGTGATCTATTATTAAAGCTGCCGCTTTATAAACGAGGAGTATCCGCAATGTTTATGGTTATTTATTTATTCTTCAATGCCCTACTGTTGCATTCTGTAAAAAGGACATTCTCTAATCATCATGTAGTTTCCAGCCTTCTAGTGGTTGTTTTTGAAACTTTTTTCGATCGGTGTCATGTGCATCAAATTAAAAAAAGCATAGTAATCTTTCATCCATTTCAGACGCTGATTCAGGTTTTTTTTTTTTTTTGTTTGTGGTAAATTAACCAGTATATTGGTGGGCAACTTAGCTCTCCTATGTTAGGCATATTCAAGAGGAAGTTAGAAGTACGTTTTGTTGGAATGTGTTTCCAATGGTATTAAAGCGCACGCCGTATGTTAGTTCATGGTCCTTTTCCAGAAGCCCTATTACAGAAGGGGACTCGTGGTCTCCTGAAGGGGCACCACCAAACTCGTGTTTTATAGAAAAAGAAATAGCCATAGAAATGGTTTCCAGGGTCGGGAGGAACTCCCCTCTTGAATCTGTTAGATAGACTTTCTCTAATGGTCTCTACACCTATACATAATAAGAGGGAAGGGCGGGCAGATCTTAGGTCAATTTCATCTGCCAATTCTATGCTTCACAACCCAGGAAGGGGCAGCAGGTAGCTCTTTTCCCTTCTTTCTTCGTTTCTACACCTTTTTGCTGTACCTAATTACCTCTTTGTTTCGCGCCGAAAGTGCTCCTCTGGTTGTACTGATTGCCGGAAAAAATAGTGAACCAAGAGCTCCTCTCGTTTGGCGATCAGGTCCCCCTTTTCAACGAGGTAAGCGTACTGCTGAGATCGTTCGCTCCCGTTGTTTCACAAAGGAAGCCCCTTGATTTACGGATCCTTGAGGAAAAGAGGTCTGCGATGTACAAAGAAATCGGTTCATCACTGTAGTTGCGGCCATGAAACTGTATCCGGGTACTATGGGGTCGGCATGGTACTGGTCAGGCGGCGAGGTATACAAGGGAACAGGTGCAAAGAGAATTTGTTCAGTTCGTCTGTCTCTCTCTTCCTATTGATCAGGTACCTCTCTCTCTCTCTCTACTCTCTCTTTCTCTCTGATTTCAGAATGTTTGGTTAGTATTCTTTGCTGGGATTAGGGTGAAATTAGGGTTTGGTATTTTAATTATCAGGGTGTTCGTTAGGTTAGGCCTTGATGGATCACTCTCGAATCGATTAGAATCTGCAAATATGCACACATTAATAATTATATAAGCCACAGTCCAAGCATCGAAAATTTAAAACAAAAAATGTAATACTCCCACCTTCAACGTATGAGGGTCAGGAAGTTGTCTGAGGCCTAAGAAATTAGTTCACTTCTAATGTAATCCAATAAGAGGTTGGCTTCAGGAACATCTGGATTTAACAACTAGCACACTAAGGAAAATGAGACATTAACTTTCGTCAAAACTTTTGTTCCATTCGAGTAATCCACATTAATGGATGAAATGGGTTTTATATTTTTGTACCCTACACATCAGCTTCATCATTCTCAGGTTCATTCTGTTGTTGGGCTTCTTCAAGACGAAGTTGATCCAATGGTGTCCGTGATGAAGGTCAAGAAGGCTCCGTTGGAGTCATATGCTGAGATTGGCGGGTTAGATGCACAGATACAGGAAATAAAGGAAGCTGTTGAACTGCCTCCGACACATACAGAATTGTATGAAGATATTGGTATCAAGCCTCTCAAGGGGGTCATACTATATGGAGAACCATGAATGGGCAAGGCCTTACTTGCAAAGGTGTGTATTTTTATGTTAGATTTACCACTTGTCAATTTGGCATTTTTTTCTGTATCTTCAATCTCTTCTCTTGAGCACATTACCCTGACTGATGAAATTCATTAGTTTTATCGTCTCCAACCAATGTCTTTAACACAGAACTTTGGCATATCAGTAGTACAACATTTATTTTGAAGATGGCAATCATATTTAAATTCCTCTATTAAATGGTCTTTGTTTATTTTTGCGAATGCTTAGGGCTTTCCCTTCCTGTAGAGCTCATTCAATATTCTGTCGTACTTTTCATTATTTATTGATTGAAGGGCAATAGAGTCTTGTTTTGTAAAGCATATTTCGTAGTATCAGGTGGTTATTGGCTTGGTCGAATGGTTAGGTTTCAACATGTTAGATCGTCAGGACTGCAAATCGGTAGCAATAAGAATAAGCCTAAATTCTCTGAGTTATACCATCTTTCGTAAAATTTCCTTGTACCCTTATGTGCTTAGGGTTAGTTGGGAGAATTTGTATGATTAGTCTTTAGACTGTAGCAAATTCTACATTGGCTACTTTCTTACGTGTCGTTGGAAGTGTATTGATCCAAAATTAACTAGGAGATGGTCCAAAGTTGGTGAGGGAACTATTCAGAGTTGCTGATGATCTCTCACCTTTGATTGTGTTAATTGACGAAATTGACGCAGTTGCTAAAAAAGGTGTGCCCCTTAATTTTGCTGACTGATATGAAAACTATATTCATTGCCTCTTACTATTGTGCATTATTAAATTATTTTTCTCTGTAGGTATGATGCTCATGAAAGCCCTGATCCTGCTCTCCTTCAGCTTGATCGAATAGATAGGAAGATTGAATTCCCACTTCCTGACATTAAAACAAGGATGTGCATTTTCACGGTACTTGCATGGCTTGACCAAACAAATACATGAATCAGTCTGGATACCTTGAAACTTCTTTACTTACGAACCCCATTCTGCGTGAAATGCCGACACACACTTCAAGGATGACTTTGGCAGATGATGTCAACTTGGAAGAATTTTTTATGACGAAGGAGGAATTTTCTGGAGCTGATATAAAGGCAAAATGTACTGACGTTGGTTTGCTTGCTTTAAGAGAGGGCCATATGAAGGTGAGACAATTTACTATTACCCAAGTGATTAGGTGCATGAACTGCATGTTTGGCTATTTCTCATATCATGTTGCTCTTTGGCTCTTTCTAACTTTTGGCTTTTCAACTGGATAGGTAACTATCTATTTTGTCCTGTGTGGTGCGACTAAATGTTTTTTTGGATCCTTGTTATGGTCAAGCAAATGGCTAAGGTTTTGGGGGAAGCTGACTCCTTGGTGGTTTTTATTCTCGAATTTGATCCGGTTTCAACTTAACAGAAGGCATAAACTATGAGGTGAGTAAAGGGAATAACCCATAGGTAAAATGGAAGCACGGATAGGCAGGCTATGAGAAAAGGAGATGGGTTATCTACGATGAGCCTCTTTCTGCTGCTAATTCACATGGCCCATAATCTTGTGAACTGTTTGTTTGAAATTTGTAAACACACCATGTCAGAACCTTTCTCATGGAGTTAGTAAAATCTAAGCGATTCAACATATTTGTATTCCTACGTCTTTCCTTTTTTATGTCATCTACTGCCCACTGTAGTGACTCAAGATTTTAAGTTTTATAGAAGGGGAAGAGCACAACAAAGTAAGGTACTGAATTTGTAGTGCAAACGTAAGTACTAAGTGATGTTGCAGATATTTAGGTACCAAATATCTAGGCTAATGTCATTTGGTAGAGGTTGCTTCTATTCACTTATTAGTCGATGGCATAGGATGTCCTCCTTTCCCTATGAGTTCAATGCTTGGGATTGTGAATGCTTTATAGAGCCTCCGGGTCTTTGGAGTTGGTTCTCTTATGAAGTGTTCGTACATGCCTCAGGTTATGCATGCAGACATCAAGAAGGCCAATGATAAGGTTATTTTCGAGAAGAAAGAGGGAGTTACAGAAGGGCTCTATGTGAAATTACACTGTTCTCTACAGACACAGTCATCTATTGCTTGTTTCTCTCTATTTCCAACTTCGTTTTTCCGGTGTTTTCTTGTTAAACGATTGGCTATGAGGGACTGAAAGTGGATTGTCATCCTTGGTGGTACCATGGAGGCTCCTTTAAGGCAAGCAATTGATTCAATTTGTTCAGCAATCGATCAAAGTGCTTATTTCCTTACGATGGATTTATGTTTGGTGTGGGATGTCATTGATTTTATTTACCACAGCAAGCTGCTCGAAGGCAGTGATGAATCATTAGAAGGTAAGAGTTACGTTCTGGAAAGTTAATGTTGGTCAGATTGTAAAATTTCTTGATGCTGGTTTTTATCCATTTGAAAGATTATGAGGGAGACAAGCTACTTCACAAGGAAATGAATAAGCAAAATGGTATAGTGTCCTGTTTCTCTCTCCAGGAAGAGTAGAACAAACGCAAGAAATTTTTGTTTGATGCTTTGATTGGATACCAAGCCTGACTTAGTAGCACTGAGCATGCAATATCGTGTGAAGCACGAGGCATAACACTAGTATATATATAAGGGAAGAAAAGGAATTAGACCGAGGGTTCCCAACTACTTTCGTATCACCGATAGGTCTTTCGCTCCTGTTATTGGTTCAACGGGTACTGCCAAATGACCGAACCGCTGTAAGGTAACAAAGTGGAGAACTGGTGTACCATTCTTTTCTGGTCCCAAACTGATAGGGAATTGCCATGTTTGTCAGTTGAGGAAAGTTCCGTCAGATTATGCAAAAACCATAGCTATAACCATTCTGGTAGAAAGGTTGATCCGATAACGGTCATTCATCTTTTCAAGACCAATCAATAGTCTCCTTTGGTGCTTTTCCTTTCGTTAACCTTCGTTCTATTTAGATCATCCGTAAACTTGTTTTCATGGAGTACATCAACTCATGGTTATTTCGTCGGTCGAGATTCCTGAATTTTAAGGATTATGTACTGGGTTTGAAAATGGAATTGTCTCCTATACAAGGTAGTTTTTTTATGCATTAAAGCTCGTTTGTTAGTTCCTTCAAAACTAACATGACTATTGCACATTGCCGAATCTTTACATCTTTGAAGATATTCTCGCTATCACTACAAGAAAATACACATTTGGCAATCACATCATTGCCGGTTGTCTCAAATTTGGTCGGCCCTCATTGTAGCGCCCAAATAGTTTGGTCACTGGTGTTGGTCACTAGAAGTATTCCTCTCTTCTCTCACGGTGGCTTATCTTTCTTGCTTGTAATTTGTCTGTCTCATCTGTCAGCCTCATAAAGGTAGTAAAACCTAGACGAATTAGCCATCCTCGCGGTTCTTAACCTCTCATAGGCTTCACTGGAGTTAGGATGGCAACGGGATTGTTAAGCCGGAACTCCCAATCAAAAACAGACTATTTAGAAGGATGAAAAATGATGTATACGAAATGGTATTAGTTTAATTTTCAAATTTATACGTTTATTTCTTTGTAGAGTTAGTACCATTAAAAAGATACTCATGATGTCTTTGAATGAAACCAATAACTAATGTCTCTCAAGTGAAATTTAGAAAATAATGTTTAAATTTTGGAAGGTAAAAATAATAATTGAATTTTCTCCCGGTATTTTTTTTTTGAAGATTTCCCGCGTGGACCCTTCCTTAAAAACACCTTCTGAACACATTGGACGGATCAGATCGTCAAAAAAATGTTTGGATCATGGAGTCCTGGAAACGGGAATCCCGTTTTAGAAGCATTCCCTATATAAGGAGGTCCGGAAACGGGAATGCTTCTAAAACGGGATTCCCGTTTCTGGACCTACATGATCCAAACATTTTTTTGACGATCCGATCCGTCCAATGTGTTCAGAAGGTGTTTTCAAGGGTTCACGCGGGAAATCTTCAAAAAAAACATACTGGGAAGGGCTTTATCCAAGCAGTTTTCGCAAAAAAATTATATTTACAGTTTTTGCGAAAACTGTTTGGATCAAGCCCTTCCCGGTATTTTTTTTTTTGAAGATTTCCCGCGTGGATTCTTGAAAACACCTTCTGAACACATTGGATGGCTCGGATTTTCCAAAAATAATTTGCAATACAAAAAAAATCAATTTTTTCTTATTTTCGGGAGGTGTATACTAGAAGTTTTTCGTATATATATATATTAAACTTCCTATCCAAACCCTTAAAATCTAGACTTCGTCCACACCTCATAGATCCCGATCGAATATCGACGATCCGAACCGTCCACTGTGTTTAAAAGGTGTTTTTAAGGGTCCCCGTGAGAAATGTACCGGGAAGGGCTTGATCCGATCAATTTTTCATAAAAACTGTATATGTTCATTTTTATGAAAAACTACTCGAATCCAACCCTTCCTGGTATTTTTTTTTTTTTTTTGCTGATTTCTCGCGGAGGCCCTTGAAAATGCATTTTAAACACATTGAACAGTTCGGATCGTCGAGATTTAGTCCGGATAGTGGAGGTCAGGATTTTAAAACTTGCGGGATCCTTGATAGGAAGTGAACTGTTCCACTTAACCCATTCAATCAGGCATGCTGGAAGTAATAAAGTTTGGATTTGAAGTTATAGGTAAAAGTAGGGGTGTCCAGCGGATCACCCGAACCGTCAAACCGCTCAATCTGCAACCGAACCAATCCGCAACCGGATCACTCACGGACGGTTGCGGATGTTGAAAATGAAAATCCACCATGAGCAGTTCGGTTCCGGTTCCAACCGGAACGGCCAAGAACCGGTCCGTGGACACCCTAATTATGACAAATAATATAATTAACGTTAGAGAGATTCATGGGAGTTGGTTTTTATATGTTGGCTTTATGTTTTTACGTGTTTTTTTAGCTCTCATCCGCATGTTTTTACAAACCATCAAACCAATCCGCAACCTATCTGTTCAATCCGCAACCGCATCACTCACGGACGGTTACGGATGTTGAAAATGAAAATCCGCCATGAGTGGTTCGGTTCCGGTTCGAACCGGAACCACAAAAAACCGGTCCGTGGACACCCCTAAATAAAAGTGTGCTCACAAGCACTTTTTTACCAGTTAAAAAGTGAAATATATATAATCATCAAAGTGAGGGACATCCATTGTAAAAAAGAATCGAGTTTTGAGTCCATTTGCCAATATTTTTTCCTGTTTCGAACTACACAAATACAAATGATCGAAAGCTTGATTAATGAGCTCCTACCAATGCACACAGCCTGCATGAATTTTTATAAATTAACCTTTCACACAGATGGAGCGGCTACTAGAGTCCACCACTAATATTCACACGTTTCAAATCCCTAAGGGCTATGATGATGCACTAAAGAGAACTAGGAGAGAGAGAGAGAGAGAGAGAGAGAGAGAGAGAGAGAGAGAGAGAGAGAGAGAGAGAGAGAGAGAGAGAGAGAGAGATGTAATTGATGTGGGAGAAAAATACAATGTATTAATATTCTTCTTTAAGTAATTGAATTCTCTCAGATTATACACAAGTATTAGAGAGAGAGATGTAATTGATGTGGGAGAAAAATACAATGTATTAATATTCTTCTTTAAGTAATTGAATTCTCTCAGACTATACACAAGTATTAGTTCTCCATCTCTTATTTAATTCCTTGGTAGGCATATAGAAGCCTAGGTTTCATTATTCATTGAATACAATATAATTAGGCCTTCTCCTGACATTATTTCTTATTCTTTGTTATTTCTTCGCTAAAACTCAAAACAACATCTCAGTTGAAATTAAGTTTGTATTTGGGCTGCTTGTTGGGTGTGAAGAGCCCAAAATGCTGCTCACTCGGTTTCCCAGACTTAGTATTCTCATCAAACATGGCAAACAAGTAAGTCTCAATAGGCCTCCCAGGCCTCTTTGGACTCCCACCTTTGACATGGTTAATAAGATTCTTGTAGTAAGTGCCTGCATTCTCCACCGAAGCAGCAGGGCCGCCCACAGAAGGCCATCCACTCTCTGACACCACTATTTCTACGTTGGGTCCGCCCGCCTTCTCAACAGCAGAGTAGGCGGCGTCCAATAGGGCATCGAAGAGGTTCCTATATTGAAACTGGTTGTCTTGTATGACATCTCTTGAGGCAGTGAAAAGGGCAAACGGAAGAGGCACGTTTTGAGGATCGTCGATGTGGCTGAAGTAGGGGTATATATTGAAGAGCAACGGGTTGTTGGTGTTCTTTAAGAAGTTGATTATAGGCCCCATGAATGACCTCGAGGCTCCTTCGAAAGAGCCATGGGTTGGAGGGTATGAGTTGCTTACAAGTGCCGAATACGTTGCAGTTGAAACCTGTTGGAATATATGTCTCACAAACTTAATCAATAAGATTAAAAAAAAATGTAATAAAAGTAAAGATTTTTGAGTAAGGAAGGAACCTTAATTTGGTCCTTCAAGCCAGCAGAAGCAATCGCATCGTAAATCTTCGACATGGCAAGGAGGACGTACTGAGCTAACGGATTGTCTGGATGCACCTCATTCCCAACGGCTATAATTCGGAACTTAACCTCCGGATAATAGCTCAAGACATTATCTTTGACCCACTTTGATGCAGCGGCAACATCGTTAGCGAGACGTTGAATATCGTTATTAGGGACGTCAAGTACAAACTCTATGTTGGATCCCCTAAGGGCTTGGAGTGCTTTTGGGTTTGGACCATACATTCTCATTCGTCGAATGCCGTTGGATTTGTAGAGTTGAACTACTTCTTGATCTGACGGTAGATTGTTGCCGGATTGTCCGTTGCACACCCCTACTTGTGCATCTGCATGAATTCGAAAATTATGTAGAACACGGTCACATTTGTGCACCACATTTTTTGCACACTTATTTGCAAAAAAAAAAATTGCAAATCCAGCCGTAGGATTTGAATTTTTTATTTGGATTTGACTCCAAAGAGATTAAAAAAATAAAAAATGATACAGACACACCCTCTCTACCACACCCCCTCTCACATGTGGAGTGGGTCCCCCCACATGTGAGAGGGGGTGTGGTAGAGTGTGGTAGAGAGGGTGTACATGTATCATTGTTCTAAAAAAATTGCCCCAGGAAACCTACCAAATAGTAACAAAAAAGTCATTTTCTCCGACATGATAGAGGAATGCTACATGGGGCCCACCCCTATGTGAGTGTTGTGTGGGTGTTGTGTGAGTAGCTTTTTTGTTGTATATTTAAGTCCAGCTGATTATTACGTATGCCCTTCGTGGCATAACTATTCCTGAAGAACATATGAACGATATTCGTTTATGCATGTCTTTCTCTTATGAGCACACGCAGTGACGCAGGGGCGGCTACATAATTTTAATTCAACGGTGACAAAAAAGTTCATAGGATAAACTATGTATACAAAACACTTTAAAATAACGATGTTTATTATGACTGAAAATTATCGGGTTGTAGTTTATATTTTGTTCTGTGTTAAGCTATATGATCTTCTAACTCATAACTTTAACTGCATTTTTATTTACTCTGGATTTGCATAATGATCAAGTGCAGACGGTTATCAAAAAACCAAAAAAAAAAAAATTCAAGTGCAGACAAGATTAAAGAAAACTCAAGTTGGTGTTGCACTGTTTCGTCGTTAGTTTAATTTAATTTCCGACCAGGGACGGAGCCAGGAATTCCACTACGCGGGGGCGAATTTTTTAAAGATACTTTGTAGGGACGAGCCTATATAATTCATAGGAAAATTTATTTTTTTCTATATAAAACTAGAGGTTTTTTTCTTTCTTTGCAGGGGCGACTGCCCCTACTGGCCCCTGCCTGACTCCATCCCTGTTTCCGACTTACCCAAAAAAAAAAAAAAAACTCAAGTTATTTGAAAACTGTAAATTTTTAGTCCATTTTTTGAACTCAGGGAGGTCGCGTGAACCCCCTCAAACCTAGTATAGCCGCCCCTGAGCAAACACCCCTGCATGTAAGAATGTGTTCGTGCGTGTCTGTGTAATTGGTGTGTGTGTGTGTGTGTGTGTGTGTGTGTGTGTGTGTGAGAGAGAGAGAGAGAGAGAGAGAGAGAGAGAGAGAGAGAGAGAGAGACCTGTTATATGCAGATTAGGAAGAAATAGCACAAGTAGCATTAGAGAAAGGAGAAAAGGGGGGTTGTAGAATATTGTTGCTTGAAAACCAGCCATGGAGAACAGAAGATGAAAAAAGGGACAACTGGCTATAGTTCAAAAATTATTTGGAAGAAATTGTGTAGATAACAATATGATGTCCCCCTCCCTTTTATAGAGGCAAAAAAAGAAAAAAATAAGCACCAAGCAAACTCTTCCCCCTGGTCAAGCACTCGACAGTTTACTTCTCCTTTATTCTTTGGACTATTGTTAGATTTGAAAATTCATTGGATTAAGGTTAGCTTGATTAATCAGAGAAGAATAATTAAGAACATTACTACTATTTAGACATGAGTAAATACTATACTGTTTAGGGTTCGTGATAGAAGACCAAGCCACTTGATTTTGAGATCGCGTTTGCTAGCTTTTGAGAGCTCTTGTTCGGGATCTATTTGTTTTATAAACAAACAAAGGTTGATCATTTTTTGAAGCTCGTGAAGCTTTGAAACCAAGTTTGAAGAAGCCATTACCATTACTTGGCTTGTAAAGTTTTTAGTTTTAAACCCAGCTTGAACAAGTATCTACTTATCTCGTTTACCTTAAAATCTTTAAGAAATTCAAGATACTCGAAATTGGTTTGACTAAAATTCATTTGAGATTAGCTCACCAGATAAACAAGTCCAAATTATCGATATTTCTAAAGATTGTTAAGTTTTGAAACCAAAATTGAAAATTCAGTGCCTGGCTTATTTGGCTCAGTTATCGATTTAGATTTCTATGCTTACAAAATGATGTAGTTGAACAGAGGCCATTTATTTTAGACAAATCACTTATTTGTCTCTGGTGAACATGCCACGTCATCTTTAGATAATCCATTAAAAAAAAAAAAAAAGGATCCGGTAATTACACCACGTCTATTTTTTTTACACGTCTTTACTATAGGTAAATATGATTTCGATAAGGGTGCTGATAATGTGAAAACTACTGTTCTTGTTAATGTGAGATTGTATAATGCAAACATATTTTATACCACGTTCAGGGTACAAGAGTTTTATACGTTAAAATTTTTTACATTCACAAAAATAATTTTGACGTAGCAATGACTTCCACATAATTATTCTTTTTAAGGACAGCGTGTTAATTAAGGCTAGGGTTTTTTTCCACCATTTTAGTTCCATATATGTCTTAGTTAGCTACAATCGATGGCCCATCTGCTTGCAGTTGTCTTTGTCAACGTTTAACTGTTTTAGAAGCCTTCAATTGACACAAGAGAAGACCCCAGGATGATATGAAGTGGTCACATAACGCGTTTGCGAGAGCAAGAGTAATTTTGCCCCCCTTCTTTTTTTCGGTTTCGACAAACAAGGGTGTCCGGGCAGCTTACTGCGCCACAACTATTTCCCTTCCCGATCCTATCGAAGGCAGGCTATCCATGCCGGAACTAATGGATTTACAAGAGATTTTACCAAAAATCAATCAAAACCGAAAGAGAAATAGCAAGATCAATAGAGACTTCAATAAATACTCCCTTTGAAGTCTCTATTTGATCATGCTGTTTCGCTGTCGATTTTGATTGTTTTTGGGGTTTTTCAAAGGCCAAGAGCATACTAAGTCATTAGCAGCCAAGACTTGTTAAATTCTCCTATTTGAAGTCTCTGTTGATCCTGCTGTTTCTCTCACGGTCTTGAATTTGTTGGTATTTTAAAAAGGCCAGGAGGTTATTTGTCACTGTCAGCCAAGCAAGACTTACCGAATTTCCACAAAAGACCCAGCTGAAACTTGACTTCGATGTTTTACTCAGTCTCCTCCTACCCGATGTGTTCTAGCAAATTCAAGTTACCTCCAGATTTTACTGCTCCCATTGCCTATAAAAATATACTATTGCATTTTCGACTATTGGATCACTAGAGAATCACGAGAAGAATGTTGCACAATGCAATAGCTTGAAAGGCAACCGAACACCGTCAAGAGGTAAATTGGGTAAAGAAAATTTAACCTCACCCAGGCCAGAGACCTAAAGTTGTTAGTACGTGTTAGGAGAATAAAATAGAAACTCCAAGGCACTTGTCGAACCAGAGAATATACGAAATCAGCCCCGAGAGAAAACTGAAGCTTCTACTTCGTCTCATGATAGCGATACAGGATAAACCCTAGCTCGATTAACAGATTCATAAAGTAGTACCAAATCAAAAGACAAAAGATGTAAAAAAAATCCAAAGACCAATAGAACGAAATTCTGCCCACAGAATCCTATCTCCATAGGAGTTCAGGACCTTGGTTTCTCCTTCTTCTCTTTGAAAAGAGCTAGAAGAGAAACACCAGACACCTTCACAACCTTGAATCTGACTCCAGGGATATCTCCGACTGCATGCCCCTTACGACCAAATCCTGCAATCAGCACCTCATCCTACATGCCAACCACAGTAACAAAATAAAATAAAAATCTTTACGCAAGTGAAAAAACTGGAAATAAACAGCTTTGACATAGATATAATGCAGGAGGGGATGAAGATATCTTAGGACTCACATTTTCTTCAATATAGTTCAAGCAACCATCATTAGGCACGAAGGCAGCAATCTTCTTTCCGTTCTTAATCAGCTGAACTCGGGCACATTTTCTAATAGCAGAGTTTGGCTGCTTAGCCTCAATCCCGCTGTAGCATCAAACCAGACAAACGTTAGTCACGTTAGTCAGGCCATATTGGTATTAGACAAATAAAGTTGATAAAAGAAGGAACTGAGAACAAATTGGAAAACACAGTTGTCTTACATTTTCTCGAGAACAATGCCTTTTGCATGGGAGGACCCAGCAAATGGCTTCTTCCATTCGTTGCCAAGATGGGACTTTTTATACGACTTATCAGCCCACCTTTGCCTTCTACGGTGGGACTTCAGCTTACGACCAGCTCCCATTCCGTGTGTCTTCCTGTGACAGGTCCACGAAAGATTAAAAGTACATATCAAAAACTCACTGCTTCTAAACGTCGGACATAAGCAACCCCGCAAAAGAAGTACGCATGCAATAGTGTATATTGGAAGCTGAGGATGACCATGGATACATGCACAGTAGAAATGTAGACTAATAGCAATAAAAAACACTTTATTACCACACGGGAATGTGCACAATAAATATGTATGTCCCATGCCAATATCATGAGGTAATGGCAGAAGATCTGCTCCCCAGAATAGTTGGATATGAGAATGCCTCCCACAATAAGCAGGATTCTTGAACTAGGTTAGTTTGTTACAATTTACCATTGGCAAATACAAACATCGGAGAGCTTGCCCCAAATCATCATAGTTGTCATTCACAGCCAATTCAAAACCCAAAATACATTTAACAACAGAAGTACAAACATCTGCATCCCAGGGATCAGATACCCTCCACTTATCACACACACACACACACACACAGAGTAATGAAGAAAATCAGATATTGGAAATTATTCATTTCATGTACGAACTTAACAAACATTTGTTTTATTGAATATTTTGGTAAAAAGAATAACAAATAGAAAAACTCCAGAAATTTCAGGGATAAACTAAAATGGCAACAGGTTTCACATTGAGAACAATAAATATTGACAACTTCAACAATAAATATTGAAAACTTCAGAGAAAAAAAGTTTAACAATGCTAAGGACTTCTGATTTTCACGTCATCAACAACTTATGTACTGAAGAAGTAAAACATTCAGTAACATTTAACATCATCGGCAGATTTTCGATCCCAGTGGAGTCAGAAGCATCACAATTCACAAAAAGAGCATATTAACCTTGCAAGGATTTACCCAAAAAAAAAAACCTTGCAAGGCCAATCGCTGGGCAGAAATTGCCCCAAAAAACTGAACTAGTCCTTGAATAGGAACCTTCAAATAGATTGTAAGTTAGTACCTCCTATAATTTCAGCCTAACAGCATGCTCAAGCTCAATCAAACCCAGCTCAACAAATCTTAAGATCACAGCTACAATATTTCATACTAACAAACCCAATCACCATATTTTCATTCACTGAAAACTCTAAATCACCGCATTAACCAATTACATGAGTACAAGACAATAGTAGGGACTCCATAAAGCTATTTCCCATTAGAAAGTTAATCAACATGGGGTGGAAATCAAGCATATTACCTGATAGGCTCTCACATCCAAATGGTACCAATGATTCTACAATACTTTAGCATTGTTCATTCGAACAACAGCGATCCCCCTTCAAAGGGGATCTCCACAATCCAATGCTATGTTACAGGGACTCGGGTACGAGTCTAACTATCATAGTCATCAACTTCTTTCGGTCAATGTTCCATACAAGTTCTCCCTTTTCAGTTTGAAAATTCCTGTTCTTAGATCTATATTTTGGCAGAATTTACGACGATAACTTTCATCGATTCAGATCCAATTCATGTCCTTGGTTTATTCTTTCGAGGCATACATTGTACATGTTCCATTCAAGAGTATGAAAGATGGTCAATCAAAATACATGAAACCATAAATTAATAGATATACAGCATTCATTAGACACAGGGAATCACTACAAAAATAAGAATGACCGTGTGAACACATAGAACTAGAGATGTCGAATTATAGCAACAAAAACTCGAATTAGTACACGGGGATGTGTGAGTACATATGTATTTCCCATGCCAATCTCATGAGCTAATGGCAGAAGATCTGCTCCCCAGAAAGGAGGATTCTTCCAGAAATGGAGTCTCAACAAAATTGAAGGAGGCTTAATTTGTGACAACTTATCATTGGAATTTACAAACATGGGAGAGCTTGCCCCAAATCATAATAGTTGCCTTGTCAGAGGCATTTAAAACCCAAAACACATTTGACAATAGAAGTAAAGAAATCCACATATCAGAGATCACACACACACACACACACAGCAACTAAAGCTCACACAAATCCTCGAAAGCAAAACTAAACCTCATCCAGCTAGAATAATAAAGAAAATCAAATATTGAAAATTAGTCATCCCAAGTAAAAACTTGAATATTTGAAAGATTGACAAGGCGTTGGTTGAATTTTTTAATAAAAGAACAAAATAAAAATAAAAAGTCCACAAATTTGAGGGACAAACTAAAATGGCAACGGGTTTCCGTCATAATCAACGATATCATAATCTCAGTACGTCTCTTGTTCTAGAATGTAAGTTAAGTGCAAAAACTCTATCATTTTTAGTATTCCTAACAATTTTACTCTACTACTATGCAATAAGTGTCACAAACTTAATTTCATAAAAGCTTGGATACGTGACTTAAAGTATCCAAAAAGAATCCGATACTTCGAGAATTAAAAAAAAAAACTAGCTACGATACTTCTGGATACGTATTCACGAGTATTGGGTTAATATCGGTATCTGATACGGATACGATATGGACACGTCTCCCATCTAGAAGTATCCGTGCTTCATAGGTAATCACCCTCCAACATGGGATCTCAAATCTTAAAATTAATGAAAGGGACCCAGGTACAAGTATCGAACGCGGATATGCATCTTTCTAACTATCGGAGTCATCTAATCCCTTCAGTCGATACACAATACATGTGAATATCTCTATTTTCCAGCTTGAAAAATTGTATTCTTATATCTACATTTTGACTCAATTTATGATGATAACTTCCGTGGTTTCAGATCCAATTCATATCCTTGGTTTATTATCTCCTTTTAACATCATTAAACCGGAGGCCTACACCGTAAATGTTCCATTTAGGAAATGAATACTAAATGGATCAACAACAACAACAACAAAAAAAAAAAAAAACAAGTGTGAAGTGGTAAAGTGATTAGAATGAGATGAAAGGTTCATACCCCATGGCGACAGGCGAGAAGAAGCTCTTCGACTGTGATGGATAAGAGGCTCACAAACCCTTGTCGAAGAGGAGACGAACTGAGTTTGGGGGTTCTCGTGGAAAACCCTAATTAACGCATATGTGCAAATTTTAAAGGCCCGTAGATTTTGTAATATTTACGGAAGTTCCCCTCGTTTTTGTAGTTTGGTATTTCTACCTCTTTGAGACGAGTCTGATTTTTTCCACCCACCTCAAAACTCAAAAGTGGGTGGACACTACCCACTTTCTTATTGGTTGATATTCTTACCTTATACTCCTTTCATCCCATTTTATTCGTCAATTTTGAAAGATTGTGTCATCGGTCAATCACTCGTATCTTCTACTTTGAACTTTAGAAAAATATGCAATATGGATCTTGTTCAATAGCTCTCGATTAGTTCTAAAATTCTAAGTTAAAATCAAACTACAAATGTAAATTGAAAAATATAAGCAATTGAAAATTGTACAATCTTCTAAAATGGACAAATAAAATGGGACAATGGGAGTATGATTTACCGTTGATATTTAACCAATGCTATTAAACTATAATTCATTAGTTAAACAACAATGTTATGGATACAATAATCGGCCACGGCATCAAACACAACACTTGTGGGACTCACGGGTCGATCCACATATGAGTCCTACCCCAGAGGAGTATGAGTACCTTCCCTTGTGACTCCATTTGATGCTATTGGTGTTCTGCTTTCTGAAAACCCACCATACCATTAGAGGGTACCTCATACCTAAAAGGCACGACGAAACCATACGAGATATGATACCTTGTGTGAAGACAAAAACAAAAACGCACGTTGAGGCGTACGATCTAACAAAACACTTGATGGTGAGGCAAAGGGTTTGTACTAAAGGAGCGGACTTTGTGTGGGTTGTTACATTAAGCACATCATTCAATAGGTCAAAAGAAAACTCCTACAAATACGGAGTCCTAAACACAGCCTCTACCTTAGACTATCCGGCCAAAGGTACAATGGGCCATGAACGAGTAAAGCTTAAACTTAGAGCAACTGCAGTTCTTACTCAAACCCAAACTCAGGTTCAAAATCTAAGTAAAAACCCTCAAATCTCCCCTCCAGTCGTTTACCTTTTTCCATATCAAATCAAGGGAGACTGTTTTTTTTTTCCCCAAATTAAGGGAAACCAAACCCAAACTCAGATTTCCAACAACTATATATATTTTGGTGGCGACGGGTGGTTGATGGTGGTGGTCGCTACGTTTTGTGGTGGTGGTCAGATGTTTTCGGTTGATGGCAGTGGTTGGAAAAGGTGGACGATGGTGGTGGTCACTGCGTTTTGAAGGTTTCTGGGTGGCTTCGTCTGGTGTGGTGGTCACCTGTTGGTGTCATTAAACAAGTCGTAGATTAGCGGTGGTGATGAACAACAGTATTGGCGGAGGCATTTGAGGACTTGATTAGCGGCAAAAGATGGAGGTGAGGGGCAACGCGGTGGCGGTGAATGGTAGAGCCCTAGAAAATTTGAATAAAGGTCTGTGAATTGTTAAGAAAGGAAGGACAATGTAAGAGAGGACTTTTTAGAATGCTTGTCTGGTTGATTGGAACATGCTTTTCTCTAGATCGAATACTCTAGAACTAGAGAACTCTAGTTTTACATATATTGCACATGTGCTAAATACATACGGAGTAGTTTTAGATATTTGATATTTTGCACACTTCTAGATATTAGATATTTTTAGCTTAAATATTTAATACACATTATACATAATTCTAAAATATGAATAAAAATTACTTTATGACAGAAACACGATTCTTCTTGTAAATTACTTATTAAGGAAGCCCAAAGCCATATCTGCAACTGTCGTTAGCTAAGCGATGACCACCCTGCCAAACCCAAACAAAAAAAAGAAAGGAAAAGATAAGAAATTAGCTCTACTTCCAGCAAGCGGTCCAGTGCATCAAATTAAGTAGTGTCGGGGCTGCGGCAATTGGACTCATCCAGAGGTGACCATGATTATGACACATCCAGGGGCAACTCCACGTTATGGAGAGGGGGTCAGCCGACCCTACAAGGAAAAAAAAAAATTACTATTATATTGAAATTTTTAAAAAAATCATAAATGAACCCTTTATATTTGGTTGGTGACACACAGGATAACTCCTAAAAATTTATAAAAGTTATTTATTTGTATGGTTTGTTTTGAATCCTAGTTATTCGTTTTGTTCTTTTGACAAGGAGATGTTTTATCTTGCTAAGTTGAGTTTTAAATGTGATTTTTGTTGGAATAAGATTTTTAGTTATCATTACTATGATGTTTTTCTTTGATTTATGATTGGTAAAAGAATTTGACGTTTATGAATGACCCCACGCTTCCGAACTTCTGGAGTCGCCATTGGACACTTCCCTTGGAATAGAAACAAGGAAGGGGTGGGTCAAGTTGTGCAGTACACTATTTCGGTCTGTGAGGGTGGGAGCCTGTTGTTATGGTGATACATGGTGTGAGGAAATCCCAAGAGAGGTTTTTTTTTTTTTTTTTTTAAAAGATTATCTCGAGAGGTTTGAGACTGCATTTTTTCAATTTTCTAGACAATACGGAATAGGGATGCTTGATCACTAACCACACGTCAGAATCATACAATTTACGATTCACTCAAAAACAATACGAACCTATTGGTGAATAAATTCTTATATAAATGGCCTTATTTATAAAACATTGTTACTGACTTTTTAATGATACTTGTTTTTATCATTATTGGATTACAATTTCTCAATATGGCTAGGGTTTTCTCTGATTGGTGTGGGCCCCAACCCACCATGGGTCGGTAGCAAATTTATTGAACACGGTTGCACATGGTTAGTGATGTGGCTGGTGATATTCCGTTTTCCAATTGCCTAAAATGTTAGCCAAATGCGTTTGAGTTGCATAAAGAGTCTATTATTAGAGAACTAAAAATTGAAGTTGTCCAACTATTTTAGCTAACAAACCTTGTATTGAAAGTTGGTTTGTGATGTTTACAAATAATTCTCATGTTATTTCTCAGGCTTGAAATTTTCTTTCGTCGTTCCAATTTCCTGACTTAAGTTAGCAATTGACTTAAAGTCAGTTTTTAAGTCGATGTATTGGAAAAGAATAATTTGTCGCGTACAGCGCCATAAGTCAATGTTGAGTTAAGTAAGGAATTAAAACAAGACTAATGTGGTATTAATCATTCCTTTTGTATACAAGGCCTAATTCGTTGGGAACTAACTACAAGAATTTGGGCCCAATAGATTCCAATGAGCTCAAAAAAAGTTCCATTAACATTAAGACCCAGCATTTATTGCTTTACTAATCTGATGCTAGCCTTAAATTTTACACGTCCTAAAAGCATCTCTAGTGGATTGCCTAAAAAATATTTGCTAAAGTGTACACTTAAGCACATGTGAAGCCCTATTTTGTGTACTAAGAACTTAGTTAACTAACTAATGAAAAATGCACTTTATAGTGGACTACCTATATGTATATTCATTAACTTTAAGTCTTTCAGATTTAAAGTTAATGAATATACATATAGGTAGTCCACTTTCTCTCTCCCCCCTCTCTCTCTCTGTCTCCTCCTTCCCTTCTCTATCTATCCCTCTCCTTAAGTCTCTCCCCAAATTTAGGTAGTGACTAAGGACACTTTAGAAAGTGAGAGGTGACACCTAAGATTTTAGGGAGTCATTTTTTATCCACTAGAGACCATTTTTTGAGTTTTTCTTAGCTAACTAGTTAAGACACTTTAGGATACTCTTTTAAGTAGTCTGCTAGAGATGCCCTAAACGTCTCCCTTTCATGTGTGGGGAAAAAAAATCCTACATTGATCTCTATTTGTGTTTTGCTGAGTACAACTCTATCTTATTAGCCCCTTGATCCGCCTTGCATTCTACTTCCCCCTTCTGCTTTTTGTTCATCTGTTTTTTTTATCCAACACCATTTTCCGACCGTTCCACTAGCTTAAATTATTAACTTTTTGACTTTTCACACTTTACGAGACAAGTCATTCTCTTCACATACATCAACTAAAAAATAGCAAAAAACCAAGTTAGTGGAATGAGAAGCTAATTCACACATCCACAGATTGAAAGCTATCCAACATTCTTGCCATGAGCCACTTTGCTTCTGGCTCACCTATCAGCCTTGTCATTCACTACTCTCATTTGAGTTGATTGTGGTTTGTACTCTATGAACTGATCCATCTGTACGTGCATAAAAATACAAGTCCATCGAAAGCAAACAGCAAAATCCATTTCAGTTCACTTGGAAGCAAAAACACCACCTTATATTAAATTTACAGACTACTGAGAGTACGGGGACAGCGCGAGAAATCCCGAGCACCTGACTTCAAGTACCTCGCCAATTGGAACACGACGGTTCAATTTATTTTACTTATGTCACAGGTAAAGGCAACAACAGATATACTGGTAACCCCAGAAGCAGATTTCAATACACCAACACATAAATAGTACAGAGTTTCTCATGAATTCATACTTAATCATAACCTACAACATTGAAGGCAGCAAAACCATAAGATTGTCAAACCCTAGACCAAACCAAACGATAATGCGATGGATCAAGCTTTTTAGTTCATACCCAGGAGCACAAATCTTCTCAAGAAAAAACCCGTAGCAGAGCACCAGTTCCTGTAAAATCAGGGAACAACAATGGGCTTTACCGTGTTACAAGTAAAGGAGCCACAAGAGAGGTAAGGAAAATGAAGGAAATATTTTAAAAAATGTGCAGCAGCCCTCATAAATTATGAATTAACATGAACTAACCTTTAACATGAATCTATTTCTGCCGTGGTTTCTTCCACAAAACCCCAAACTTCTTCAGCACATTCCCATTTTTCTTCTTCAACAAATCATCCTCAACGTCGTCAGACTCTGGCGAACCAAACTTCCCTCCTCTTCCCACAAAATTATTGTTACCCGTCGAAAGAATCGATGCAGCTGCCTCTGCCGCCTTCCTCCACTGGTCTGACTGCACCTTCAGCCTCCTCAACTCCGTCTCCATATCTGACGTCACTGCTTGTGCTGCAGCCAGCTGCTCAGCTACCCTTGCCGCCCTCCGGCTACTCTTATCCGCTTCTTCCGTCATATAACCCAATTTCATTAGAGCCTCTCTCTCTGCAGCCCTAGCCGCCTCTACTTCAACGAAAATTTCATCGTTTGCTTTTCCCTTGTCTGTTTCCCTACCCTTGATTTCAGACTTCAACAGCTCATTCTCCTGTGATATGTGTTGTAGTTCCGTCTCTTTATCCATCAAACTTCCCTTCAAGTCTTCAACATTTTCCTTCAACTTCTTGAGTTCCTTTTCCAGTTCAAATTCTCTCTGACTGAGAATGTTCTTCCCAAGCTTCATATGCAGCCCCTCGTTCTCCTCCGAAATACCTTGCAATTCGGTTTCCTTGTCCATCAAGTTAGCCTTTAGTTCCTCAATTTCAGCTTTTGTTTTGTTGACTTCTTCCTCCAAGTCGGTTTCTCTCAGACTCGATTCAGACTTAATCTTCTCAACCATTTCATAAGCACTTTTGATCCGTATTGTGCTTTGAATTTGTTCTTCGTGGTATCTTATCTCAGCTGCTTCTAATGCAGTTCTTAACCTTCCTAACTCTGCCGTAACAGAAGTAAGCTCTGCCTCAAGCTGCATTGATTTCTCTCTCTGTTTCTCATTTTCTGTAATTTCACATTCAATTTCATTATCACCACTGCGATTAAGATCATCAATAAGCCCTTCAAGATATTCCACACGTGCCCTAGATTGATCCAACTCTGAAGATATGCAGCTGCAAGCTTCCTTGGCCTTAAAACCGTCCAACCTGAGGGTCTCAATGGTCATTTTGGCAGTTTCAAGTTGCAGCAAAGTCTCACCAACGAGTGCTTGAGCCTGAGCTTCCGATTCTTGGCACTCACTTAACTGTTTTTTCATGTCTTCCACAAGCGAGAGACTCTCTGCCAGATTTTCTTTCACTATTTGGAGCTCTTCGTTAGATGAATCTAGGCGCTTTGTTTGTTCCGCGTTGGACTCGGCTACAATTTGGAGTTGGACTTTTAGCTGCTGAATCTCATTTGCATCAGATAGCTCCAAAAGCTGCTTCTGGGACTCTTCAAGCTCTGAAGAAACGGACATAAGCTGCTTTTTGGAGTCCTCTGCATCTTCTTCAGCTTTCCTCTTTGATGACTCCGAAGAACTTAGCTCGTCTTTTGCCTTCTTTAGATCCTCCTGAAGTTGAGAAATCTGGGACTCCAACTCAGAAATCTTGCTTGGACGCTTCTTCTGGAGCTCCAAAGGACAAAGACGAGGAATTAAATTGCATCCGTTATCCAAGTAGAAAAGCATACAAAAAATCGTTCTTGAAATGCCAACCAATTACTATAGTTCCCATTTCAAATACCTAGAAAATAAGTAAATGTAGAGGTAAAACAAATCATAACAACTTTTCAACAGGATGAAAACAGCAAAAAACCTACGAAGTTGTCTAAAAGCAGCAAAGAGCACAAATATAGCCCCATATATGAAATTTGACCGTTTAATTACATCTACAAAGGAGAACTAGAGAGAAATTCCATATATAGGTTGACAATAGGTCTCCATATCACGAACAGTAAGAACTATTTTATAACAAAAGCGGGTGGGAACAGATGATGTTTCACAAGAGTATTTTCTGGATGATCAACATATAACATTTTTTTTTTCACAAGCAAAAGTGGCCAGAACCAGTAATAAGACGGGAAATAAAAGAGCAAAACTAGTAGTAGAACAAAGGGTTGTTCAGACCTTTGAATGGCCATTATGTGTATTCTTGTTAAACTCTGCATTTAACTTTTGTGGAACCATTAACGAATGCGCTTTTACGCAATTAGAGAGACAAGGTATTATTTGGACATTCTTCAAGCTGTACGTAGCGAGAATGTGTTGGGTTCTCATTTCTTTGGGAAGTACCTCAGATGCTGGGGTTCTGGGTGACTTGCGCTCGGTGACTACAGGGCTTCTATCTTTTGGCGTCTTGCTTGCAACATTTGAGGATGATGTAGGAGCAGTCTCTATTGTAGTCGTCTTGAGCTGACGTACCACCCTGGGAGAAATCTTTTGAGGTGCTTCTGTAGAGTTGTTTCTGCTCCCAAAATCAATCAAACAACAGTAACATTGTAACATTGTCATATAACACGAATCACCAAAGCCAGGGTTTTATTAAGAAAATAAGTCCTCAACCAGAAGATGTCATACACAGAGCAGGTGAGAGCCGCTGTGACTCAGGCTTATTTTCAGCCACCTCATGCATCAATTAAAATTAAGAAAAGGAGTAAAACTACGGAATCAAGTTATCTCAAAGATATACTCCCATGTCACAAAATGTTTTTTTTTTTTTTTTTTAAAGCACATTAACTTAAAGACAATTTAACCATAAATGTAAAATACCGATTGTAAGAACTAACAATCCCTACTAACAATCCCCTACGGAAATTCCGTCACACTACTAGTGCAGAAAAACAGTTAGTACACACGTTATCCGGATAGTGCATGCAAAATGAGCAGAATATTGAAGAGTACACACTATACAACCCAATGGAATGATTTTTCCTGAATACGGGGAATGGGCAGTTGTGAAGCCTATCATGAGTCACGGTCAGACCGTCTTAAACAAGATAAGCTTTTAGATAAGTTGGTGATGATACATACTATCTCAATGCTACCAGTGGTTCATTAAAGTCTCACAAGCTTTAACAAGTTAAAATTTTCAGATGAGCTGGTTGTTGATAACTTATCCATAATTCAAAATATTTAACCTTTTTCGCGGACTTGTTCAACCCTGCTCAAAACAGGGAAAGCAATAATGCATTGTGTTCACCACAAGGTGAATTAAGCTCCCCGATTCAAGTAGACGCCACCGCTCTAAGTCGCACATTCCAAACTTAGATATAAAGAGAACAAAAGGAGTAAAGGACTACCAAAGGATTAACTATTGTTAGCAATAATTCTGCAGACACCAGCAGTAAGAGAATAGGCAAACATGGCTATTCAAAAGTACCATTTTGTTGTGGTTCAAATTGTTTTAAATTTATAAGGCTACACTCTTTTGTAATTACAACGTACAATTGACGTTTTGTGCCTGTCCTTGGCAGCATGAGTACCCTTCTTCCACTGGCGAACACACAGGTTTCACAGAAGGGCCCTCCTTAAGACCAAGACAAGACAGGAAATTACCCAAAGGAAAGAACAAAACGTTTGTCTGATACCGAGACAAAGAACCTGCAACACAACTCTTTCTACGGAAGCTGAATCTCAACCGCAGAAAAGTATTGAAAGTTGGCCACATTCCCCAGTACCATTGGTACTCTCACATGGCATGGATTCTTCCAGACAAGTAAGAAAACCGATGGAAACAAATTAAAGCCATCAATGTTTAGAGTTTTCAAGAACTAATCATTTTACTTCCAATGGTCCTCTAACGGTAAAAAGTCAGCCCCATCTAATAATAATGGTTACCCAAAACCTTCATCATATAAAGTAAACCACTCATGGAGCCAGGCCGCAAGAGCTTGTCTTGTGAATTCCGCAGTCCTGGCATAGATGGCCTACCTTTAACCGGATCCGGGAGGAGATTAGTCGAGGAGCAGTCGCAGACCAAGCTGGCCCGGACACTACTGACAGCCAAACCCAGAAAAAAAAAAAAAACTACTCGTGTTTTCAAGAACTATTTCAGAAAAAATAAGACAAAGCCACATTGGGAACAGCCTGTCAATCTCTAGCACATTGAAAGAGCAATTTACTCACCATATGGGTCCTTTCAACGTCAATGCAGAAAAAGATAAAACAATGGGAATCAATAGAATATCTGGGGATAATTTTACTGTGCAGTTATAAAATTTAAAAATTCCTTGGGGTAAGAAAACAGCACCATAAATTCCACCAAGCAACATTTTAAGGGAACACCTATCAAGGCCATTGAAGTTACCTTGCCTTTGGTGTCTGCATAGTTCAAAAAATCTTTTAGGCCCACAAAAATTAAAAAAGCACTGTACGAGATCTTTTCTACTTCAATGCTCCCAGCCCCACAGACCCTGCGAGATTTCAGAAAATCACAAGGAGAGAGAGAGAGAGAGAGAGAGAGAGAGAATCCAATGTCAATAAATGTAATACACTGAAGATAAAAAATGGTTGATGAAGGACTATCTGTTCATTTAATAGACCAAAAGCATAGCACAACAACAGAAATAATATAAACAAACAATTCAGATTACTGGAGGTAAACTGTACTACATGATAATTCACATTTAATACTAATGTTTGAATTTTGAAAATACTTTAGGCATGCTTGAATCACCATGATGGTGATTATGAGTTGAAAAACAGCTAGTCGGAAAAACCCAAATTACCCCTCTTGAGATACTGTTATCTTGCTGCAAAAATTACCTACAACTCCACCCACTCACAGTGGGTTATGGAGCAAATTGAACGAAAATGTTGGGATCCAGGGAAAGTTGTTTTCGGAAAATGTACCGGAGAGAATGAATGGTTCAGATTCACATTGTTAGAATCCGGGGAAAGTTTCCCCGAAAATGTCCAGAAAAAAAGAAGAAATGAATGGTTCAGATTCATAATTTCGGGAAAACTTTTACCTTAATAACCCTCAAATTGAAACCCTTCCAGGGGTAATTCCGTTAGTAAAGTAATACCCTCCAATTTTGCCGTGACAGACGGCACTAGCTGCTTCAATAAACACAGTGGGGTTGAAACTCGAATATGCTTTTAGATAGTTTAATATGGAGTAACTTTACACGAAAAGGAAAAACTTGACACTACCCAAAACGATTCGACTCAGCGATTGGCTACTAATGACAACTCAGAAACTCTGAAAAACAAAGAAATACACACAAAGAAACTTGAGCATTGTCGTCCCGAAATACAAAACAAACCTCTCGATTTGGAGATAGGATCGATCCACTATCAGAGCAAGATTCAAAGCAAAATGAGGCCAATCGAAGCTATTTCAACAAGCAAGGGAGAGAGACAGAGATGTCAGGTAGCTTTTCAGAGATTCGAAAATGCTTTTGAAAAAGCCTGTAAAACTTGAAGCGACAAAAAATCGGACGGAGGCTTTATACTGTTGTCTTTCGTAAAGACCAATTATCCCCAAAGCAAAGGCATAAAAAATAAGAAACAATTAAGCAAAACAATGGGTGGTCACACAGGACAAATTATTTTCTGTCTCACAATTTTCACGAGAAACAAACAGAGGGAAAATCAGATGAAACTGAAAAATAGGGGAGGGGGACAATGTGGGTTTTACTCTTACCAAGATGAGGTCTCGTTTTGGCAATGCTAGCTATGGAACTTCTTCAGCTTCTGTTTCTGCTCTTCTGGCTATTTTTTTGAACTGCTCTTCTGGCTATTTTGTCATTTCTTTTGTTGTTCTTTCTTCTTCTTATCCTTATGAAACCAGTTCCCGAGGCCACCTCTCTCTCTCTCTCTCACTCTCTCTCTCTCTCTCTCTCTCTTGTTCTGTTTCTACGGAGAATGACAAATGCATATGTCTGACTCTGTGTATTTTTAGAGAGGGGAGAGAGACAGTATCGGGGAGTGGGTGGGCAATGACAGTGAAAGATAACAAAAGGCAATGAAAAATGCAAGCACGGCTTGGGGAGGGGTTTTTGCTTGTTAAACTATTTTATTTTTAGCTTAATAACTATGGAGGATTATTTTTCCTCGTTCAATTTTTTTCCCCTTATTTTTCATTTTGTGCTACATTTTTTTAGAGTATTTTTTCGTCACAACGAAAGAACATAAAAAAAGTAAGAAATTATTTTCAAAACAAGATTTTGTTTGAATAAAGAAAAACATAATCTATCAAATGTTTGTTTAATAAATTTTAGTTTTTGACATAATTTCTTACTTTTTAGATTCATCTCTTTGTGACGAATCTGCTTTGTTTGTTTTTGTATTTACTCAAAAAAAATAGTTTTGAACATAATTTCTTACTTTTTATATTCCCCCGTAGTGACGACAAATAACTCACAAAAAAATTTGACGCAAATTAACAAATGCTAAAAAAGTTTGAATAAAGATAATAATAATAAGGGAAATGATTTTCACGCCCTCTATTTTGATAACTGCACCCCCTTTTTTGTATTGTAGTGAAACTTTTATGTGTACAAATTTCACTACAAGACTAAAAATGGGATGCATTTATCAAAATAGGGGGTGTGGAAATCACTAGTCTAATAATAATCCTCTAAAATTATTAGGCCAAAGTTGTGTTCTTAAGACTATACTACGAGGGATTTCCCAAAAGTGCTAAAAATAATTGATGCATGTGACGGAAATAATTAGTCTCGAAATCTGTATTTAGCTCTTTCAACATTAGGTAGATTTATGTTTAAAGTTTATACTTTGAACATTGCTCAATCAGTCAATTGCAAATAAAAAAGTTCGCAAACTAAAATTGTTTCCTTACGATTCAAATGGAACGGCTGCGATTTATATCTGGATTTTCTATTTAAAATTATTTTCTTAGGGGTGTTTTGATATGAATAATTCATTTGGATTATTTTATTGTCTTCATTCAAAAAAAATCTATCTTTATTAGTTTTGCATCGATTTTTCATGAATTGTTGATTCGTCTCGATGAGAAGAATCTAAAAAGGCAAAAATCGTGAACAAAACTAAATTTTTTGTAAATAAAGACAAAAAAAATTTAAAAAGTTTGCTTGTTTTGGATTATTTTTCTCCTTAGTGAAACATTTTATGATTTTTATTATAATTTTTTACATGAGATTCCTTTCATCGCGACGAATCAATAAATTACAAAAAATTAACACAAAAGTGACAAATAATAATTTTTAAATAAAAACAACAAAATAACTCAACTCAATTATTTAGCCAAAAACAGTCTTTTAGTCACATGGAGTGTAAACCATACATAGTTGCGTTCTGAATTGTATTTTACGCAATTGCAAAATGGAGGGAAAAAGGCAAAAGATGGAAATCATGGAAGAAAAATAGTACAGAGATTTTGTCGTTTTGCAAGAGCGTACTAAAACTTCATTCAAGTTGGAGTGTTTTTTGAAGTTACAAACGTATTTTATCTCTAATTCAAACATTACAGTGTTATGATATTATTATTCCAAACTAACAAGTCATTGAATTTTGAATTTTTTTGGACTTGGATCCCCATTCCGTGATTCTCTCTCTTCACGGTCCCCGTGTCTCTCACACCTATCCAAATCCATCTTCAAATTCTGGGAGTCCCTGTCTTCTTAAATCAAAATTGGGCCCCATTCTTTCTTGATTTGGAAAATAGATGTCAAATAGGGACTTGGGGTTGCTGCTGTGCACCCCCGGGATTTTTCCGACGATCGGAAATGTTCACCGCGTAGATCTCGTCGAGTACTACAAGTGTTCCAAAAATCAACTCGATCGGATATCGATAAGTGTCTCATCGAAACACAAATAACTTGATAAAACATAGGTTCAGCGGTTTTGTTCCAATGTTTGTGTTCATTTGTGTTCCATTTTTTTTCAAGGTATTTGTGTTCCGATGAGACACTTAACGATATCTGATCGAGTTGATTTTTGGTACACTTGTAACACTCGACGAGATCTACGCGGTGAACGTTTTCGATCGCCGAAAAAATTTCGGCGCGACCGCGCCATAGGATGCACAGCACGCTGTTGTGCAGCCCCCTGCACAACAGCAACCCCAAGTCCGTCAAATAGCACTACTCAAACCTCATTGATATAAATGAGCTGAGCCGAGTTTTGTAAAGCTCAAACTTGTCTCCTTTAATTCAAAAATTGAGCTTGAGCTCGGCTCGTTCGTAAACAAGTCGAGCTCTTGACTGGCTAAGCTAAAGTAATTTATTTAACAAACCTCCTTAAATGAGTCGAACCTATATAAACGAGCCGAGTTTTTGCTAGCCGAGCCGAGCTATACCGTGCTCAATTACTAAACAATCCGAGCCATGAGCTACTCGTTTGCAGCCCTAACTACGTGCATGGTTATATTTATTGAATTTCCACTAAAGTATTTTTGGTATTCTTAAACTTAAAATTGTCAAATTAATAAGTTATTCTACTCACATAAATTATCTGATTTGACTATTTGTAGGATAAGAATTTCGAAAATTATGTAATGGAAAACTTACCCCTAAGTTTGTTTTTTTTTTTTTTGTGAAAATAAGGTTTAATTACATTTTACCACTCTAAATTATCACACTTTTTTAAATTATTCTCTAAACTATAAAATTTTGACACTTCACCACCTTAAATTACCTAAACCTTTCGATTTGGGCCCTTTATTAGCGTTGAGAGCATCTTTAATGGTTGGACCCATATTTTAGGTGTCAATGCCAAATTTTGGCTTGTTACAGTGTTTGATTGTCATAATTTGGCAAGACTGCTCCAGTGATGTCAAAGCTAGAATTTGACTCACTTCACCAACTACCTTCTTAATTGCCAAAAAAACCTAACAATACTAATCCAATTTATAGTAGCACTCAAAATATTACCAAGCACTCTAAAGTTCACACGGTCGTAATTTGGATTGCTTGTGGCCCTTGGATTAGTCTCAATCATTCTAGACCTTTGGATTGGAACATTGTAGTTTGCTAGAAGCAAAACACTAGATTAGTTTTTCCCACTTTGGAAATAACGTGAAAGAGATAAGATTAATTTCTCCCCACTCTAGTACGTCACTACGTCTCTCTCAACTCTGTTTGATATATTTCTCACACACACACACACAAAGATCAGTAGTGATCCCTCTCTTTTCTTAAACTCTAACAATACCTCACGATCTCTAACGAGTTTTGGGTTGGTTCAATGGACGACTACGGCGAGCTCTCATGAACCTGAAGATATGGCAAGCATAGGGAAGATTCCTCTTGATATTTAGTGAGCAAATCTACAATTTTTTGTGTTTTCTCCGATTAAAAAAAATCATGGGTTTTTTTTGGGTAAAAAAAAAAAAAAAACATGGGTTTGCTCGCAAAAAAAAACTAAATTTGGCCAAGGTCTGGAAGGTTTGTCTTGTGGTTGGAAAAATGCAAAATGACTTGTCGTTGGAGATGCTCTTTAGTTGTATAATAGCCATCAAAGATCCGATAATAGTGTTCAAATATTTTTTTCTCCTCAAAATATGACTACAATGACTAAAATTATACGCATATCTAATAAAATCAGATCATGTATTTGTCTAGAATGCATTATTCCACTCACCTTCATCTGTCAATCTCCCTAGGTTTTTTTCCCATCAACACCTCATTATGCCCTTGCATCCTCAAGATCATAGGCCAAATAGCTCTTCACATAAAGAAAATAAACAAAGGCATAGTCCTGCTTTTGACAAATGCTGTAAGGACTGTGATTTTCATACATTATTAATTATGTTCTATTTCCTTTTAATTATTTCAAACTTAATTCCACAGAATATTATAGATCCATATATGTTAAGTTTAGATTAAATTCGATTTTGTCGCGTAGCGACTACCAATCAACATTCACGCCAACTCAAACCTAACCGAATCAGAACCAACAATTCTATTCAATCCCGAGCCCAAATCCTAATGTAGACACCCCAATTTACACCTGCGGTTCTCAAACCATGGCCTAAACGGCCTCCCATATGATGAAAATAAGGGCAAAATTTGGTAATGCTTGAAACAATGATTATGAGGACTGGAAATATCAAAAATCCATTTTTAAACCAACCCCCGCGCACCAACATCAACCTTGGGAACCAATGCCACGGCCAAAATTACCAAATGCCCCATGATCAACTCTCGCGCACTAGTTGAACTCATGCACACAAGTTAACTGGAACACGCAAAATTTCATACTGGCATCTAACAGGAGAATTTCATGATGAGGAATCGATTCTTGAGATTCTCCAGGTGTCTTCTCTTCCCTAAGCCAAGGGCCCTTGCCTCCAGGACCCGTTTGACCTTCTTTGGCCCTTTTTACCCTTTCCTTTTTGAACCCCCACACCTATATATACCTCTCCTACTCTCCTAAAATTAGATACCTGCTATTACATGTTTTATCCCTCCAAAACTCATCTTCTCACTCTAAAATCCTAAACTTACCAACCATTTTCAAGTCCTACACCAATTTCATATCCTTCTAGCAATATTAACCAACATAAGTCCTTAAACCCTGCTGGAAATCTCATTTCAAAGCTCAAATGTTTCCCATCTTCACCTAAATCAATCCCAAGCCATCAAAAACGTCCATCACCTATTGTACTTTTACCATTTCAAGTCCAAAGAAGTTTGGTTCAAGCATTATCCGAATGTAAAATAGGCCTTGGGCCACTGTTTTGGCTTCCTGAGTGGATCGTTTAAACACATTCCGGTTCTTCATACTGGTAGTGTGTTTAGAACAAGATCAATATATTTCCCAAAACAAATTTTTCGAAAATCAAATCTGCCTTAGGACTTGTGCGCACCAGTCCTAACTAGTGCGCACGACTACTCCTTTGGAGGCCATTTGCCAGAAACTGGTTTTCTTGTCATCATTTTCCAATCACTATTTTGAGAAAAATATTTATTTTTCAATCAAATTAAAATATTCTCTTTTTTTAGTGTTTTAAAAATTAGTTGGTTGTTCAAATCCTTTTACTAAACTAAGGTCAAATCCAACAAAGACATCAGTAAATGGAAAAACAAAGAAGGGAAAAAGAAAGTTTCTTTTTAATAAACCTTACTAAATTAACAAATCGGATACTTTTGTGCTTTTGTACTAAAAGTGGGGGCTCAAGTTTTTGATATGATTGGAATCTTAATTTTCTGGCAATGCCATTGAAATCAAAAGGGGGTACTTTTTTTTATTCTCATTATATAAATTAAAGTAAGAAAGTAAAAAGAATATATAGTATAGGACTGGGAGGACTCGCGTTTGTGATCAAGCGGTCATCGTTCTGCGGCTTAGTCCTGCGATCTTTCGTCTCCCAAGTGAGACCTGCGATCTTTCGTCTCCCAAGTGAGACATGCGGTTCGGGTACTTGTCCACTTGTCATTTTCTTTGTTCCGCGCGCCAATCTTCTTGCAGATTTGGCATTGAGATGGAAGGCAACCGGGACATTCCGGGTAACGTGCCAAGTGTCCGAATTTATTTACCCTCTTACAAATTAACATTCGAACAAAATCTTTTTGGTTTGAAAAAAACCTCTTTAACAGAACATTTCTAATAATTTTTTGAACAAATTCTAAAGAGATTAGGATGTTTAATTTCCAAAATCTAACTTTCTACTCATTCTACATTGGCTCTTTCATGGTCTCAGCTCTTAAAGATTACTATTTAAGTGAAGAAAAAGTCAAAATGAAAATGGAATTTTTTTTTTTCTCCAGAGGTGGCTTGGCTGTGTTATCCTAATTTGCAGGAGCTTTCTCCAAGTCCCAAGAGCTATCGCAAGGAGAGTCTAAAAGCATCTCTCTTTTACGAGATATTTCTGGCACCATTTAACTAATTTTTTTATTATTATTTTTTTCAGTTTGGCGGTAAGGGTGTTCAGGTCAATTTGCGAACATCTCGACTAAATCTCTAACCCGTTTCAATGAAACACAGACCATTCACATCGAGATTAGGAAATTCAAGAAAGAAACCCTTGTTGCCTGACTCCAAAAGGTTGCCATGGTCAAGCTCAAAATGTCTGACCTAAAAGGTGCACAAATGGTGCATGAATTAGAGATTATCGTCGCAACTTTTGATTCTACTTCTAGCCACAATTTTGGCCAGAGACTATTGCAATCACTTTTTTATAGAGCGGGATGCGTGTTGTGCAGTAATGCATAGCACACATGTTATGTGGTGGTTACAGGGCCCACTCGGGGTTACGTTGTTTGATCCGAATCGTTCATTTTGTTTGTCTCATCGAGTATGTAGTCCTTGTAGGAATTCAAGTTGATCGGTCATGGGTAACGATTTGATCAGTGATCATTTAACTTACAGCTTTGTGAATTTTTTTTTTACCTACAACTGATTCTTTAACTATTTCGTTTCCATAAAAATACAGTTCGAAAGCATAGTTACCAAGGTCCGATGAAAAAAAATCACCTACAACTAGTTCTTTAACTGTTTCGTTTCCACAAAAATAAAGTCTTAAAGCATAGTTACCAATGTCCGATCACTCTGAATTTTTATGTGGACTACGTACTTGACGCGGCAAATAAAATAAATGGTTTGGATCAAACAACGGGACCCCGAATAAGCCCCGTAACTGCCGCACAACATGCATTTTGTGCCTTGCTACATTGCACAACACAACACAGCACGCACCTCACACCTAGGGTTGTAACCGGTTCGGTTCAATCCGGTTCAGGGGAGATTTTGAGTGAATCGAGTAAAACCGGTTCGGAGAGCACAGGGAACCGAAAACGATTTTCTACAGGTCGGTTCGGTTCAATTTCGGTTCTGGCCTGTTCGGAGGTCGGTTCGGTTCATGGAGACAGAGAGATGGACGAACACAAATAAGATCTCAGATCAGTTAAAAAAACACAAAAAAAAACACCCACTGATACATACGATGATGGCGGACTAACAGAAATTAGACGATGATGGACAGAAAAAAAAAAAAAAAACACCCACTGAAACGAACAGATATATACGAAATAGATCTACAGTCTCAGATCTATTTCAGACAACGGTAAAAAAACCGAAAAAAGAAACGGTTCTCCGGTTCGGTTTTTTTTTTTTTTTTTCCAGCCCTACTCACACCCCTTTTTATAAGTACTCGCCAAGTCTCGTACCTAGCTGAAATCCCGTGACAGGGCAAATAGCATATTCGAATTGGGCCTGAATTCCAGCCTCAATTTACGTTTAATTTTTCTCCCCAAAATGGTTGTGATTTTAACACTCTACTGTTTTGTTTTATCACCGCACTCTTTTTTTTTTTTTTTGTCTTTTTATGTATATTAACTTACAATATTAACATTTTATTTATATATATTTTTCACACTTGGAAAAATAAGATTGTAAATTCATAATAATAAAAAAGTGCTTTTACCAAAAAGGAGTGTAAAAATCAATTACCAAAAAAAATAATAAAGTAATCAATTAAGCTCTACGGATGTAATACTACTGGAGTACAAGAACTATTTTTTAATAAATAATACTAATAAACAATTAAGCTCTAGGAGAATCCTTCTACGGTTTGGATTTTATTGATGGGGCACAGATCAATTTGCGGGCTCCACTTACGAGCACGGACAAAAAGATTTGAGTCGTTCATTAAATTTTAAATTTTTTTTGAGTGACCCGGCATAAAATTAGATCAATTGGATAACTGTAAATGTTTGATCCAATGTAAAAAAAATTCATTTAGAATTCATGACCCTATTTTCTAAATAAAAAATAGGTACATTGGATCAAATATCTACAATTATCCGATTGAGCTGATTTTCCACTAGGTCACTCAAACAAATATTTTAAAACTAATGAACGGCTTGGATCTTTTTTGCGGGACCCATAAGTAGGCCCCGAAAACCAATCTGTACACTATCAGTACAATTTGATCGGTCCCCTTAAATTTATCGATTGATACGCAGCAAGCGAGCATATATTAATGCGCCAGGTCTTATCAAATGATAACCCTAATAAAAATGGGCCACCTCCTCTCAAAACCTCCAATCCAACAAACTCACATGTGGGCCCCACCTCATCTCAAATAATAGTAATCCAAATTATTCATCTTATACATCATGCAGAGAAGACATTTACATATAAAATTAGCCTTGTTTGAATACTGAGATATACGTAAACAAATCATATCATGTTTTATAAAATGGATGGTCGTGAAAGGATAATATAAACTTATTAGATTGTCCATTTTATTCAACAAAACATGATTCGTTTATGTGTCCGTCGTTATCTTATCCAAAAATGATACAGACACACCCTTTCAGCCACACTCTACCACATCTTCACTCACATGTGGGTGTGGGTTGATCAGGTTTTGAGGGTTTGTTTAATGGGAGGCTTTGAGAGGAGCTAAAAAAGATGAAAAATGATTGTGACACACACACTCAACCACACACACTCAACCACACACACTCACATGCGGTGGGACCACCCTAATGGGACCCACCGGTGGGTCCCACCGCATGTGAGTGTGTGTGGTTGAGTGTGTGTATGTATCACTATTAAAAAAAGATCCGATCTTTTTAAAAAAGGATCATATCGGACAGACATCAGTCATCACTGTGATTCCCACTAGATTTCACAGTCACTGCGTGTGAGATATACTGAAGAGATCTCAAAACCCTAGCTCCGCCGTTCTGGTACTCTCTCTCTCTCTCTCTCTCCCTCCCTTTACATGCATGCATACATATATATACACTCCTCTATCTACATATATTTGCTTACATAGGGCTCTCAATTAAGCTCTTGGTTCTTCTGCTGTTGCCTCTCTCTCTCTCTCTCTCTCTCTCCTCTGGTTTTCTTGACGAGTTTTTGGCAATCTGTTTTCGAGATGGCTTTTTGTATGAATCAATGTGAAAATGGTATTTCCAGTCTCACTTCATCATCTCTCCTTGCTCCCTCCAAATCCTATTCGTCGACGAACAAGCCATTCAGCCTCTTTTTCTACCCTAAAAAGGCACCATCTTTGAACAATTCTTCATCTTTGAGATTGCTCAAGAGAGTGACCTGTTTGCAAAAGGAGAAATCCATTTCTGCAATAACCAGCGATTCGAATAATGGGGCGGGGTTCCAAAATCCCCAATTTGGTAAAAGAACGGATATAAAGAAGATTATGATACTGGGTGCAGGGCCAATTGTAATTGGGCAAGCGTGCGAATTTGATTACTCGGGTACACAAGCGTGTAAGGCCCTAAAAGAGGAAGGGTATGAGGTTATCCTCATCAATTCGAATCCGGCTACGATCATGACTGATCCCGAATTAGCTGATAGGACTTATATTGCACCGATGACGCCCGAATTAGTTGAGCAAGTGATTGAAAAGGAGAGGCCCGATGCCCTGTTGCCCACTATGGGCGGCCAAACGGCTCTTAACCTAGCCGTGGCATTGGCCGAGCGAGGGGCATTGGAAAAGTATAATGTTGAGTTGATTGGAGCGAAGCTCGATGCGATTAAGAAAGCGGAAGATAGGGATTTGTTCAAGAAGGCTATGAAGAATATTGGGATCAAGACTCCTCCTTCGGGTATTGGGAATACTCTAGAGGAGTGTGTTGAGATTGCCAATTGGATTGGGGAGTTCCCTTTGATTATACGACCAGCGTTCACTTTGGGTGGGACCGGTGGTGGGATCGCTTATAACAGGGAGGAGTTTGAATTGATTTGTAAGTCGGGGCTTGCTGCTAGCTTGACATCCCAGGTTTTGGTGGAGAAGTCTTTGTTGGGGTGGAAGGAGTATGAGCTTGAGGTTATGAGAGATTTGGCTGACAATGTGGTTATAATATGCTCGATCGAGAATATTGATGCAATGGGTGTTCATACCGGGGATTCTATCACTGTGGCCCCTGCACAGACTTTAACAGATAAGGAGTACCAGCGGCTTAGGGATTACTCGATTGCTATTATAAGGGAAATAGGAGTTGAGTGTGGTGGTTCAAATGTTCAGTTTGCGGTCAATCCTGAAGATGGGGAGGTTATGGTGATTGAAATGAATCCTAGGGTTTCGAGGTCATCAGCTCTGGCGTCGAAGGCTACTGGTTTCCCAATAGCAAAGATGGCTGCCAAGTTGTCAGTTGGGTACTCCCTTGATAATATTCCTAATGACATCACAAAGAAAACACCTGCTAGTTTTGAACCTTCCATTGATTACGTGGTGACGAAGGCAAGTCTTTTTTCCATTGTTGCACTTGTTATCCTTACTTCCACTTGTTTTCATTTTGCTTGTAATGGTCTATTGCATATTCATACTATGTTTGTTTACTGTTACTCGTATTACGTTACAGTCAACCTTGGCCTCAAGTAATGTGTATTTGCCAATTTTGCCTTAATTTTAGAATGCAAATGATGAAATGATAAATGGAAACGTACAAGGCCAAGAACATAAGTTTGAACATTCGCTGGAATAATGAAGTACCTCTTAGCTAAGGTCAGGCAAACATAGGGGTTTATTTGGTTGTGAGAATTGTCAGAGATAGTCATTTACCTATGACAAACATTATTATGGGCTGTACGTCTGCAGCAGCCAAATAGCATATCAGTGTTAATTGCTCATTATATTAATGTTGTTGTTATTGTATTTGTTATTTTCTATTTTTCATTCGCTTGTAATACCTGTATGACTATTTACTTCGGCATTTTGTTATGTCATGCCATATGCCCTCTATTATTCTACTGATATCTTGTTATTCAAATTGGCAGATACCCCGTTTTGCATTTGAGAAGTTCCCTGGCTCGGAGCCAATACTGACAACCCAGATGAAATCTGTTGGTGAATCCATGGCACTTGGTCGCACATTCCAAGAATCTTTCCAGAAAGCAGTTCGATCATTGGAATGTGGCTACTCCGGATGGGGTTGTGCGAAAGTGAAAGAACTAGACTGGGATTTGGATCAATTGAAGTACAGCCTTCGTGTCCCGAACCCAGATCGCATCCATGCTATATATGCTGCAATGAGGAGGGGTATGAAGGTGGATGACATTCACGAGCTCAGTTACATAGACAAATGGTTCCTCACTCAGCTTAAAGAGTTAATGGACACGGAACAATACCTCATGGCTCACGGTTTGTCTCAGTTGACGAAGGAGGATTTTTATGAAGTGAAGAGGAGAGGTTTCAGCGATAAACAGATAGCTTTTGCAACAAAATCCACTGAAAAAGAAGTTCGATCCAGGCGTTTGTCTTTAGGCATCACTCCAGCATATAAACGAGTTGATACCTGTGCTGCTGAATTTGAGGCTAATACTCCGTATATGTACTCTTCCTATGACTTTGAATGCGAGTCAGCTCCTACACAAAAGAAGAAGGTTTTGATTTTAGGTGGAGGACCGAATCGAATTGGTCAGGGTATTGAGTTTGACTACTGTTGCTGCCATGCGTCCTTTGCCTTGCAGGTTTGTATTTCCCTTGAAATCTGTTGAACAACTTTCTTCCTTCGCTATGGTTGCAGCATTTTTGTGTGAACCCGCCCGTTTCCTATGTAGTCAACCAATTTGGATACGGCATTTTGAGCTGTGAAGCGACCTGCCGAAAAGTGTGTAACTTGAATTGTTTGGATATTAATTCCTTTTTATTTTGAGCTGCACTATCATATCCATTCTAGCCATCAACTGTGCATTTCACTTGTCATGTGTTGTTTGGATACCTCTGGCTGGATTCAGTGGAAGAATACATTGACTATAATGGTGCCAAAAGGATATGAATATTGCTGGATGTTTTTAACTCCGATTTTGAAAAATGGGTAGATCCTTTATCTTCATTTGAATCAAATAAGAAGTCCAGTGTCCGAAGCAGACCTGTTATTCCTGAAAAACTTGTATAGCCTACAAACAAAGAGATATTGATGTCACAAAAACGCATCACTTGTGAGTTGTTGCAAAAGATTTGACATCATTTACAAAATGATTGTGACTCTCTCTCTCTCTCTCTCTCTCTGCACGCGCAAATGTACATGCACACAAAAACATATTGGAAACCAAAAGTTCGCAACCACACCATTGACCTTTCAAGGAGCTGCATATTTACGATTTGTTCAATACCGTAGAAAAGGAGAAGCCAAACACGAGTCTATTGACTATTTTTTTGGGGTCAATACTATATTTGTTAGTGGGGGTCCTTGGATTTCAAACCCCATTATTGAGCTGGATGATGTGACCCCAACAACTGGGCTCACATTTCATCTTCTGCTGACTGCGTATTAATTGCTTGTTTGATGTATTCAATTTTTACCAACGTTACTCTTGTGTTTTCCGTTTGGCATTGTCTTCATTTGTATATTACTTTGTTTTCATTTGTAAATGCAGAATGCAGGCTACGAATCAATCATGATGAATTCAAATCCCGAGACAGTATCTACTGATTACGACACAAGTGACCGGCTCTACTTTGAACCTCTTACAATTGAAGATGTTTGCAACATTATTGACTTGGAACGACCAGATGGCATTATTGTGCAGTTTGGGGGTCAAACCCCCTTGAAACTTGCTCTTGGAATCCAACACTACTTAGAAGAGCACAAGCCTTTATGTGCCAGTGGGACCGGGTATGTTCGCATCTGGGGTACATCACCTGATTCCATTGATGCTGCTGAGGACAGAGAAAGGTTCAATGCGATCCTACAGGAACTAGAGATTGAACAACCGAAAGGAGGAATTGCCAAGAGCGAAGCTGATGCGCTTTCAATAGCAACGGAAATAGGCTACCCAGTAGTCGTCCGGCCTTCATATGTACTGGGTGGAAGGGCGATGGAAATTGTTTATAGTGACGACAAACTTGTGACCTACATTGAGAATGCTGTAGAGGTCGATCCGGATCGTCCTGTCTTGATTGACAAATACTTATCAGATGCAATAGAGATTGACATTGATGCACTAGCGGACTCGCATGGAAATGTTGTGATCGGTGGAATAATGGAGCACATTGAGCAAGCCGGGGTCCACTCCGGCGACTCAGCATGCTCTATTCCAACAAAAACTGTCTCCTCTTCATGCTTGGATATAATTAGATCATGGACTGTGAAATTGGCAAAGAGGTTAAATGTGTGTGGGCTCATGAACTGCCAATATGCTATTACTGCTTCTGGGGAGGTTTTTTTGCTTGAGGCCAATCCACGTGCATCCCGTACGATTCCGTTTGTGTCTAAGGCAATTGGGCATCCATTGGCTAAATATGCTTCTCTTGTTATGTCAGGGAAGTCTCTTCATGACATAGGTTTTACTAAAGAGGTAATACCTCAACATGTTTCAGTTAAGGAAGCTGTTCTTCCATTTGAAAAATTCCAAGGTTGTGATGTCTTTTTGGGCCCTGAAATGCGTAGCACAGGTGAAGTGATGGGAATTGCCTATGAGTTTTCAATTGCATTTGCCATGGCTTATCTTGCCACTGGACAGAAGCTACCAGTTTCCGGCACTGTTTTCCTTAGCTTAAATGAAATGACAAAACCCCACCTTGCCTCAATTGCTAGGGCTTTTATAGGACTTGGATTTAATATTGTTTCGACTTCTGGGACATCCCGCATTCTTGAATTAGAAGGCATTCCGGTGGAGCGAGTGCTGAAGATGCATGAAGGGCGTCCACATGCCGGGGATATGATCACTAATGGGCAGATTCAGTTGATGGTAATCACGAGTTCTGGTGATTCGCTTGACGAGATTGACGGAATGAAGCTGAGGAGGATGGCTCTTGCATACAAGGTTCCAATAATAACAACAGTTGCTGGAGCTAAGGCTACTGCAGAGGCTATAAGGAGCTTGAAATCCAGCTCTCTGGAGATGGTTGCCCTGCAGGATTTCTTTGCCGCTGGGAAGGAAGTAAGGGGTAAGAAGAATCTGCAGGCTGCCTCTTCGATTCTTTGATGTAATAGGTATGTTGGTTGGCATATGTTTTGCTTTTCTTTTCTAGTTCATTTTTTTGTATTAGTTGTCCTTTTTTTTGTGTGGTGGTACACTCTTTCCCTTAGTAATTTGGTTTCAGAAAATTTTGGGATTCTCTTGATTGTGGTTTTGCCTTATGGTATCCGCCAGAAACAAATTGGGCGTCATGTGGATCCAATGTAGATTAACCTGTACAATATTTCTTTCTTAATATGGATATTTGTCCATAACTTTTGCTTTTTCTAGAAAGAATTTTGTAGCAATCGAAGTAACCCATTTGATATAATGCTTCCTAACTCATGCTTCACCATCTGAAGCGATTGGTTTGATGCTGAAATTTTAATTGCTTCATTTACAAGGAAGTTATTGTCAGTGTGAATCCTTAAAATTGATTTAAGTGGTGGTATTTCTAAATGCTAAATATTACAGCTGTGTGACTTAACCGACTTGATTGCTTTCACACCAGTTGAGGGGGTTGAGGATATTGCTCCTTTTTGTTTACTCTGAAACAGCTTACGAAAAATTTGCTCATTCCAATTTTTGAATACAGACTATATCTTTGGACTTGTATTCGTTCTATACACGATCTCAGCTTGAACTTGACTATCAATCTTTGATGGAAGGTTTGAATTCCTAAGATTGTTCTGTCTTGCATATGTTTCTCTTATTCAAAATATTGGATTAACATGGTTCAGGATTCAGTTTATGACCTACTGATGCTCAATTCTGTGGGCTGATTGCAAGTTTTAATGGCTGAAAGTCGGTTTTACTATAGCGTCTGCGGCATCTTGTAACTTCTTATTTACTAGTTTTTTCTTTTTCATACTGTCATAGATTGATCTACTTAGTACAGTGAGTACACTTGACTTGGAAACGAAATTAGAACGTTGTGCTGATTGTATTCAAGACGGAAGTGGTGTTATCAGGTCAATCCGCCATCTTCTGTTTTAGTGCATGCTGTGCATGTCAATGTGCTTCTAATTGCCTATTTGCTAATCGTTGACTTTTGGAAAATAATCTGGGTTTAGTTCTGTAATCTTATAAGTTTCTGGCTTAGGATGGTGACAAGGCTCGTTCCGTACTTGACTTACGAGCTCGTGCAGTACCTGCCCTTCTCTCTAAAGGGGCTTATGCACTCCACTTGCTGTCTACTAAACAAGCGTAAGAGAGCGAGCGACCAAGCGAAGCCTTCCATTTAGTGGCTGCCCCCGTTTTCCCTCACCCTACTCTTTCATTTCTGCTTAAGCTTCCCCATTTTGTTGGTTTGGGAGATTAATTGATTAGATACCCGAGAACCATAATCTTTCCTAGGAACAGCTTCTATGACACTAGATAGCGGTCAGGTTTGTTTGGCATCTATGGTCCCTACCCTCCAAACAGTATGGAAGCCTTTCCGCTCGTACCGCTCACACTCCTAGATCTTCAAGGCACCTCCTCCACTATAGTGTGAGCTGGGAGCAGCTCCGAAAAGCGAGCCTACTTAAAAATCAAAGGTCTTCTATTTTACAGTATACTTTCATTCATGCTGTAAAGCCCACATTACACCCGTGATATAGGCCATCTGATGGGCACTTTATTCTTCATCATACTTCTCGTTAACCAATTTCCAAAACTAGGCAAGATGATTGGGATTTTTTTACGATCTACTTTTATCTTTTTTTAGTTTCTGAACATGTCTGTTCCAGGGACCGGACTGTGTTTGAAATGTGGCACTTCATATTAAGAGACTCCTTGAAATAGAAGTCCTTCAATTTAGTCTTGGCAAACAACTCAAGCTTCATTAAGGGAAACAACTTCTTCTGAGGCCCAGAGACTTGCTATTGCTATCTCAGTTGGAGAAACTAGAAGCCATCCATTTCTGTGAAATCCAAAATGTAGGCTTAAAACATCCTCTCTTGGTTAGTTTTAAGTGTTCCAAATTCCCGAGTTGATTGAAGACCAGGGCACGATTAGATTGAAAGACATGTCATTTCACGGTTAGATTCGAGATGGATGTGGTGTTCTTAGGTCAATCCGCCATCTTTTGTTTAACCGCGTGCTGTCCTTGCTGGTGTGCTTCTAATTGCATGTTTGCTAATCGCTGACTTTTGAAAAATAACCTGGGGTTTCGTTCTATATAATCTCCCAAGTTTCTGGCTTAGGATGGTGAAATGAAGTACTCCACAAAGGTCGTCTATTTTAATAATTGTCTTTGGTTTCTTGCTCTCCATTAGCAGCAGGAAAGGAGCCTATCTATCTGCCTAGCTTTGGTAGATTTCCCCCGATGCAATCCACAAGAAGAGTTCTACGAATCCCTTGAAACTTCCACCTCTCTAAACACAACGAAACGAGGCAAAATGATTTTTCGTTAACTACTTCGTGTTTTAGTTTCTGGACATATCTGGTCCAGGGGCCAGACTGTGTTTGAAATTTGGCAGTTCACATTAAGAGACTCCTTAGGGGAAACAGAAGCCCTTCAATTTAGTCTCGAGCTTCATCAAGGGGAACAACTTCTTTTGAGCCCTGGAGACTTGCTACCTCAGTTGGAGAAACTAGAAGCCATCCATTTCTCTGAAATCCAAAATATAGGCTCAAAACAGACTCTCTTGATTAAGTTTAAGTTTCCAAATTCTAGTCAAGTAGATGGATCTACTGGTAGTTGTGGTAGTTCACGATTAGATCATCAAAGTATCCAGACACTTATAGATAAATTTAGCACCGAAGACCAAGTTCATTTTACGATGTAGAACAGGACATAAACGCATATGGTTCATTTGAACCATTACCATGTTATTCCATTTTTTTTTTTTTTTCAGTTTTATACTAGTATATCAAGATAAATTTCCCCCTAGGTGATTGTATACCAGTCTCAAATGCAGGTTATTAACTGTGCTCAATTAACTCGTCTTTTGTTCGGATCCAGGAAAAGCTTATTGAGCTTCAACTAAGGTGTGTGAGTCGATCTTGCACGAGTTGTTTGACGAGACTACTAGAAATCGAACTCTACTGTCCCTCTCGTTGTTTGAACTTTGAAGAGAGAAATAGAAATCGATCTCTACTGTGTCCCTCTCCTGCTTTGAGGAGACAGATGGAAACCGACTCTATTGTGTCCCTCTCCTTTGGTTTCTAATTTCAATACTGTTTGTCAGTTTCTGGGACTCTTTCGTCCCAATAAGTGATCCCCAAAAGCTTGGAGACTTTGGTAGAAGATCCTCCTATCCTTTCTTTGACTCAGTTAACGGTCCAGAGGACTTGCTGACATAAATTTGAACGCTCCCAAACTGGAAACACTTACAACACCTAAGGACGGGAAATAATCCAAAATCTGGATCTTGATACTTCACTGTTTCTCCATCAAGAATGGTCAAGCCGAACCTAACTCATTTAGCATATTAGGGTATCAAGACTTTCAAGAGGCTGTGTATGATAGCGAGTCATTGATTATAGGGATGATAACAACCCAACACGGGGTTTCAAAGATTTGATAGTTGCTGTCTCGCGATCTATAAAACTACTGGAATTTCAGTTCCTCCCTTTTGGTTGAGTGATCTCTCGGAAGATGGAATCCTCCTTCTGGTTCATGAATTTATAGTTTTATCAATGATATTGCTATCACTTTTGGCAACCAAAAAATAAAAAATAAACACAATTAGGCAATGGAAGCCCTTTTTTTTTTTTTTAAAAGTATTTTGTAACAGACTAATGAGGTAATAAGTCAGATATATCAAACCTTGTTGATTTTGGTAGTTAAGACCATGATTGTTTTAAGATGGTAATAGGATTCCATATTTGATGAGGAATGCACTGGTTTTAGGTTGAACACGAGACAGGTGGATTATTTATTTTGTCTTTATTTAAAAAATTTCTGAATTTGTTAGTGTTTTGCGTCCATGTTTTGTGGATTATTAGTTCGTCTTGATGAGAGAAATCTTGAAAGTAAAAAATTATGATCAAAATCTTAAAAAGAATTCATTAAAGACAAAAAGAATCCAAAACAAACAGGTTTTTTGGATTATTTTTGTCTTTATATACTAAATTTTTAATTTGGTTCATATTTTTTATATTTTTTAAAATTCCTCTTGTTGTGATAAAGTAATAATACACAAAAAAAAAATAAACGCAAAACTAACAAATGCAAAAAAAAATTGAACAAGGACTTGGATTATTTTTCCGAAAGCATTCTAGGTAGCAACAACATCATAAATTGGTTATCTTAGTAATTCAACATAGTCAAAGACTTAAAATTTAGGGTACAACAGCCTCAATATGTACACTCAATAGAGAATAAATTCTCATTTTCGTTTTGTACCTTTTTTTTTTTGGGTAAGTCTTTTCGTTTTATACCTTTCTCTCTCTTCTCCTTTCCATGTGCATTCTCTCTCTCTCTCTCTCTCTCTAATGGGAAAGCATTATTTTAATACATGATAGGTAAAATAGATAGTATTGTTGGAGTGTTGAAAGAGATGTGGATAAGTAAAAAGGAAAATGTGCACTGTTCACTAGCATTTTTAACTCAAAATTTATCTAATATGTTGGGATGCCCTTAGGAAACTCTGTAAAAATACGAAGAGTATATATTGATGTTAAACAACCTAGTGCTTTATATCGTAGGTGTCCACAAGAATATTTTGAGAAGTGATGGTATTATAGCAACCCCTATTGGTGTCCACGAAAAATCTTGTCCTTTCGGGACATCCGATAAAATTGAAACGAGACATAAAGGATATACATTGGAATTAGGTGCAAGTCTTTCAACAGTAAGTCTACTTTCTACACCAAACTGTACATTCATAGCACTTGTAGGAGTAAAACATGCATAATAGTCGCCCATAGAGGATATACATTGGAATTAGGTGCAAGTCTTTCAACAGTAACTCAGTAAGTGTACTTTCTACATCAAACTGTACATTCATAGCACTTGTAAAACATGGATAGTAGTCAACCAGAGGGATGGTCTCAGGTTCATTTTGACGGGGATGCTTTTACCCTGCCATTGCTACAGGCAGATAGACCTGGTGATGGTGATGAGATACTAGCAAAAATCTTTAGAGCCGTTGGAGGGTTTGTCTGGTTAGTAGCGCTCTACGATTAGTTGAAGTGTGCATAAGATGGTCAGAACACTTTTTGTAAAAAAATGCTATTAGAAAAAGTAATCCTATACTGATGTAGAGTGGGTCGCGTCCAAATATTTTGACCGATGGGAGTCATGGGACCATTCATGGCCCAAACGGCATAAATAAGTCACAACGGGTCCTATTGTGGTGAAAAGGCCCAGATTCCGTGTTTGGAAGGGAAACGGGCTTCTGCACATTTCTCTCAGATCAACGATGGATTTTGGCCTTTGAGATGTCGTCTAGGCCTTCGAAAGGAGAATTTTGCTGTTTTAGGAAATAATAGATTTGTCAATAACATTTAGTAGGAAATTCCGTTTTTGTTGCCTTCTATTTTGGTAACCTTATACTTCTTTCTAGTTTTTTTATTTTGCCAAGTACTTCCGAATTTCAATTTTTGGTAATTTTCGTAATTTCTTTGATTTCGGCTTGATTAGCAAGTCAAATCTTTTTGGTTTTTTTGTTTCCTAGTTGGTCTAGGGTTGCTTTGACAACACTATAAAGTATCATTGTAAGCCTAATGGCAGAATTTGGTTGTTTATGAATTAAGAAAATCGAGTTTTTACTCATTATCGTTTGTTCAAAGAGAAAGTACATCTGGCTCAAATTATTTGTATTTCTACTTGCAAATAATTTTGTAAAAGACGGCGGCCCTGCATCATATACTATTGGCCTCGTTCGTTTTGATGCTATGTCTAATTTGTGTACCATTCTTTGGAGCATAGAATTGTGGGAATAGACAAACATGGGGCAAGGTGGTGGGCACCCATAGAAAGCCTAGAAGATACTAATTTTTCCATTTATGACACTTATTTTCAACAAAATACACTGACTTAAGTTGCCCAAAGTCTAATGTGTACTAAGGAATTACAGTGACAGAGCTGAGGACTTTGTGTGTTGCCAGCGGTCTTAATGGGAAAACTGGTTGGAAATCTTGGGCCTGTTTTATTCTATTCTATTGCAGATGTATTCCATTATATGATCTCTCAACTCAAATCCGTGTGGGCCTGTTTTAGAAAGATGGAAACCAGAAATTGGTGGACGGGGCAAATCCTCCAGAAACATGACAATTATTTTGCTTATGTATGCTGAGATTTAAAATTAGGATAACCAAACAGGGTCTTATTATGTCTTCTGAATTATTCGTTGGAAAAATGATTCACATCGACACGCCTAAGAATGGCCATAGAATGTAGATATCGAACGCCACCGACATCAATAATTATCTTAACAACTCATATTTGTCTTGAGAAAAATAGACGATCATTATTGTGAAGGCATATTTCAAACTTTCATTGTCAATAACCAATTAACCTAATTTTTCAATTGGAACATGCAAAATGGCTGGCCTTGAATCACATGACTGGATCCTAGTCAATTCGTTCGGAAGAAAGAAGAAGATGGAAATCGATAAAGGTTCCTGATTTAATACACGACATTATATCTGGCCCGAATATTACTCGAATAAGATTGACTTCGACGCCTAAATTGGGGTTTTATTGGTCTCAAGGAAGAAAAAAATCAATTTGGCCTACAAATTAGGGCAAATAGCTAGGGTTTCACTTCATCATTAAACGAGAAATCTTTGGTCAAGAAAAGGTTGGTCTTGGTCTTTGTCGTACGCATCATGCACTTGTAGAACAGCTGAGCTGCATGCCAATGCCATATCTCAAGACCTTGTGCCTTCACTGTCCAATTCCAACACACAACATCAAACGAGTCCTGCACTCAATATTTCTTCTGGTCAAGAGACTCGAAAATAAGAACCATGTGGCCATTTTAATTGTTGCTATCACTTCTAAGAATTACATCTCATTGATTAGGTTTGCAGTACTCAAACCTACTTTATACTCTTCTTTCACAAATTTGTTGAGACCATTCGAATGATGATTGGGATAACATTAAATGCTCTAAATGCTCTAGGTATCAATTGGTGAATAAAATTTGTTCTCTGCATGAAGAAATGTTCATTGATTGGCGCGGTTGTGACCGTTTGACTCGAAAGTTATGTGTCTTTGACCATCGATCGGGTTGCCAGCCAAGGACACACTAGATCAGTGGTGGAGTTAGGACTTGAATTGGGAGGTGGAGCTGTTTGATGGCGTCTATTTGTATTGCTACCTATTGTCATTAAGAATATGAAGAGATAAAAAAAGAACTTGAACTCAAATTTTGTTCTAAGCTTTGTTTTTAGTTGAAAAAATAATAAATGCTTGATTTTGTGGTCCTTAAATGGAAGCCATCGAGATATTATTTGCACGATCCGAATCGTTCATTGTTCAAATGGCTATTTTTTCATCATCGTCAAGTACCTTATCGACTTCCATTCATGCAAAATTTGAGGTTATGTTGAACTCCCCCTCTATAATAGTTCCGTCCCTTAGATGATAGGTTATGTTGAACTCTAGTCATTTAGTGCGTGTTATGGAACTAGGCAGATAATAAGAGCTGAAAAGCAAACAAAGTACTTGACACAGATATACAAAAAGAGGATTAGTCTTCTAGACTACTCAAATATTTTTCAGATTGGTATTTTACTTTATGCTTTTTCTTTCTCTCTTGCTCGGTGGTTCTTCAACCAATACATGGGTCTCTTACATAGATAGAATGGGGGACAAAGAAAGTACAGGCAATGCCACCATATTAATGGTGTTCCTTAACCATTTCCACAGTATTGTGGGCATTCATACTTGAATTCATAACACTCCCTTTTGGATGACCAAATTGTCTCTTGTTTTATTTTATTTTTAATAATCGAATGTCAAGATCAGGTTACACATACCTCGACTAATGTTTGAGTCCTCAAGTCAACAATCGCGCAAATCTAGTGGTTCCAAAGGTCCTCACCCTCCGTTGAAAAAAAAAAAAAAGTCCTCACCCAGCAAATTTATGAGCCTAATTTACTTCAAAAAAGAAAATTTATGAGCATAATTAGCGCTATTTTGGCAATAGAATTGATGACTAGCCCACCTTCCTAGTACCCAGTAACTGTGCAAATTGCCTCACCAAGTCACTCAAAAGACCATTAAGAACTTTTTGTCCATTTAAGCAAAGGTCCACACGCAATAGACCTCGAGATAGGGACTTGGTGGAAAAAACTAGGATACCTTGGGACTAGAATGTGAAAGTGTGAAAGTAATAAGTGCCATCCCCTAGACCTAAGAACGAAAATTTTAAGGTAAGGATTACTAATTTGGTAGAATGCTTTCTAGCTTTGATCAGCTAGAGTATGAAACTGATTAATAAAGCCTTTTTGCTGTGAAAATAAAAAATAAAACAGCTAGAGTGTGAAACAACCCCAAGAGTTGTGAGTTGTACGGCAACAGGTAAGAGCCTTACTAATTACAAGCTCACAGATTTAATTTTTACCACTTGCAAGAAAGAACCCCCAGATTTAACTTGATTTTAGTTTTTTTGATAACTGGATGTCCGGGCTAATTTGCACGCATCTCAATTTATCTTTTGTTGCTTGCAAATAAGAAATAAATTGTTGGCTACTAGAGATTGCTCGATTTGAGCTTGTAAGAAAAATCGATAAGGTGTCTTGATTCTCGTGAATGTTAGTTCTGACACCCAACTATCAAAAGATAAAAAAAAACATCCTATAGTATGAAAGCGTGAAACATCTTATTGTCATACATTCTCGATGTGGAATCCTCGTGTATTGAATATCTTTCATACTTATATGTCAAAAGACGAAATTACTTCTCAACCTAGGCTAAGCTAATCCAAGTGAAAAAAGGACCAAATTACTTCTCAAACTTTTAATTTTTTTTTCCCCAACGCCATGATTTAATGAGAGCAATCAAGTAGTAATTTATCTCATTATCAACTCTTATCAACCCATATCCACTTTTTATCCACCCTTCTTCTTGATCCACAAAAATATTATTTGCCCGGTAAACGAGCCCTACCGCCCTACGTGGTTTAACAACATTTGGGTGCCATTGGTCCAAGATCAAGTCTCACCGCCAGCAATTATTAACTTATTTCGTACCAACTGGAAAATATGTTGGTGTTAAAAAAAGAAGATAGGAAGGTCAAACACATAACTTATATTGTTTAGAACATGTGCAACATAATCGCTAAACTATATGCTAGCCTATTTTCAAAATACTTGAAATACATTGTATGTAACATATTTTGCTATTTGGGGCCTTATTCCCCCCAAAACTAGGGGCCCAAAGCGGTGGCGTACTGTGGTTAAACTTTTGTCCTATTTTCTTAAAACTAAGAACCAATAAAAACCTCTGAACATGACACTGGACAATTGCAAAGTCTTTCCAATATACGTATATTTTTCCAAAATGAAAGGTAGAGATGTAATCAAAGATAATGTCACAATCAGTAATGGAAGTTTAAGACTAATTGAATAGAAGTTTTACTAGTACACAGTTCTTATTCTTCTCTCATGTGCCACACGAGCTGACTCAGTAGGCTGACCCCTGACCGGCTATCCACCCAACTCTAGGCCCACCATCACCACTTTGGGCTTGAGTCACTCTCAAATTGTTGCCACGTCATTGAGTGGTTGTTGGGAGGAGGTTAGAAAAAAGAGAAGAGTTGTTGTCTCTTTGGTGGCAGCATGCCCAATTACTCCTAACCTCACTCAATAAACCACCTTTATTAATTGTACACGTGTTTTTTTATGATTGTGACACATTTTCATCTAGATTTGAAAGAAAAAATTCACATACGAATTATTTGTTGTGTAGTGATGAAACTTTGGATTTCGGAGTTTGATAATTAATTGAGCGTTCGAACCAGTTTATGTGTACCTCTGAGACTTATTGTTGCAAAGAAACATCAAATTGATTGCAAGGTTTTAAACTTCTCTCTTCACACTTTTTTTTTCGAACCACACCGTCTCTCTAAACTTTTCTCTTCTTCTATGGTTCACCATCCTCCTTCCTCCCTCTCTTTATGTTAGTTTGGGTTTGTTTCTCTGGTTTGGTTGTCTCTGTATTTCTGTGTTTCCTTACGCGTAAAAGTGTAAAGAGTGATTGGGGTGGCACGAGGTGCGATTAAGGTGGAGGCAATGGCGATTGTGGCGATTGGGGGCTTGTGGGAGGTGTTAAAACGACGGTTAGGGCTGCGGCGATGGTAATTAGGATTGTGGCGATGGTAATTAGGATTGTGGCGATTGAGGGGTTGTGGGAGGAGTGATTAGGGCAGACATTAAAGAGGTTTTGGGGCAGCATGTTTGAGGGGTTTTTCGGGGTTGAACATGGCAACAATTGTGGTAGGAGGCAGTTTAGGGGGTAGCGATTTGAGGGGTTTTGGGAGGATGATCAGCACAACAACAACGAGGGAAGAGGCGGTTCAGGGGGCTTGTCTGATTATCAAGGGCAACACACAAATAGGGAAATATTATGGGTTACTAGTGCAATTTCGGTTAAAACATGTGAGAATCTACAGGGTTGAACAGGGCAACAATTGTGGTAGGAGGCAGTTTAGGGGGTAGCAGGGTCCACCCCGGAACCAAGGGGGGGTACTAACTAACAGCTGAGTCCTCTCTGAACCGCAGGAGAGTTTTTTTGAGGGGTTTTTGGGGGCTAATTAGCACAACAAGAACGGGGGAGGAGGCTTTTCAGGGGGCTTGTCTGGTTATCAAGGGCAACACACAAATAGGGAAATATTATGTGTTACTAGTGCAATTTCGGTCTTAAAACATGTGAGAATCTACGGACATAAAACAATTCTCGCATGATCTAATGATTGAAAATGCACAAAAATGATGGTAGAAGTAAAAATGGATACAAATAATTGGAGGAGCTTGTAATGAAAGTAAAGAAGTCCGAATAAAAGCTTGTAAGAAAACTTTGATTGACGAAGTTCTTGTTTTCACCCTTTGTGGAGTGTTTCCTTCCTTTTATGGCAGTTTTGGACCCCTCTGTGATTGAGTTCTATCGGGAACTTTATGAATTTTATTTGTTCTCATTTTCATTGGCTCAGCTAACTCATTTGTGGGGTCTATATTGCCTTTGTCTTGATTGACACAATCTTTGAATTATATTTTGGGTCTTCTTGGCAGTAATTGCTACTTGAAGCTCGCATTCAAAGTGGTTAGCTGTACTCTTTTCTCCTCACAAAAAATTAATCTCCAAAATTTTTGACTATTTTGTCATTCGTGTTTTTTCGTCTTTAATATTTTCTTATCAATTGTTTTATTTATTATTTTATTTTTTAAGTTATATTGCGTACCTCTATTAAAAAGAAGTTAGTTAAATTTTTTAAAAAATGACTAAAAACGAAAAATTATGCCATCCTAAATTTTTTTGTATCTTAAAAACTTATCTCAAAATTGACAACCAAACACTTAACGTGTAACGCCCCAATTTTTGGAAGCATTATTTAAATCATTTAATGGAAAAGTCTCTTTTATTTAAAAAGAATTTCCTTAATTAAGTAGCAAAAATAACATAGAATAATATCAAAGTGATCATAGACTGATAACAATAAAATGGAATACTTGTCAATGAATTAAATTACATTTTCCGACACAAAATAACAGGGGATGGTAGGGTCCTCTAATTATTTAGATTCATGTCTCAGCTCTCTTCCTTTGGCAACCCATGACCCACCTAGATGCAACAGAGTTCTGTGATATAAGCGAATAGATCATGTCCTAACTTGCACAAGGCCTTTTAAAGCCGTGCGGGCGTCAAAGCTCATTGGAACTTGGCAGTTAAGCGTGCTCGCCCTCGAAGCAATCTTGGAATGGGTGACCCTACTAGGAAGTCCTTGGAGCTTGGGTGACCAAAGCGGACAATATATATTGTACAAGGTGGTGGCGGGTTGTACACTTCTAACACTCGCCTTCTCCTTCAGTACCCTAGCGTAATATGTTGGAGCTAACAATAGCATCATGAGTAATAAATCACTTTTAATAGCTAACTCTTGCCTCACTGACCCTTACATCACAGTTACCACAATTCATATATGAATGGAAAGTAGTACAAAAATGGAAAGCATGTAAATGATTTCATTTATCTAGCATTTAACCTATATTTTAACTAAGTTCTCCACCTTGAGAACATCCTCCTATTACGACCACCAAGACTATGACTATTCATGATTCAACTCCTACATTTCTTGCCTTAACCAGGTGCCCCGATGAAGCGAGCTAAATTATCTACTTAGTCGGATTCATTAGTGCCGCACAAGGATGAATTCCCCAGGGACTATCTGAACCACTGGGCTCATGAGGAACTAACCGAATCCACGGGAGTATATAGATCGTGACCCAGTACTATAGTGCAAAACACCTTATATCGCATAAATTCATACGGAGTAATCAAGCAACATCATATCTTAGGGTTCCAATCCTTAATAATCTTAGGTTGATCACCTTTTATCTCATAATCACCATAACTCATTTGGTTAGACACCAATCATAATTTCAGGATAACCGCCCCATATCTCATCACATCTCTACTCTTAATTATGTATATAATTTCTTCTTCTTTTTTCACATTCCAACTCAAGAAACTATTTGTCCATTCTAACAATCAATACTTTCATGGTAACCGTAACATGAATAGAAAGAAAGTGATAACGATATTTCAAAGCTGCACAAGTGCTCATAATATACATAAATCGATTCATGTGATGTCATGGTGTTTTACACAAAATTTCATTATCAATATCAAGTAGGTATTGATTTAAAAAGGGTTTAATTATGATTACATAAAACTCAAGGGTCGAATGTGTAATTTATAAAAACATAGGTTTGGTTATATAAAGTTTGTTGAAGGACAGTGGTATAGTAGTAGTTTAGTAATATTACCAAGTATAGGGGCATTTTGGTAATCCGAATGGGTAAAAGAGCAATTTGGTAATTTATACAAGGTCCGGGTATTTTAGTAAAACTCCATGCTTGGGAGTTTTTCTATAACTAGGTTTTTAATAAGTTTCATGACGAAAATTTGTATAAGTATAGCTGTATTTTAAATACTCCCTCCATCCCAAATTGCTTGCCTTTTTTTGGGTTTCTGTGTATTTTGCACATAAAATCTATTGTATTTGCGTTCATTTTTTTTCAAATTTTTTTACAACAATTTAAAGATCTCATGGTGTAGAAAAAAAAATGGTGTAAATTTTTAAAAAAAAATAATTCTCATAAACACGTCAATTTTTGCGTGTAAAATGAATGCCTTCGCAAAAGGGCAAGCAATATGGGACGGAGGGAGTATTTAAAAGTTACTAAAGGATAAAGTGGCAATTCTAACGTAGTAAGGGCATTCTTGTAATTTTGATGACTATTTTCTCTGCTAATAAAAGTTCTTTAATACAATTAAAATAATATTATTAATGTAGTTTATTCAATTTATAAACTTTTTTTCTTTTAATTTTAAGTTATAATAGTTGTTAAAAACAATTGTAATTAATTAATAATTCACATAAAGTCATTATAATCAAATTTCTCATTTATAAACTAATGTTAACTAAACAATCAAAATCAGGGTCAACAAGTAGATCTAACAAGTTTAGAGGAGTAACTGTAATTATAACATTTAAAGATGATCTGCAATGATCTGTCCCGACTGTCCAGATAGACATGATTCCCGTCTCGGACGGGTTTCACTGAAATACAGAGTACACTTCGGGTTGAACCCGTCTCGATGCATATGTTGATTTCTTTCACTTCTAATTGATCAAAAACATCAAATAAGGGTTCTAATATACTTAGGGAGAGACCGGAAGAGTTCACACTACCTTCCGTCAGGCAAATTAGATCAAAAGTGGATTTTGGCAAAAAAATGGAACCTCGGAGGAACTGTGGTGACTACGCCTCCTTGGTTGGAATTGGCCCACTTGGTTAGTGTGTTTGAGATCCTAGGGTGTGGTTGCTGGGTTGTGTGGCTCAAAATTGAAAGAGGATTGGTGCTGGTAAGCTTTCACTACTTTCTCTCTCTAAAACTCCATATTGGAACTCTAGCTTTTTATCTCTTCTTCTTCCTTTGGTTTTCTGTGATTGTGGTGTCGTCGCAATGTGGGAGAGTTGAGGACAAAATGTGGTATTTGTAGGGGTGGAAGTAGAGTAAAGACCCGTATATTTAAATTCAATTTTTGTTAGCTGAGTAATGAGGACGAATTTTGATTTAGGTCTAAACCATGTTTTGAAGGATGTGTGTATGGGTGTATGTGTATCTTGGCGTACCGAAGGTTTGATGGACGATTGGAATATGTGTTTTGATGTTGTGACGTGGTTTGGGGGTGTTGAGAGTGTTAGAAGTAATCGGGGGTTGAATCGGTGGAAGTAGAAAAATTTGTAAAATTTTTCCAGGAGATACTGGTATCAATATCCATATTGATACCGGTATCCATTGATCAGAGTCATTTTTAGGACGTTAGATACCGGTATCAACATCCATATTGATACCATATCTAGTTTTTCTCTAACTTTTTGTGCGCGTTTCAGACAGCTATAAAAGTGGTTCCCTTGCTTGTTTTTCACCCAAACTCAACCAAAAGCCCTAGAAATTGTCTCTCTACGCTCTCTCTTCAAAACCCACTCAAATCTTAGGGTTTTTACTTCAATCCATCACAAATCTTTGAGATCTACACCTCAAGAACATCAATCTCACTTGATTTCGAATTTTACTTTCAAGAAGGTAAAAACACTTAAGTTTGGACTTTGTTCTCTCTTCACTCACATTTCTCTCGGCGTGGAGAATTTATGTTTTACTTCTTTGCTTTGCTACTGCTGTGGACTTGGGTTAGTGTATGGCGTTTGAGTTATGCATTGTTATATAAGATATTGATATTGTTGATGAATTGACTGATAAAATGAGAATGAATATGTTAAGGAAAATGGGTGCTAGGGCCACCATTTGGTGTGATGCTAAGTAAGGGTCATGAGGTCCTAAATTGCTCAGCAGGGGAGACAAGGTCCTAAATCGCTCGGCAGGGGAGACGAGGTCCCAAATGCTTGGGGTGAAATAACTCTTGACTCTTGACAAAATGAGTTGGGAACGAGACTTGACAGAAGTGATCCGATGATAGTTGAATGGATACTTGTGGGTATTGTGTGCATGCATGGGTTCCTGATATAAACTACTTGACTAGACAGTTTTTTCTATACTTTTGACAAGTGTTATCATAAAGGAAGGGTTAATGGAGATGGTGGATTGACGTTAAGTAGTCTATGGTTAAAGTGTCATATACTTGAAAATTTGAGATTTAGTTATTTGATGCGGTGTTATGCTTAATTTATACTGAACATAATTGATTTTAAAAGTTTCATTTCTCGTACATATCATCTCATATGTATTAGGATTTAGACAAGATTTTCCTACTGGGCGAAATGAAGGCGCATGTCTTTTATTTTCTAGGTACTAATCAGGGTGCATGACTGGAGTGCTTGGCATACATGGCATAGTGTTGCTTGAGATCTTCATATAAAGTTATTTCGTCACATTGTAACATTACTTTTGGAAGAAGAAGTTGTAACTTATATTTCATATTATGACTTTCAGTGGTGTAAAACTACTAATTTTAAAGTCCTTTTGTAACACACGGAGATTTGGGTGTAACTTATTATTTAAAATAAAAAAAATTGGTATTGTTTGGAGGTGTGACGTGGCATGACATCATGTATGAAATTATTGCGTTTTAATCATTAGTAATGATATTGTTAATATGTTGAAAATTGAGGTCGTGAAAAGTAGAGTGGAGAGCAAGTTTGAAGAGAAATGATGAGGAGTGAGATGATAGGGATAAGGTAGAGGCATGATGGAGGCATAGGATGGAATATGGGGTAGGTGTAGGCTGTCATGGCAGAAGATAAGAGACTTGGCAGCCAGATTTAAAAAGATTTGGGATGTGAAGTGTGGTTTAAAAGGTGGTAAGGTGATAGAATGTGGGATTCCCCATGGGGGGGGGGGGGGGATGATGGGGTGGAAGAGATAATGTAAGGGGAGTAGGGTGATTGGAAATGGCAGAGATTTAGGGTGATAGTGGTGTAGATATGATGGTTGATTGATTGGAAATGTGGAAGAGATAAGGAGGGAAGTGGTAAGGTGATGATGTGCTTGCGACCTAGCGTTGTATTGTAGAGTAAGACGCCCCAAGCGTAGGGCTAGGTCGAATCCACAGAGACCAAATGCCACTGGCATGAGAATTTGACTTGCGATGAGAATTTTGGTGATAAGACGACTAACTTTTAAGAGTGGATTTGTTTGTGGTTCTCTATCTACCTCTAAATGGTTTGAAAACTGAGTTTGAACTAGATTAAAAAGGGGTGAAATCTAGGGGTTTAAACCACCCATGCCTTGATAACTCAAACGAGAATTGAAGACAATCGATCCCACCCGGAAGGTTTAACGATGAAAACTAATTTTTACACAAGACGAGGGCTTTGTTTATGGATAGAATCTCACATAGTCATTTAATCAAACACATAGAATGCCATTGTTCCAAGCATTGTGTGTGCGAAAAGATTTGTCGACACCCAATCAAAGAAGTTAACAAAATTAAATTTAGATTGAAAATAAGAGATTTCTATCTACTAACAAACCCGTAATTAAACTCCAACACTTGAGAAGCTGTTAAATCACCCAAGCCATAGAGTGATAATCACCCCATGACTCCACCTATTCTAATACTCACTCATTAATGGAGAAAACATGCAAGGAAATGACATGGACAAAACGTAAATAAACAATAGATTTATAAAGCTTAGAAGTGCACTCTTTAACCGTGGATTTATGGTCCGGACACGGATTCAAAAAATAAAAAATAAAAAACCGTGACTCGTGGTTTGGACACGGATTTTAATTTTGAAATCGTGAATTAGCCGATCTAGACCATGAGATTTTTATTATATATAATCTTTTTAAAAAATAAATATATATGTATAGATAAATAATTTTACCACTTTTATAAATATTGTCAATTTGATATGAGGCAGTACTCGTAATTAACACAATTTATCTTTGTACTCTTATCAGAGTGTGTGAGTCAGTGAGTGTATGATTTAACAACATCATCATCTTCCTTAATCATATCCAGCTTTCTTTCTTTGTGCATTCTTTAAAAAAAAGAATAGTTTTTCATGTTATTGTTGAAAGGTGGTTCGCAAATGAGATTCAGACAAATGACAAATGTTTTTTGTCCAAACATTGATGCTTTAATTTGGCCTTCAATTCCCGTGTGTTTATATTTTCGGAGTATGCTATTTGGATCTCACCGACAAATGTTGGACATAAATTGTTTATGCCTATGTTTATGAACTGCCTTTTTTGAATCATTCCAAAATTTCTTTCTTTGTTGTCCACTATACTAATATTGAAGTGTTTGTTTCAATGTTGAGTTTGGGTTTTTGAATGAGTTGGATGATTTGTTTTTAGAATAAGTTGAAAATCCGTGGTCAAATCCGGAACCAATCCGTGACTCGTGGATCGGATTGGAACCGAACCGTGAAACTTTTGGATTGGACATGGATTTTATTTTCAAAAAATCATGACTCGAGGATTAGGATTGGATTAATGCCAATCCGGACCAATCCAGACCGTGAGCACCCCTACTTTTCAAGTCTTGTTTGATGATTCGTACCTTGACTCCTGGGACTCAGTTACGGAGTCCCACGTGGCCTTGGGTGCTCGAGCACCCCTTGGACTATCTATGCCGTCAAATCATGCATTATTCTCACTTTTCACCTGAAACTAATAAAAACACAACAACCTGAAACTAACAAAAACACAACATCGCGCAAAATCAATCGTATAAAGCCAAAAAATGCACATGTGTGTGATCAAAACAACCGAAATAAGCCCTGTTAATTTACACTATTGACGGCTTATCATGATGCTTTGGTGATTAGAGGTGAGAGAGAGAAAATTTGACTGTAAAGGGGAGAGAGAAGATGATGGGATTCATTGGTGATGTAGGAGAGAGATGATGAATAGTGTTTGGGGGTGTTAGTTTAAGTTTTGTAAGATTAGGACAATAAAAGGGTCCTAAGTGTAATTAGGGAGTTTAGAAATTTTAATAAAAATAACTGTTTGTAACTACCTTAATGAGTGATGTGAAAAGAAAAAGTGATGTGCAGTGATGCTATAGTATCTCCTGTGTTTCTTTTTTTTTTTATCCTAATTGTGTGGTGAAGGTTTTGAGAGAGGTTTTTGGGGTAATAAGTGCAGAGAGAAATAGTGAGATGAGAGTAACAAGTCTAGAAAAGACTTATTGGAAACCATATTGAGAAAAAGAGAGAGAGGCTATGGGAACCCAAAGTGAACTTTGTACCAGTGCCATTGGCTTAAGGTTTTCTGGGTTTTATCTTTATTAATTTTTTTTTTTTTTGCGTTTGTTATAGTTTTGCGTGAAACTCTTGGCGATTATAGGTTCATTTTGACGAAAAGAATCAGAATTGGGTAAATTTACGACTTTTACCAAAATATTTTGGAAAATATCTAAGAAAAAATATGAAAAGACAGCTTAAGCCGGTTTAAGCTGTCTTTTCTTGGATATTTCTCAAAATATGTGTGATTCTCATGATTTTTTACTTTTCCAAATCAGCACTTCGAGACGAACCTATAATTACCAAAAATTTGACGCAAAACTACCAAACACAAAAAACCAAGAATAACAGAATAAAGTAAAAATTAATAAATCCTTAAATCAATAACAGTGGAACAATTCCTCGGATATTTCAAACGCCCCCTAATACAATTCTCATTGTTTGAATATGACGAAAGCGACTGATCTTAGGACGTGTATTGTCATATCACCCTTTATAGATCATAGTCCAATATCTTAGTTGGATTAATATCCCACTGTCACTGTACATTTTTTTCCCCTGATTTGAGGTTTGCGCGTAGATGGGGTTTGAATTAATTTCCAAAAGCAAAATCATTTTCGCTATGACCTCTAGGCTTCGTTAGACTTGAAATATCACCCCACTGTTCAAGTCTGAAAACGCTGGAGATCATCACATTGGATTTGTACTAAGGTTGCGTTTCCACCGAAAATGCCGTCTTCCCACGTAATCAAAAGCAGGTGTCGTTTCTGCTAAATAATATTTTTGTAATAAATGTGATCGAGGAGAAAATACAGCGACTACAGTGGAAAGACAAGAAACGTTCGATAGTCGTTCATAAGTTAAGGAACTTCACCGAAAATGCTTTAAGTCTTATAGTCGTCCATCCTCCTATACGGAAATTCGGTTTTCTTGCAGATAGATAGATTAGAATACCAAAAATACTTTAGTAGAAACGTGGGCTAATTTGCTTCGGTATTTTCTTTATTTGATAGCACCGTTTGCTACTGTAGCATAGTATGCAACACATCATCTATGTCTATTTTTTTCACATTTCATTGAATTACTACTAGAGTAGCAGTTGCGTGCTTTGAATTTAAGTTGGGTAAACATTTCATTGAATTACTAGTGTAGTGGTTACGCGGAATTTAAGCTGGATCATTTGTTGAAGCACAAGAAAAACAAGGAAATCCAATCGCCACATGCATGTACCTCAACGTATACATTTTCTTCATTCTTTTACGGTGCTTAATTCGTTGAACTTGAAATTTTGGCCAAAAGAATCTCATTTCTCTTCCTTGAGCTTATTTGCATGTGGCTTCGGAAAATTACTGAACGGCTTGAATCATTTGTCTTGGAACCAAAAATGGGCTACGCATAATAGTCTGTGCACCATCGGTGCATCCTTGGTCTTTACTCATATTCGAACTGAACATACCTCCACAATCAAAGATCATGACACATTTGTTTTATTTTTTTCAAAACCACTACAGATTATATTGTATTTTGATGATGTACAAATTTTGATCAAAGCTTCTCCTTTTCTCTTCCTTGAACTTGAAATTTTGGTCTCATTTCTCTTCCTTGAATGCATGTGCTGCATGTGCATTTGGGCTCATTGTGTGGCAAAGGAAATCGTTCTTCTTTCTTTGTCACCTTGGAAAGTATTTCATGTAATGCACATGCAATGGCGATCTCCGGAAGTTCAAAAGCGTGGGGTCGTTCATGAATATCAAATACTTTTACCAAATATAAAACTAAGAAAAACATTACCGTAATAACAACTAAAAATCTTGTTCTAACGAAAATCACATTTAAAGCTCAACCTAGCAATACAGATCAACCTTTTATTATCAAAAGAACAAAATGAGTGACTATGATTTAAACGAGTCACACATAGAAGCAACTTTCATAAACTTTTAGAAGTTATCTAGTGGTGTCACCACCAAATTTAAGAGATTTATTTATGAGTTTTTTTTAAAAATTAATATAAAAGTAGTATTTTTTTCTTTCTTCCCCTGGGGTCGGCTGACCTCACTCTCATTGAGCTGGAGTTGCCAATGTGCACCGTGCACGTCACCCACACCCAAAAACAATCTCGCCGGAAGCCAACCTATTTTTAATTAAATTTTTTTATAATGAAATGATTAAATTCTATTAGTAGTAAAAATAACTATTGACGAAAGGAACCCAAGCAACAAATACACATATGGCCGTGTCAAAAAAAAAAAAATTACAATAAATGTGCCTAAAGAACACTTTGCTCAGTAGTTGCTCTCTAAGGATGTCCGTTTGGATAAAAAAAAAAAAAATTACTCCCTCCCCATTTTGTTTTTTTTTTTTTCTGATTTTTCCCATGTCCCGAATAGTTTGTCTATTTTCAATTTTCCTTGTCAGCAATTCTTGGGGCAATCTAACCTACATGTATAGGCATGCAAAACGGCTGTGGAAGGATCTGTATGCATTAGTCCAAAGTGCGTGGAAGCTGGCCCAATACATCCTGCATTATATTTTTTTGTTTCATCCTTTTTTCAAGAATTGAAATGACAAGTCTAATTTGAATGAAATGGCAGTTTTTTTATATTTTTTTTTTGATATTTTAAAGAATAATGATTGTATTCCCTATTAAAATTGATTTTCAAAATGGATAAAAAAAAAATTGAGACGGACGGAATATATATGTAAGGATATCCCTTTATTTTGAAGGTTACGGTATTATTTTTCTTTGAATTAAAAGAAATTTTGGAAAAAAGAGAAAGGAGAGGGGAGGCAGCACTCTACTTTTTAATAACCGCACTTTAAAATTTGTATTTTAATTTTCAAATTATCCACAACATAAATACTAAAAGGCAAAAATTAGAGTACGGTTATTGGAGTACTAAAATTATTTTGGGAAATGATTTTCACACTCCCCATTTTACAATCCACACTCCCTTTTTTGTCTTTGTCCACATGAATTTACAATATTACCCTTGCATATGTGAAAAAGGTGTATTGAAGAAGGGCAATATTGTAAATTCATGTGGATAAAGACAAAAAGGGGAATGTGGATTGTAAAATGGGGGGTGTGAAAATCATTTCCCAATTATTTTTCTAAACTTAATGGCCCACATTTAAATGTCAGCTCTCTTCTCTCTACACGTGGTGGTTCTTAAAAGAGAAAACGACAAAAGTGCATGTGCAAACGTACACTTGGCTTTCATTGTATTTACCAAAGAACCTCACAAAGCAGCAAAGAGGAAAAGGGCGATAACGTAATTTCAATGAGGACCATGGAGCAAAGTTTCATCTCTCCCGCTTTGTATATTGTAATGGATGTGCAATTTTGAGATTTTTTTTGTTTTATCTGTTTGATTTGCAGTGATTTTCATGTTGAGCAAAACGAATTGCAAACGCAAAAATTCCAGAGAATAATTTCATTACAATAACGGAAAATAAGAATTACATAAGCAGAAATACAGATTACAAAACCGAGTCCTGGAACCACATTCTCCTTAAACAGATTCACCGCCTACGGAGATGTTATAAGTTACACCGACGTTTGTCTCCAAAGATAAAACGGCTATAACCACAATAATCAAAACACCGCTAAGAACTGCCTTGACAAACTGAACACAAAAAACTAAATTGCATGAGTGTGCTGTTTGGATTCCGAATTTCTGGTTCATAACAAAAAGTGACCTTTGAAATTCAGACATGAATATCATAATCTCCCGAATTGGTATCCGGGAACCTATAGCGTAGGAGTGCAGCATCTCACACGTCTAAAAGTATCTTCAATTGTTAGATTTTGTTAGAAGACTCTTTCCAAGAAAAGTAGTTTCTTCCTCTGAAGTGTCTTTTTTAAATCCGGACCTTTGATTTATTGAGTGGTTGGTTGGGATGCTGCACTACACCCTTATAGTGCACTATTGCACTTCATGATCCCCAGATCCCCCCAATTAAATCTTGCGCGCATTCAATCTTCATATCATGGGGAGGTTACTATCCGCACCATTACTATGGGAATGTCCAGATTCGTTGAACGAGGAGGGTGCCTATTTGTTATCTCGTGTGACCTCCGAAAAACGCCCAACTTCATTCACAAAATTTTCAACGTTTCCATCGGTACAATAGTTTCTAAAACTATTGCTCGAAAAAGATTGTCCCTTTTGCAAAATGCATGAGAACTTGAAAATAATATATATTTATCAAGACAAATTTATTTATTTTTTGTTATTTACTAAATATCAATAAGTTCCTTTAAGTTTTGTTTTTTTAAAATTGAAAACGAAAATGCATTCTTTCTTAAGTTGTCATTTTGTTCACCGGGTATGCTTTTTAGAAAGGATGGAGGAGTGGCTAGAACCAGCTAGCGTTTTTGTGTTGTTTGAATGGAGAACAAAATGAAAATGTTTCCCCAAAGGCTCCATTCCAAGCTAGGGAAATGAAAAATAAAAATAAAAATAAGAGAAACTTTATATGGCAAGTGGCAACAAAATAGCTCAGATAAAGACAAGGAGAGTATATCATAAAAATAAAAAATAAAAAACGAGTAGAGAGCACTCAGGCTCTCAGATGAAATAAACAAATATCTTGATCATAAGCAGCAGGACTTTTACATAACCATTTCACATGGGATGGCAGAAACATAGTCTTTGTCTCAGCCGTTGTAATAGTTGAAAATTATTTTTAATATGTTATATCTTGTAATCTATAACATTTTCGGTAATTTAAAAAAAAATTATTTAATAAAATTATTTATTTATATTGTCTATAAAAAACTTTACAGATTGAAAAATATAGTCGATTTTCAATCCGATTAGGATGGAATAAGAGACTATAAAATGGGAACGGAGGGATTTCATTTATTTTTTTAATAATGAAAGAAATACCCCACAAACCTCCAGGTGACCAAAGAGTCACCAGATTCAACAGATACCCGTCCCGATAAGAAACTAAACTTTTCCGCTAGGCTAGTTAGCTCATTGATTACATAAGTGTATAGATCAAATATATATTTTGTACCTCAGTGTACCTATCCGGGGCCCTAATTCGGCCGCCTTACATGCCTTGGCCAGCCCTGCCTGTGTTGTGTATAGTCCTTAAGAAAGTGTCTACGCCCATGTTTTTGCTGTTTTTTCCTACACTGTTAAATACGTTTAGAATCGTTCACTTTTTATTTTGTTGATTAATAATCATGCCCAAATAATGAGCATCACTTCAACTAATTATTGTGGCTGATGATCGGTTCAGATTTATACCCTTGTGGACGTTTGTAATTTTTTTTTTTTTTTTTGTCATTCGTCATTGCAAATGTATTACATGGGGAGAGGGGGAATGAGACTCAATCCGGGATGTAGTATGAGGCATCCAAAAGCTGTACCGCATGAGCTAGTCACCACTAGGATCATTTATTGGTCCGAAAAATCTATAAAAAAGAGAAAGAAATCAAACTTGTGGAGTTTTCACCAGTCGACAGTCGGCAGCCGCGTTTCTAGTATTATTACTCTGATAAAGATTTTAGTATTTTTTTTTTTCCTTCTAAATTTTGCATGGCGCCATAATTCGCATTACGTGACGTCATCCCACCTCCCACTTATGTGGGCGTCATTTTTCCCCCTATAAATATCCCCATTCCCACACACACGCTCTCAAAGTCTCTCATCCAGTACCACTAGCACTACAAACTGCTCCCCCATTCTCTCTCTCTCTCTCTCTCTCTCTCTCTCTCTAGGTGTAAGATGGAGAGCAGCGGAGACACAACAGCAACAACCACCATTACTACTTCAGCTTCGCCGTCACCGTCGTCATCTCCTCCTCCTCCTCAACCTCATCTGGTGGTGGTGAGTCCGTGCGCCGCGTGCAAGATCCTTAGGCGGAGGTGCGCCGAGAAATGCGTGTTGGCCCCCTACTTTCCTCCCACCGATCCCCTCAAGTTCACCACCGCTCATCGCGTCTTCGGTGCCAGCAACATTATCAAGTTCTTGCAGGTACCGAGTGCGTCTCCTTTTGTTAGGTCCATTTCCTAACAGCTTGAATTAAGCTTTTAGGACAATTAGCGCCGCTAGAAATCAATTAATTTAAAAAGGCATCCAAATGGAGCCTAACGACCAATTATGTTTTAATTTGTAGATGGAGTCATTTTCTATAACGTTTTCTATGGGTACATTCATGTGGGGACTAGTAGTATGGTACAGAAAACGTCTTAAATGTGCACAAAGTGTCGTTCTTACCTTCTATGACCGGCATTTTTTTTGGTATTTTGCAGTTTTCGTCGTAAATTTTGTGATTAATCATTCGTCTTGACGAGAAAAATCAGAAAGGTATAAAAATATCGACAGAAGTTGAAAAACATTTATATAAGACGATATTTTAAACAAACAAAAAATACCAATAGTTTGGTGTTCTTTTTCTTCTTTACTGCAAATTTTCTGCTTTTAATTTTTAAAGTCCTCTCGACGAATAAAAAGTCAAAAAGACGAATAAAACTATCAAAAATTTAGGGTGTACACTCAGAACCCTAATTAGCAAGTGCTTTCTTGATAGTTTGTGAGTTCGAATTTCATTACCACCATAATTATTCCAATCCAAAAAAAAAAAATTGAATTTCATCACCAGTCAAAAGAAAAAAATGAAAAAGAGAATTCTATTAGTTGTTTGATTTGTTAGTATTTGAAAAGTCAGAGGGTAGTTCAAATGGTGGACATTTATGAGTAGGTACATGATCTGAAAGGTCCAAGCATCAAACTAGTAAAGAGCCCACCTTTTCACCATTTATTTTTGTTTGGTAAGTAGGCCCTCTCTTTCAGTTGCTAAATTAACCTTCCTTTTTTTTAACTGTTGTTGCCCTTTTCTTGACTCTATCTCTCCTTCTTCCTCTTCTCAAGTTGTATTCCTACGAGAATGATGTGACAATGACATTTCTACAATGGAAATTAAGTCGGTCGATAAGTTTCGTAATTGGGTTCATCATGTTTTCGGTTTAATATATTCTCTCAAATCAACTTTTTTAATATTTGTTTATAGAATTATTTTAGTTAATTGTTAATTTTATTACTTTTTTCAGGAACTCCCAGAGTCTCAAAGGGCTGATGCAGTAAGCAGCATGGTTTATGAGGCAAACGCGAGGCTCCGGGACCCGGTTTACGGGTGTGCCGGGGCAATTTGCCAGCTACAAAAACAAGTCTGTGAGCTCCAAGCTCAACTAGCCAAGGCGCAAGCAGAGGTAGCCAACATGCAATGCCAACAGGCAAATCTGGTGGCTTTGATTTGTATGGAAATGTCACATGATGAATCTCCACAAGCATCACCCCAGCAGCAGCAGCAGCAACAACAACAACAGCAACAACAGTACCCGTTCGACAACTTCTTCGTGACTAATCCTCCCAGTTATCCAAGCTTCGGAGATGAGAATAATCTTGGCTCAATGTGGGAGCCTCTTTGGACATGATCAATCCAATCAATTAATCCGCTCAAAATTATTAGTTAAGCGCGCAGAATTGGATCACAAAAAAGGGCACAGAATACTGTACACTTTTTATATAACTCTGCGCACGGGGAAAAACTCTTCATGTTGTACCACTTAGTAATTTCCATTGATGAAATCACCATTTTTAGCTACAGTCTCCTAACTCCACGCTAACTTCAGGAATGGGATGGAGACTACTGGAAGGGAATGTATGAATAAAGTAGATGTATCTGATCAGTATAGGGACTAAAATGTAATTGTGAAAGAATACAAGGGTTTAAGTATATTGAGGCAAACTAGATTCTAATGTCCTAATTAATTATGCAATGAGAAAGAAGTTGTTTCTTTTTTTCTTGTGTGGGGTTCTTTTAGTATTGGAAACGAAGAAGTCATGGGGGGCAAGGCCCTATCTCATACCCCTTTTGTATTTCTATTCATGTCTATGGAGAGATATCGAACCCCCTTTGTTTGTTTAATACACTAACTAATTTTCCTACTAACCCCGCTGATATATTTCGTATGACAAAGAAAAAAAATCGAGTGTCTCACAGGGTTCCCTTTCACACATGCTCTGTTCATGAACTAAATTAGAGAATGTATAAATAATGAAAAACTAGCTCCACAGAAAGCTTTTAAATTTTGATCATACTTGTACATACAACCATTTTCCAAAATTTATTCTGGGCTTATCATCTAAACCCTTTAAAATCTAGAATCTAAAATAATTGGCTCCTAAACCCCATATTATTACCACTAATACTTGCATTCAAGTGGTCTAACGGATATGCTATTGGTCCCCCCTAACATTGCCGCATCTAATCCAGCCTCTTAACTATGCTCATTTTTTTGTACCCATTTACTACGGAAGCGGGGGCTCAGTAGCGAGGTAACTCACTACATACAGGGTAGTAGTGAGCTCCATTTGGCAGTCCATCTCGGCATGGATGGTTCGGATTTAATCCAAACTCCAAATGATCCGAGCCATTCATTGTTTGGATTAAAATCTGAGCTTTCATTATCCGTTTACTACCACTTTTAATCCAACTTATTTTGATTATTTTCTTAAAAAAAGCTAATGAGTGATGGTTAACAATTATGGACAATCATTTATTTGGTTTTTCTTGCTTTTTTTACCCAAAAAATTTAAGCTTTTGATAGTTTATTCAAGAAAATAATTTGAACATTTTTTTTTACAACTTATAAAAAACAAACTGGTTTACATCTTATTTTAATTTTTAAGCCAAATAATCTAAAAGCTAACTTATAAGTGCTAGCAAACGGGGTCATTACTTTTGAGGTGAATTTTTATGATTAAATTTCAAAATTTATGTAACAAAAACTTTAAAATTCAGGTAATCATTTCAATACACGGAATTTTACAATTTTAGGTTTCAGCCCCTCCTTCATTTAAATTGTGGCTCCGTCCCTGATAAAGTTGACACTTTTGTTTATAGTTGGGTTGGGATTAAAAAAAAAAGGGTGCACAATTTGACTAATAAACAACCACGCGAACAACCCGTTTAACTTTCAAACACTAGTTTTAGCATCTATGTCTCTAATATTCTCTACCTATTAACAAAAGTTGACTAATGTCTTGTACTAACTTTTTGTATTTACATGCCCCATTTTCTCATAATGGACAATATATATGACATGCTATTGAAAATGGTTTACAATCTTTGTACTTACGCTGAAAATATTACATTAGCAAATTAAGTGCTTACGTATAATACTCCATCTGTCTCATTTTATTTGCTCATCTTTTCATTTTGAACCGTCCCAGAATATTCTCTTCATTTCCAAAATTACAGCCAAAACAAGGCAAACCTCCAATTTTACCTTTTAACTTTTGAATTCAATTAGTGAATACTGCTTAGTTAAACACAAATAGAATTGAAGGGTAATTGTGGAATTTTGAACAATTTTAAGAGTAAAGACCTTAACTCCATAAAAAGTTGAAAGAAAAACATACCCACTTAAAAAAAAGTTAAATTTTTTAACTCCATAATTTTTTTCCCGAAGCCTATGACTACAAGATAAACAGTTTAGATCATGAATGAAAGCTTGGGATTCGAACCCACAAGAGGAGTATCTAGAGATCAGAGATGAGGTTCGGAGAAGATCTTATTCCTTGCATGAGATGGAAAATTTTATTTCGAAGGGATCTACAAGATAAACCCTTTAGACCGTGAATGCGAACTCAGAATAGGAACCCACAAGAGGAGTGTTGAGAGATCAGCGATGAGGTTCAGAGAAGACCTTATTCCTTGAAAAACTTAGGTTAATTAATTAGGTGACCGTTTAGAGAATAATGATGGTAAACGAATCTCTTCAACGCGTTTTTAGCTTTTAGTTGGAATAATGCAATGCATGTGCGGCCCACGTGAGTTGATCTTAGCAAGCCAAGAATGACATGTTGCATGATTGTGGTGGTAAAAATAATGGAGGTAATTAAACAAATTGATGATGTCCTTTAATTTGTATTAATTAAATAAAAAAAGCAGTACTAGCTAGTTTGTTTTCTCATTTGTTTGTGAGACAAAAATCTATCCATCTCTCAACCAACATGTCTTTTATTTTGACTAAGTTTGTACCAATCCATGTCTTTCATAATCTATATATAACCTAACTAACTAAACGTAGGGAATATGTGATGTAAAGTCAATGCTAACAAAGAACCTTTTTTTTTAGAACTCGGGTCAGCTTACATTCACCTCAACTAATCATGGCTCAAGCCATTGACCATCAGAATAATAAACTTAAACGAGAGTTAAATATTGACCATCAGGTCTTTAAGTCTCAAGCATTGACCATCAGGTCTAATAAAGTATGCACTACGATGACAAAATATTCTTCTCTCTACGACTCGTATGAGACGGCCTGGATTGTCCAAAATGAAAAATATCACCTCCTATGTATATGGCATCGTAAATATAAAGTGGAATTTTGAAAGCCATTGAGTTCCTTTAATGCATCCGGGTTTCTAAAGTTGTGTTTCCTCTGAATTTTAAAGTATCAGTATTTTTTTAGCATCTTTTATAAAATTTTGTAGTTTAATGATTCTTTCTGACGAGATAATCTAAAAGGTAAAAAGTAAAAGATTATGACCAAAAGTAAAAAAAAAAATCACTAAATACAATTTTGTTAAAAAATAATGTTTTTTACTGTCTTTTTGTTGGTCTTTATATATTGGACTGTTTTTCACTGCAGTTCATTTTTTTTTATACTTTTTTTGTTACTCGCTCGTGGAGACGTACCATTAATCTCAAATATTTTAACAAAAATTATAAGATTTACTAACTACTACCGTACTAAAGATACCAACTCTCTTTAGTACTACTAATTAACTTTGGATAAACATCCCCCATATAATTACCAAATTAAGGAGTCAACATTAATTTGACTAAATATTTAAGTAAGTCAAATGACATCTTAATTAATGCGAATGTTGTTGTTAGTAACAAAATTAAGATAGGATTTGAGACCACGTAACAGCTTTATGGTATGAAACCCTTGAATATAAACAACCAACATTCGTCCTCCTTAATGATTACGGACAAAGATTAGTTGATGACCAGAGCATTTGCAAGTGTAAACCCAGATAATATAATCTGCAGAATTTCAGCTGCCAATAGTTTTTAATCATCAGTTTTTTTGACATTCAGAATAAATAGGATAATTCAATTGGTTAATGCTGATTTGTTGACCCAGTAGCTAAAGTAGCATGTTAGATATAGTTAATTAATTAGGTTAAAGGCCCCTTTCAGAAATTGCCTTTTTTTCAAACTGTCTTTTTTCGCTCTACGAAATAGGTCATTCTTTCACAATACATCAATCTCAAAAGACAGTATGTGGAACGGGCTCTTAAGTTGTAAAACATTCTACAAATTAAACAACTGCAACGGGTTGGCTAAATAGTTTTGGCTTGGGGATTAGATGTACGCTCCCTTTTAAGCTCTCATGTTAGAGAAAATATATAGTTTGCCCCCTTGAAAACGGGCATTCGGTACGCCCCGTTACATATGATTTTGATACTTGTTACGTATTTTTTGGTATGTTACTGTGAATAGTGAATTTTTTAACGGTTTGACATTCGACCAAAATAAGTAGTACCAAAATAATACGTAATAAGTACCAAAATAATAAGTAACGGTAGCATCCTCTCCCTCATGTTCAATTCTCCTTGTTAGTAACTCTAGCGGCACCTCAAACTCCCACGTGTAAGTATGTGAAACGAATGTGAGAGAAGCTAATCGTGATCAGTTCGAATTGGGCGTAAACTGACCCGAACACCCTATATTACCAAAATAAAACTAGTGTTTCTTAACAACTAGTAGCATATATAATAGCTAGTTAAGTCAAGTCGTCCACCCAGAATAAACTCTCAGTGTGCTGTCACTACAAACCACCACTTAAGTTTCAATAGAATCTGTATATATATAAAAATTCATCTTATGAATTAAGTAGAGAAAGTCATGGCTTAATAAAATGTTATAAACGAAGGGTTATGCAGAATATATCGATTGTTTTATCTTACTAGTGGCACGGACACGACAACATATTAAAACTTGTGTAACTTTTTATGAAGAATATATCGATTGAGGTATTGGGATTAGTTTACAGGTACTCTGAAAATGAGGATTGGTAGGATACTGGATACATGACAAGTTTTTCCAAAAGTGTCCAAGAAAGAGAAATAAACATTTCAGATTCACATAATGTGAAATTGTGAATCTGAACATCATTTCTCTTTTCTTGACATTTTCGAGAAAACTTGTCATGTTTTATGGGAAGTTCCATTGCAATTTGCATGCTGGAAAGGATAACCAACCAAACCACCAAGAAAAGGGTTGTGGGTAGTGAGAAACCAAGACATCATTTTTGAAACTGTTCAAAAGAAGCAGCACAAGATATGAATTAATGAATGAGACCCCACCCACCCATGCACTAACCACAATCTAACTTTTGATTTCTATTCTCAAATAGTGCTCCCTCCATTCCCTCTTCCTTTTTGCTCTCTCTCTCTCTCTCTCTCTCTCTCTCTCTCTCTCTCTCTCTCTCTCTCTCTCGGTCCATGGCAATTGGTCTTTCATGTACTTCCACAGTTCTGTTTTCTCACCAAGATGGGGGATAAAGTAGAGGCTAGAGACAGACATTATGGCAAAAGTCTTTTCTGGTTGTCTAGTTGTTGATTAAGGATTCCAACCGTTCGTACGTGTGGAAGTGCAAGTCGATCGTCTTTTCGAGGCAAAATCTCAACAAAAAGTTGCAGAAAAATCTTTTCATCTACGCGGAGAGAGAGAGAGAGAGAGAATCAAAATGTGACTGCTCGTTAGTGGATATCCAAGATTTGTTTGTTGCCACCAATTCAAGTTTAGACACGGGCCGCTAAATACGCTAGCTGTGCATGCGGTGGAGAGATTAGCCTCTCCTTTGCGTTTCATACACTAACAGAATAAACATAGAATAACACAATTTTTTTTTCTAGGCAAAAGAAATTTATTAATCCTTGAAAGAGATAAAAATATTAAAATGACCAATGGCATAACGGCAAAAAGCCATACATTTTTTAATATAAGGAAAACACAAGAATAAGCCTCTAACTAGCGACTATGAGTCTACTGCTTGTAGGTATGTATATAATCAATGTACATAGATCTATTTTATCCATTGACAAACTCTACTCAGACGAGAGAAAAAAAACGTAGAGGAGGTAGGATGGGCAGTTGGTCAGATCTAATATGACATCTTCCCCCTAGAGAGATTGAGTCGAACGGGGGTAGAAGGGGGAGAGAAAGAGAGAAAACGAATATCAATGATATAGAATTCCAATATGATAACTGTTGGCCTCGCGTGCATAGCACCAAAAGGATGTTCAGATTCCAGTCCAACAACTAAAAAAAGGATCTCTTTCTTTAGGTCTGAGGATGATTCCATAGGACAAACGCAACTTCAGAAACAACTGTATCCATCATCGTATGCAACTTCAGCACTATTGGTTCTTTTTCTACTTCTAGTTAAGGGGAATTTGAATCTAAAGATTTCGCAACATTGGTCTTGATTGGCAAATCATAAACTTGGAAAGAGACAAAAGCAGGATTTCAAACTCTCTCTCTCTCTCTCTCTCTCTCTCTCTCTCTCTCACACACACACACACACACACACACACAACCTAGCCGCCGCTTTGTAGCTCCTCCCCCTTTCCCTCCCCCCTTTAGGGTTTTAACACCAAAAGATGTGCGAGAGGGGAAGGCATCCCTCTGCATGGCATCCTTCCTCTCTCTCTCTCTCTCAGCCGCTGTCCTCCTTCCCCCAACTCCAGAGGTTTTTCGACTTCGGTGCATTATTGGGTGTGGCCAGTTTTGGCCTAACAGCATGTCGGCTTCGGTTTCTAATCCCACCGTTCTCATTGCTGGATGATTTTGGTTTGATGGCCTAACGGCCGGTGGTGCAGCGCCTGGGGTGTGGGGTTTCGAGATCTTCGTGTGGCGTAGGGTTGTCTTTGGGTGGCGATACTTTCTGCTTCAATTTTTTTCTGGCACCGTGTTGGTGCGGCTTTGGGCTTCGGCTTGCTTGGAATGACTGGTGCTCCCTTTGAGCGAGGTGCAGCGGCTGGATGATGTAGAACAAATGGCGGCCCAATTCTATGATCAATTGGATCGGTCGAAGCCTCGGAGGCCCAAACAACTTTTAATTGACACCTGCCTAAATTGGTAGTTTATCGATGAGTCCGGAATCGGTCTAAGCTTGGTCGGCTGAAGCAGAATCAGTGGTGAAAAAAAAAAAAGAATCGGACTGAACCGGTAACTTTTTCACAATTTTGGTTGTTTGGTTTGGTTCCAGTTCAGTGACTTCCAAAAATTGTAAAACTGGTCCAGTTCAGTTTGGAAAGAGAGAGAGAGAGAGAGAGAGAGAGAGAGAGAGAGAGAGAGAGAGAGAGAGAGAGAGAGAGAGAGAGAGAGAGTGTGTGTGTGTGTGTGTGTGTACTTCCCAAACCCTTTCCCCTAACATTTCATGTTTTCTTTTCTTCCCTGGAGAGAGAGAGAGAGACCCAGGTGACGTTGCAGCTGACTCCCACCCCTCTCTCTCTCTACCCCTATTTCTCTCACGGTCACACCGAGATCTATTCATCATCGTCATCGTTAACATCGTTCGCCGTCAACTCCGTCCATCATTGTCCCGTCGTCATCTCCATCCAACATCGTCATCGTCATCCTCTCATTGAGATCTATTCGTTTCTCTCTCTCTCAGTTGTGTGTGTATATGTATGTATATATCTATGTGAATCTATAGATCTAGTGTATATACGTGTATATATATGTATGTTTTTTATTAGTCCCGATCTGTTCTCTCTCTCTCTCTCTCTCTCTCTCTCTCTCTCTCTCTCTCTCTCTCTCTCACGAACCAAACCGACCTCCAAACCGGTACGAACCAGGACAAACCGAACCGACCTCTAAAAAACTAGTTTCGATTTTATGGTTTTCCCTAACCGAGTTTTCCCGGTTCACTCATATATATGGCAGAACTAGACCGAACTAGGCTAGTTTCACCTTTAAGCAGAATCGCGTTGCAGTCAACCCTAAAGTCGTGACTAATGGTGGATTTTGGCCTAATTCCTTCATTTAGGCCTTCAAGTTAATAATTTTGCTATTTTAAGATATGTTTAGAACTCTAATTACTCTTAGCATATATTTTTGTTTTAATTAGTTGATTCCAATTGGGAATGTCTTATTTTTCTTTCTAGTTTCCAATTTTAATAGTTTCCTTAATTTCCAGGATAGTTTATTTTTTAGTAGTGTTTGCTAGGGTTTTCTTATAAATTGTAATCTCTTCATTTCAGTATCACTGATAGGCACGCAGTATCGTAGATATAAGTGCCTAAATAGGGTAGTTTGAACACGTTGTTATCTAATTTATTCCCTATTTTCCACTTGATGCGTTGCTTTGGTATGTTTTTGTGTTTTTGTTAATTTTCAGGAAAATAAGGCTTTTTTAGCGCCAAGATTGGATTGCAGAGACTTGAAGGACGTGAGAGCAAGCAAGGCTGTGGAGACTAAGTGGTGAAGTTAATTTCTCGAGGGAAGCAATTTGGACCGTCGTGAGCGCTACAGTGGTTTTGGTATAGCGCTCTAAAGTGCCACAACAGGGGTCGAAAACTGGACAGAGCCTTCGCGAGTGCTACACCAAAAGTGGTGTAGCGCTACCGATATGCGTCGAAGTCAACGGTCAAGGGAGGTCAATGGTCAAACGAAGCTTAAGGGGTTCGGTAGCGCTACACCATTTCTCAGGTAGCGCTACCGATGGCTTAAATTGCATAAGGAACGGCGGCGTTTTGGTTTCGCGTGGAGCAATTTCGTTTTTCCTATTCCGGTTTTAATTGTAATTAGTGGGGGTTATGTATAAATACCCCTTTTAAACTCGAAATTAGGGTAACACATTCATAACTTAGGCTTTATTTTCTTAACTTTGGCTGCTGATTTCAGGATTATTTTCGGATTCAAGTTTAATTCAAGTTCTTCGGTTTTCCAGCTTTGGATTCTTGCTTTCCTTGGTGTTCTCTTACCGTGAACTCGTGGTATCGTGTTTTATTCTTATTTCAATTGCTAAAACCATGTTTAGTTTTAAATATATGTTTGCTGCGTCCGATTTGTTTGCATGAGTGAGTAATTTCGTAGAGTGCGGCCGCGGGGCGAAGGCGTCCCGTGGCTAGTTTAATTAATGTTTTTACCTCGGGTTCGAATTAATTTAATTTTTAAGCAATTTTAGAAGACGAAAACTCTTCTAACAAACAAAACTCAGGCATCGCCGGAATTCGAATGCGCACGGAAACTGGTGACAGGTGGTACGCATTTGTTATGGATCCTTTTTCCTATTCTAAAATCAATAAATTGAATAATTGTGGCCCGAGTAAACATTGGTTAGGCTAGTTGCAGACGCTGGGTTCCCACGGCTGTACTCTCTTTGTCAAATCCATATTTAGTTAATTTAGTTTGGTAATCGAGTTAGTAAATCAACCTCATTAAACAAGGGGTGGCTACCTAAGAGCCAAGATAAACTGTGAACCCGTCATCTTTGAGTCCTGCACACGCTCGTCCGTCTCTGTGGTTCGACTCCGGTACTTCCGGATATTATGCTACATTGGTCGAGAGTCCGACGCTTGGGACGCGTCTTTATTTTAAATCACTCGGTCGGTCAAGCAATCACTCAATCAATAACAATTTTTAGTTTTACCTCTTTCTCTCATGGATTCTAGTGCTTATCTTCGTTTGGAATAGTACGCTAACTATTCTATCGTAAATTCTGCTGCATCACTGGAGGAGGTGGTTTCGTGGTCTTTGGATGCCATTTTGGGTTGATGGTAGTTTAGGGTTTGGGATAGTTTGAGTTTAGGTGTTTTTGTTTTGGGTTGGGCTTGGCCATTTTTTGTGTTTTTCTTTGGTTGGTTTTTGTCCATTTTTGGAGGGGTCTTGGGTGGCATTTTATGTTGGTGTGCCCTTGTTTCCTTTAACTTTGTACTCGTGTTCAAGGATAATAAAAAAAAATTGCCGAGAAAAAAAAAATGTTAGGTCTTGATTTCTTACGTATGACGTCCTGGGAAGAAATCAACGATATTAATTCTAGCCAACTAAACTAAGTCCTGCTAATTATTAACACCAGATATTTGGCAAAAACCACAAAAGGCAAATCGGATTCATAAATTGCATCCAAGTTTCAAACCATGTATATCAGAGTGCAACTTTGTTCACCCTCCTTAAAAGTGATGTCATGCTTACCTCTGCAATGCACTTTTTGATAAGCATGACTTCACTTTGAGATAAGCATGTCATCACTTTGTAGTGGGACCCACATGTTTCAACCAATAAGAGAGAGGGTTTTGTTCACCCTCTTTTAAGAAGGGTGAACAAAATTGCTCTCTGTTAGAACCATGCCTTAAGCAACCCTGCTTTCCACGAAACGTGTTCATTTTCACTTACCAAAAAAAAAAAAACACTTAGGAGCAACCAATAAACTTTTCATCTGATAAAAGGATTTTCAGATAACCCTAGCTATGACAAAACTAATACTACTATTTACATTTTATTCCTTAGTTCTTGTATTCTTAGGCTTTGAGCATATGTTTATTTGGTGCTGCCAATATCACATGTATGCATCTTGCAAATTACGATATTGAATTTCCAGTAGACGTCAAACTAGGTACTTGACCTTTTCTTTTGTGGATGTTGAGAATTGTCTGTGACTAGACCAGTAGAAAGTAGAAACACATGATCCACATTTTCGAAAAATAGGAAGCATAAATTTCAGCTAATATTCCAGTCGTAATCTGGAAAAATTCAGCAATCTGCCAAAAATAAACTAGTTCGATTCAACCGGATCACATGACTATGTTTGCAGAGTAGAAAAAGATTGGATTTTTCTAGACAATTACTTAAGGAAATTGAACGCAAAGAAGTTATTAGAAAACAAAATACAGATTTGAATTTTTTGTCGAAAAATTATAAATTATATTATATAGCCAGAAAAAATCGGAGAACTTTCACAAAAGTAGTCAAGTAGTCTAAGTGGCTGAAATGTGTCACGTGCCTATTTTTAGGTATACTATTGTGTCTTGTTAGGCAATACGTACTCCAAGTTAAAAACGAAATTTCGTTCGGATGCGAAATTGGACTGGTCGTTCGATGCTTCTTGGTGGTATGGAATTTTTCCAGAGAAACTGTTCCCAGCCTCCCTACATCTGGCGGTCAAAGGGAAACGTGTGGAATTTGTAATTGGGGGAGGCTGGATATATTAGTCCGGTTTATCGGGATACTCTTCAATGGTATGGAATTTTCCCAGATAAACGGTTTCCAGCCTCCCTACATCCAGTCAAAGGGAAAGATGTGGAATTTGTAATTGGGGGAGGCTGGAAATATTAGTCCGGTTTATCGGGATACTCTTCAATGCAAAGAAAAAAGAACCATCCAGTGGTGGGATATTTTTATTTCTTGAATGGAATGTGAAAGTTTCTGCAACCATATTTTTAGGAAGACTTGTTTCCTCTTTCCAGTACAGTTCAGAATTCAGATCCCTGCCTTGAGTTCAATCTGGGTTGGGCCAAAATAAAAATATGCAGTCTTTGGAGCAGTTACAGCTGAACTTGGGCCTATTCGTATTTGGGCTTTTGCAACTCAATGGGATCGGGCTTTTGGTGGAAACCTCCTAACATGAATCTGGAAGAGCCAATTGTGCGTTTTTGACGTCTATTTCTATTTATAACCAGTTCTCTAGATCACCTTATTCGTACTTTGACTAATCTGAAAGAGCCAATTGTGCGGGTTTGTTTTCTTGTTACTTATATCTTTATATATTTTTTGGTAAATTAAGATCTCATTAAGCAAACCAACCAAAAACATGAGGGAAAGCAACCCCACAAACATCTTGACCAGAATTCCTTGCAACTAGATACCAAAACGCAAATGACGCTTTAACGTAATAGCATCAAAAACAAAGAAAGAAACCAGCCCATAAAAGCAAAAACAACGAACACAACTATCCGACCAAATACTTACACCCGAATTTTGAGAAATGTAGCAGGTAGCAGGGCCGGCCCTGAGATTATCGGAGCCTAAGACGAACTTGTGAATCTGGGCCATATGTTTTCTTTTAAAAAACTAACCTCAAAATGATAGTTACTTGGTGCTATATTTTGTTTTTTTTTTGTTTCAATGATTCGTTCTGTTGTTTCGAATAAAACTAGTTTTTGGTCATATTATTTTTTGCAAAAATAAAAAAATATATCCCTTTGAAAGTGTGGGTTTGTGAGAGAGGAAAAAATATTATTATAGAGAAAGAAAAGAGAGGCCCAAGAATTGAACCATGTACCTATTGGATAGAAAAACTAAGTTTTTTCACCAGACTAGCTATATTCTTTACCTGAGTGTACCTATCCGGGGTCCTAATTTTGGGCCGAAAATCGAAGGCCTAAGTCAACCGCCTTACACACCTTAGCTCAAGACTGGCCCTGGTAGTAGATAAGTTTATAATCTAGAATTTCTTCTCGTAACTTAAACTCATGTCCACACCATCTCCGCATTAGCTCCAGTTAGATAATAAGCATTTTCCGTTCACTTATTTAAGGAAAGGGCAACATTGGAATGCGTCATCAATTATAAGGGTAAAATTGACACAAAATATTCTATGAGGACGAAAATGAAACGGAGACCATTTCATGGGGACCAAATAAGTAGGTAACCCGTAAGTAAAAGCTCGACTTGATATGTTCCAGTCTCTCACTCAATACCTTCATGGAACCTTTTTAAATTTGCTACGTGTTACAGTTTGTCTCATATTGGTTAATTATAATCTCTGAAACTATTATATATGAGACCAGACGGCCTCTCCACTCATTGTCAATTAATTTTGAGTTTGTTGTTTTAACATTACAGATGTGCGATTGTTGCTTATATTACTTTAAACTTGAATCAGAATTTGAATGACCGTCACCAAAATACGGAGAGAACCACTTTTAAGGCTATTTTTCCAGCTAACATTTCAGGTCATATATTTTAGCTGCACTATTCATAAGAATAGGAACCAAACCCATCAACACTCCAAGGTTTGGGGTCACTCACAAAATGGCCTTACTGCAGCACCCCGGACCTGTTTTACCATAATGATAGGATTCCATCTTCGGTGTGGAAAATACTGTGCTCTTTAAAGATTGCTTCCAAGTTTTTGTTTTACGTTTACTTCATCATGGGATTATTCCGGTTTTCAATGCAGCAATGCTTCCAAAGGCCTCCCGCACCATACATTTTGTGTGGGATCCTCCCCAACGCGTGTGAATCCCACACAAATGTGTGGCGTGGGAGCTCGATTCACAAAAATGTGTGGTGTGGGAGCTCCTTGGAACATTGCTCTAAGAGCACCAAATAACCTCTCCTTTGGATGGCTGCAGCGGCGGAGCTAGTAAAGGGCCAATGTGGGCCCGTGCCCACACTGGATAATTTTCCATATATATATATATATATAGGAAGCCGATCTCCTAAAGACTCCCTTATACAAAATTTGGTGCGGACCAAGCCCTTTTTCAACTTTCCGGATCAAATTTTGACGATCCAAACCGCTCAATGTTTTTAAAATGCATTTTCCAAGGTCCACGTGGGAAATCTTCAAAAAAAATACCCGGAAGGGCTTGATCCAAACAGTTTTTGATAAAACAGTTTCGATAAAACTGTACATATGTACAGTTTTATCGAAAACTGTTTGGATCAAGCCCTTCCGGGTATTTTTTTTTTTGAAGATTTCCCGCGTGGACCCTTAAAAATGCATTTTAAAAACATTGAGCGGTTCGGATCGTCAAAATTTGATCCGAAATGGCTTGGTCCGCACGGAAATCTCCTAAGGGAGTCCTTAGGAGATCATTGTCGTGTATATATATATAGGCAAATTTTCTAGTAAGGACCTCCCGTAAATAAGAAAAAATGTAATTTTTTCACATTAAAAATTGTTTTGGGGAAATCTGAACCGTCAAATGTGTCCAGAAGGTGTTTTCAAGGGTTCACGCGGGAAATCTTCAAAAAAAAAATTACCGGGAAGGGCTTGATCTAAGCAGTTTTTCGCAAAACTGTATAGACGGTTCGGATCGTCAAAAAAATGCTCGGATCACGGAGGTCCGACTAGGAAGTGAAACCTATATATATACGAAATCTTTCCCATCAGGACTCCCTGATGGGCTTCCCATCAGGGACTCCTATTACCCGATCAAATTTTCACGATCCGAACCGTCCAATGTGTTTAAAAGGTGTTTTTAAGGGTCCCCGTGAAAAATTAGTGAAAAAAAATACCAGGAAGGGCTTGATCCGATCAGTTTTTGATAAAAAAAAAATGTATATATGCAAAGAGTGACTGGGAATTTAGTATTTTTTTTTGGGTAATTAGGAAATTTAGTATTACTCATAACATAAATGGAAGTATGCTTCAGCACAACCCTTACAGGACTTCTAAAAAACAATACGATATAGACACAACCTATTCAAGTAACACAGGTTCAACAAATAGAATCCAACACATGGCAACCTTGGAACATTCATAGGTAAAAAGAAAGCTTGAACTGAATTTTTATTGATCGTATAACGTAATTGCACCATCCGAGTACAAGTTACAAAATTCATCTCTCAGAGACTTCAAAAAAAAAAAATTCTAAACAACTATAGTCCAAACAAAAAGCAGGAGTTGATGATGCATCCTTCCCTCCAACTGAAACTTCTTTTTCCCAGCATGACAAGTTTTTCCTTGATCAACTCCACATCTACAATAAATAACAAAATTTTAAATGAGACGCATTCAATGATAAACTAAACTGTAATTGATGCTTGAATCTGTAATCCTATAATAGGAAACCTTGGGCAATTGATCCACACCTGTATGCCAACGAATACACAGTTTTGCATCACAGTAATCCTATAATAGGAAAACTTGGGCAATTGATGCTTGAATCTGTGGAACAATATAGCAAGCAACTCACCAGGGAGAAAAATGAATGTCTATACCACACCTGTATGCTAATGCAACTCAAGTTTTACAAAGTATAGAGAGGAACTAGCTGTGATAAAATTCTATGCTGAGGAACCATCACTATTCTATGCAAAATCCATGCTTTCCCAAATAGATACTAAATAAAAAGAAAATCGAAAATTCAAATTCAAATAGAAAACACAAATAAACCCAGAAAAAAAATGGATTACCAGAAAATTCTATCTATCCAACGAGAGAGAGAGAGAGAGAGAGAGAGAGAGAGAGAGAGAGAGATCGAACCTTGCCAAAATCGATTACAGATCTTCTTCTTCGTTTTTAATTTCTGCTTCTTCGATTGACCTCTGTTCTTCGTTCGATTGGGCTTCAAAAACGAAAAACAAATTTAGGGTTAAATCGATTTATACTTTTCCTATCTATCGAAAGTTCGTGTACGGAGAACAGAGAGGGAGGGAGATAAACCGACCTTGGCTAAATCGATGCCCAAATCTTCATCTTCGGTTTTGTTTTCTCCTTCCTTCGATCGATTTCTTCGTTCAATTCTCTCCCTCTCTCTCTCTCTCTCTGTGTTAGGCGTCCCAAATGATGGATCCTGACCCGCGTGGGGATTATGGCCCGAATATCTGAACCGGGTTCATTTGACCCGCGAACTTCCCTTTTTACTTCCCAGCCGTTGGATGAACACATACGAATCCCGGAATTTACCTTATTTCTAGGAGCCCTGATTAGAAACGAATCCTATATATATATACGGAAAACTTCACATCCACACCTCCCGGAAATAAGAAAAAATTGGTTTTTTTTGTGTTTCAAATTTTTTTTGGAAAATCCGATCCGTCCAATGTGTTCAGAAGGTGTTTTCACGGGTCCACGCGGAAAATCTTCAAAAAAAAAAATACCGGGAAGGGCTTGATCCAAGCAGTTTTCCCAAAAACTGTATTTATATATAGGTTAAGCTTCACATCCGGACTTTTCATTTCCGGACCTCATGATCCAAACATTTTTTTGACGATCCGATCCGTCCAATGTGTTCAGAAGGTGTTTTCAAGGGTCCTCGCGGAAAATCTTCAAAAAAAAATACCGGGAAGGGCTTGATCCAAGCAGTTTTCGCAAAAAATATATATTTACATTTTTTGCGAGAACTGCTTGGATCAAGCCCTTCCCAGTATTTTTTTTTTAAGATTTCCCGCTTGGACCCTTGAAAACACCTTCTGAACACATTGGACGGATCGGATTTTCCAAAAATAATTTGCAACACAAAAAAAACCCATTTTTTTCTTATTTCCGGGAGTGTGGATAAGAAGATTTCCGTATATATATAGGGGGAGCTTCTCCTCCGGGATCTGGGACTCCGGACCCCCATGATCCGATCATTTTTTTGACGATCCGAGCCGTCCAATGTGTTCAGAAGGTGTTTTCAAGGGTCCACGAGGAAAATCTTCAAAAAAAAATACCGGGAAGGGCTTGATCCAAGCAGTTTTCGCAAAACTGTAAAATATATAGTTTTTGCGAAAAACTGCTTGGATCAAGCCCTTCCCCGTTTTTTTTTTTTTTGAAGATTTCCCGCGTGGACCTTGGAAAACACCTTCTGAACACATTGGACGGATCGGATTTCCCCTAAACAATTGGCAACACAAAAAAACACCCCAAAACCTCTAATCCGGGAATCCCGGATTAGAAGCTTGAGGTATATATATATATATATATATATCACTGCTCTCATTGACACTGGAGCAGATTTAAATTGTATCCAAGAAGGTCTCATACCTACAAAGTATTATCACAAGACAACTAAACAGTTAAGCTCTGCAAATGGTAGTAAAATGCGTATCAAATATAAATTGCCGAAAGTTCATATTTGCCAAGATAAAGTTTGTTTCAAAACTTCATTTGTCTTAGTCCAAAATCTACTGATACAGTAATTTTAGGTGTACCTTTTATTTGCTTACTTTACCCATTCACAACCAATAGTGAAGGAATCACTACTAAACCTTTAGGTCAACAAGTAACCTTTAGATTTTTAACAAAACCTGAACGTAGAGAATTAAAACAATTAAAAGATTGTTCTGTAAATTGTTTTTGAAACTTAGAAAATTCAATTAGTATTTTGTCCTTTTTTATCTGCGTTTGAGCATCCTGTCTCTGGCCACCCAAGCTTGAAGCCCTGTTAGATGTGTAAGTCCTAAGAGTGAGGCAGTCGTGAGGATAGGGTCACCAATTGGGTATGAGTGTATACAGGCTAGGTCTCAAAAAAGATAACTCCAGGAAAAAATATTAAGAGAAAATTTTAAGTGAAAAAGATAATGAATAGATTATTTAGGTGCAGCTCTTCAACTAGCTCAATGGCTTCGATGTCATCCATACCAGACATAGTAAACGAAGAAGAACATGAATATCAAGATTGTACTACAGACTTAGGAAATTGGAATATACCAAAATTCCCAGTAAAAGAAATTTATAAAACTAGTTTTTTAGAAGATACTTTTAAGACTGATCAAGTAGCAAAACTGTAGAACAAGTTTATGCAATTACAAAACAACAAGAAAGATGTGCTCTTTTAAGTAAAGAATCAGTTAAAAAACATCTAGAAAGAGGTTATAATTTTATTCATGTAGGCTTAGTACAAGTTGCAGTTAAACCCCTAACACGAAGAGGACTTAATTCCTCAATCTTGTTAGCTTTAAGAGACAGTTGATTCACAGTATACAGTGATAGTTTGTTAGGCTTAATGGAATCTAGTCTACACAATGGTCCATTATATTTTAATTGTTTTCCTGATTTACCACTTAGTTTAAGAGATAAAAATATTTTAAAAACATTAACTTTAAATATTCAAACTGCTAGAGCAATTACCAATATTCTCGAAGGAAGTCACTCAATTGCTTTAGTTTATCGTATTTATTACAAATGCATGAAAACTAATTTAAATATTCACGCCTTAGTCAAAAGTCCAAAGGATAAAACTGTACTTATACAAAGTAGCACTGCTAATGCTAATGTCCAAGTACCAAAAACAATTCAATGGAATGATATCCAGTTACCAGCCAGTTGGCTTAGTGAAAATGAAAGTTTTCCACAAAGAATACAAAATGAAAATGATACAGTAGATTTAGATTATATCCAACAATACTTAGATGGCATAGTTAGAATTAGTTTTGATCAACAGCGAGTTAACACTCCCCTTAAAATTTGAGAACTTAGTAGGTCAGAAAGTTCAATCAGTATACCTAGGCAAGATAGGAATTTGCTAGATTCAAAAGTTAGGTTAAAAGGAATTGAAACAACTTCACAGGTTAGTAAACCATATTACTCAGCACAGTCAAAATTTGAGGATGAAGAAACATCCCAAGGATCACCAAACCAAACTGATTTTGAGGAAATTGCCCCTCATCCTATAGATAAAAGTTTACTGACTATACATAGAGATTTTACTATAGATGTAGAAAAATTGTTTCGAGAATTTAAATCAAGAAATAACGCAGTGAAAAGAAAAGAATTTCGTAGTAAATATAATCCTAGTCAAACATCTGAAATAGTAAAAAATTGGAAACAATTCATGAAAGATATAAGAACAGAAGTTCAATTTTTTGATTATCTAGAAAATTATTATCAAAAATTTAACACGAGTATACAAAATAAATGGAAAAAACCAGATAGCACAATAAAAAATCAAGATCAAAATATTGAGAAAATTGATGCATTAATCTCTAAAATACGTACTAGAAATAAAGAAAATTTTAGAGATAATCCCAACAAAATCACAATAGGTTGTACTAATGTCTATTGGCAAAATAAAAAAATAAATGTCCTTACTAAAGATACACAAGAAGAAGACTTTTTATTGATTTAATTAGTAAAATAGAAGATCCCGAGTTAAAACAACAATATGTTAAAAAATTTAAACAACTTCTGATACAAAAAAGTAAAAAATCCCAATATACTAAACCAATAGCAAATCTCAATACTACCATAGCTAAATTTAATAAAAAACAAAAGGAAGTTACCCTACAAGACCTACAACAAGAAGTGAACATTATCAAACAGGATATTATTGAATTAAAAAATAATGATATAAAATTAAGTACTCAGATAATAGCACAAAAGATAAATAAAAACCTTGAAGAATTTGATGCAGAAATAGAGAAAAATAATCAATCGTCTGATGAATCCTTAGAAACAAATAGTCAGAACTACTCAGAAAGTAATCCTAAAAGAAACAATCACCAAAATAATGGTCTAGGAAATAATAGGACAAATATAATAAGTAAAATGGATCTCATCCAAAAATGGCATGCTAAAGTAAAACTAGTAATAAATGATTATGAAATTAAAGTCACTGTTGTCATTGACACTGGAGCAGATTTAAATTGTATCCAAGAAGGTCTCATACCTACAAAGTATTATCACAAGACAACTGAACAGTTAAGCTCTGCAAATGGTAGTAAAATGCGTATCAAATATAAATTACCGAAAGTCCATGTTTGCCAAGATAAAGTTTGTTTCAAAACTTCATTTGTCTTAGTCCAAAATCGAACTGATACAGTAATTTTCGGTGTACCTTTTATTTGCTTACTTTACCCATTCACAACCAATAGTGAAGGAATCACTACTAAACCTTTAGGTCAACAAGTAACCTTTAGATTTTTAACAAAACCTGAACGTAGAGAATTAAAACAATTAAAAGATTGATCTGAATCCCAATCTATTTGTAGGATAAATCAAAAAAGTAAACATCTGAAATTCCTAAAAGATGAAATTAGATATAAAAGAATTGAAGAACAGCTCACTGATAAATTTCTAAATCAAAAGATAGAAAATTTCAAAAAAAGGTTAGAGAAGGAAGTTTGTTCTAACCTTCCCAGTGCATTTTGGCATAGGAAAAAACACATTGTAACTTTACCTTATATAAAAGGATTTAGTGAACAACAAATACCTACAAAATCTAGACCTATTCAAATGAATCCTAAAGTTATGGAAACTTGTAAAAAGGAAATCAATAATTTACTTGATAATAACATTATTCGGAAAAGTAAATCACCTTGGTCATGTCCTGCCTTTTATGTTAATAAAAGTGCAGAAATTGAAAGAGGAGTTCCACGATTAGTAATTAATTACAAACCATTAAATACAGTATTAGAATGGATAAGATACCCAATTCCTAATAAGAAAGATTTAATTAATAGACTAAGTGAAGCAGTAATATTTTCAAAATTTGATTTAAAAGTGGATTTTGGCAAATCCAACTGCATCCCAATGATAAATATAAAACTGCCTTTACTACACCATTTGGACATTATGAATGGAATGTAATGCCTTTTGGATTAAAAAATGCTCCTAGTGAATTTCAAAATATAATGAATGAAATATTCAACCCATTTAGTCATTTTATTATAGTCTACATAGATGATGTTCTCATCTTCTCAAAATCAATTGATGAACATTGGAAGCATTTATATTCATTTCTTGATATTATTAAACATAATGGGTTAGTTATCTCTGCTCCAAAAATTAAATTATTTCAAACAAAAATTAGATTTTTAGGATATGATATTTACCAAGCAACTATAGTACCAATTAGTAGAGCAATCCAATTTGCAGATAAGTTTCTTGATGAAATTACAGATAAAAATCAGTTACAAAGATTTTTAGGATCTTTAAATTATATAGCAGAATTTTATAAAGACCTTAGAAAGACATGTCAACCACTGTTGAAAGATTAAGAGACAATCCCCCTCCTTGGTCACTCGTTCATACTTCTGTTGTTAAAGAAGTCAAAAAATATGTTAGAACATTGCCTTGTCTTGGTATTCCTACAGTAAATTCCTTCAAAATCATTCAAACCTATGCCTCTGACATTGGATACGGTGGCATTCTCCTCCAAAGAGTCAGTTCCACATCTCCAGAGCAAATTGTTCGTTTCCATTCTGGTCTCTGGAATAAAGCACAAAGTAATTACTGTACTATTAAAAAAGAAATTTTAGCAATTGTTTTATGCATTTCAAAAGTTCAAGATGATATACTTAATCAAAAGTTTTTAGTCAGAGTCGATTGTAAGAGTGCTAAATATGTTTTAGAAAATGATGTTAAAAATATTGCTAGTAAACAAATATTTGCTAGATGGCAATCAATTTTGAGTATTTTTTATTTTGATATTGAATATATTAAAGGAGATCAAAATTCTATTCCTGATTTTCTTACTAGAGAATTTTTATTTGGTAATCAACAAAAATTATTTTATATGCAGTTCAGTCATGGCAGAAAAAAGTAAGAAACAGGGAAAACAGGTTCACACTACAAGTAATCAGCCAGCCCCAACGAGCAATCAGAGTAATCAACTTGTCCGTACAAGTAGTTAGCTTGCTATCTCTCCAGTAAATTTAGTAAATAGGTACCAAGTTCTTGGGCAACACCCAAAAACGGCGTACAACTCAGCTTTAGCATACCCTCAAATCAGTCAAAACTATACCCCAGTAAACCAAAATGTGGTATCTAACCCATTTTGTCCAGCCCAGCCAATTCAAACTAGTAAACCCAGAATTCCCTCCATTTACATCCCTAAATCTCAGTCAGCCAATTTGTTCTATATTGAACCACCTTTTAAACATATCAAAAACCCCATAGAATTAGCAATATCCTTTTTCCCTCCTGGATGGCATTTCACCCCTCATCATCCAGAAAAGTCAATTTCTTTTTATAAAGATATCCTTCTACAACACCAGTCAATAGTCATCAAATCAATTCAAGATCAGAATAATCCCAGTGTTACTATTTACCATTCTCTCTATATCCATGATATTATAGCAATGGAAGAATGGGGACACTCTTCAAATCTCAGGAATCTCCCTGGTTATTCTATCTCATACAATTATTATGATTACATTGAAGCATGGTCCAAAGTTATCCTTCATGAAAATGAAACCAATAATCATTCTTGGTTCTTTCAATTTGACCAAAAATTCAAGTCAGTTTTCCCAACATGGTTCCTCCGATGTTGGTCCCATTATGGTGCCATCCCAGAAATAATACCCAATGATCTTATGGACCAAGTCATGTATTTTTCCTCTCTAAACAAAGAAGACAGTCATACTAGCCAGTTTCCCCCTCTTCTTTTATTCATGGCTAAATATAAAGTACCTTGGATTTTCAAGTGGAGATATAATATCTCCGAAAACACAGTCACTCGCCAGTTTTTAGTTAAATGGTGGGATAAGTTCAACCAACAACGGATTATTGATCAAATCAAAATAGAATTTCCAGTCAAAGTTACAACTCCAGTCAATATTCCAGTTCAGCAAATTCAACAAAGCCAAGCCTCTCTTCCCACGGTCTCTACAATCAGGCTCGGAAGTCCAGCTGCCAGTTCCTCTGGCCTTTCAAAAGCAAAAGGAAAATCAAAGCCAAGTTGTTCTGAGTTATTAAAATTGGCTCATCAACTTTTAGCTCAAGCAAGTCAAACAGAAGATGATGGGTCCTCAGAAGAATCTGCCACAGCAACTTCCCAAAGAGACCCATACAGGTCATTATTCCAAGATGCTCAGGACCCATATGCTTAGAAATTTGCATAATGAGTTTTGGAGTATTACTGGTAACAACAAGTCATCATCAAGTCAGCAAAAGTCATTATCAAGAAAGTAAAGTCATCATCAAGTCAGTTACTGGTTACAACAAGTCAAAAAGACTATCATGAAGTTTTGAAGTCTGAAAGAAAGTCACGAAGATCACCGAAAGCAGTTTTGGTCCTTAGGCTAAAATCTAAAAGGAGCATCTGCTTTTTAGTCACTACCCAATCACCTCCCCACCGAAAGTAAAGACAGCATCAACTTTCTGTCAAGTCTCAACCGAAAGCTGGAGAAAAGTTACCCCTTTAGTCAAAAGTAAAATAATTATAGTCCACATGGCTGAGTCATCCCGCACTTGTAAAATAATTGTAGTCTCAGGACCTTTGGTTATAAAAGGATCCTTTTAGTTTGTAATAGTCAGAGTTAGTTTGAGAGTCAGTCTTTTTCATTCTCGCAATTCTCTCAATTTCCCACTGATAGCTCCTTTGAGCATAGTCATTTCCTTCCACCACTTGTAATCATGTATTCCATTTGAAGTTCTGAATCAAGTCATCAAATTCAAGTAAGCGTCTGTTTTCCATTTACTTGTCAATTTTTAGCACTATTTGAGTACTATTTAGCACTATTCATTACTATTCACGTTACTATTCATTACTATTCACTACTATTCACGTTACTATTCATTATTATTCACTACTATTCACGTTACTATTCATTACTATTCACATCGCTTTCATTCTTTTTCTTTTTAGACTTTCGTTACGTAAATTTCATTCCTTTTGTTCGATTTGTCTGTCTGCTCTGGCATGCTCTTCTACTGTGTCTGTGCTTCCGCCCCCCAAATATATATATATATATATACGGAAAACTTCACATCCACACCTCCCGGAAATAAGAAAAAATTGGTTTTTTTTGTGTTGCAATTTTTTTTTGGAAAATCTGATCCGTCCAATGTGTTCAGAAGGTGTTTTCAAGGGTCCACGCGGAAAATCTTCAAAAAAAAATACCGGAAAGGGCTTGATCCAAGCAGTTTTCACAAAAACTGTATTTATATATTTTTGCGAAAACTGCTTGGATCAAGCCTTTCCCGGTATTTTTTTTTGAAGATTTTTCGCGAGGACCCTTGAAAACACCTTCTGAACACATTGGACGGATCGGATCGACAAAAAAAATTTTGGATCAAAAGTCCGGAAATCAAAAGTCCGGATAAGAAGTGGAACCTATATATATATATAGGACCAGCTTCTTATCAGGACCTGCCGAATTTGCACAGTATCCGGTCGTCTATCCTCAGCCGTTGGATTTAATCCAACGGCCTAGATCAAACTCTCACTTTAAAACAATTCGCGGGTCAAGGACCGGGTAAAATAAACCCGGGTCAGCAATTCGCGGGCCTAAAACAAATACGGGTCGTCATTCCCCATTGCACGTTTGAGAGGAGAGAGAGAGAGAGGGGGAGAGGAGAGAAAAACGAAGAAGGGTGCCGATCGAAGAAGAAGAAATCAAAGAGTATGGGTTTCAATTTCATCAGCATACCAGGTATCTCTAACTCACTTTCTCTCTCTCTCGTCGATTTCTCTCTCGCGTTCTCTGTCTACCACAAACTAGGGTTAGGGTTTCGGAAAAACCCTAACCAATTCGTTGAGTTAGGGTTCGATTTTGATTACTTCTCGTGTATTACTTCTCGTCGATTTTGATTTTGATTACCAACCCTAATCGATTTTGATTACTTCCGTCGATTCATCACTGTTTTTTCTGATTACTTCTTCTGTAATCGATTTTGATTACAAACTGGGGTGTGTCCCCTTTTATACTCAGTGACTCCTTACGTTTAAAGGAAAAGCATTGAAAATGACTTGAGGTAAGAAATTACTCCACTGTGAATTTGTTTTTTATCAAAGCTTTAGTTTCAGTTCCTTTTACATATTAGATCTAATGGATGGTGGGATTGGTTCCCGGTATAGCCTGTTCAATTGGGCAGGATATTGCGTTATTAAAAGAAAAGGTAATATTGTGCTCAAGTTGTTGATAGAAACCTCTTTTCCATGCCAATGAATTTTTCTTGCAAGAGTTGGTTGTTTGTGTTGTACCGCTGACCTTATTATGAGTCTTGTGACTAACAGGACAAATGAGCTAGATATGGAATTTGGCTGTGTTTCAGAATCCTACTGCTGGTGCACTCTGTCTTCGATCAGGCATTGATGAAGAAAAGATTTTACATGGTGGTAAAGAAGATGCATTTGATCAAGGGAAAGTGCAAGATGATCAGCTCCTTGTTGATTTGATTGTGTTGTTTATATACGTTTGGGCTTTGAAGCCAATAGCAATCAGTTGATTCTAGTTCAGTCACAAATGTTGCTTAAGATGGACGAGTGCTGAAGCATACTGAGTGTATTATGTTTTTAGAAGGCTAGGAGTAACAACAGGGGATTTAGGAATTGAGTGTATTATGTTTTTCTTCTTCTTCTTTTCCTAGGGTGTGTTAGATTGGCATAGTGAAAGGGGTGGATGGATGTATCCAATTGGAGTCTTTTGGTCTAACGGGATAATCCAAGAGATAATGTGATGTCTTTTGTATCCAGCTGTTTTTGAGAAATATACATTTCGTCAAATTTTTGGTTGTCTATTTTGCTGCAACTTCATTGGGCATGTCGGTTTGAACATCTCTGTTTCACCAGTTTCTTGTTTATCATCAGTTTCTTGTTTATCTCATATTCACCTGCTACAATGCTCTTTAGAAACAAACTTGAACTTGAAATCATCAATTTTGGATGTTTGGATGGCAGCCTGCTGTAAACTATCATTTGTACTGTGAGTGAGTTGTAGGACACGTACTATTTGAAAAAAATTGGGCAGCATATCCCCTGTTTTAAGTCCTAGCCTGACGTAGGAAAATCAAATTATTTATGTAGTCAAATATTTTATGTAGTCAAACATTACTCCTATACAAGAAAGGCTAGGAAAATCAAATATTTTATGTAGTCATCTCATTTCATTCCTCATCAATTTCTGAGTTGTCCTCCTCTGGACCCTAATGCACTTGCAATGCATGTTACAAGAACTAAATGAAAATCATATAATCTGGAAATGCATGTTTCCTTACAAGAACTACAACTGGAAATGCATGTTACAAAAACAGCTCAAGCCAATAATCAAATCATCGTATTAATGAAATCATATCATCCTATTACATCGTATTACAGCTCAAGCCAATAATCATATCAGCAACATCCTTTAAGAGTTAAATCCTATTACATCGCATTCAAAACAAACCTAACAAAATGGAAAAAGAAAAAAAGAAGAAGAAGAAATGCTCTAGTGATCAGAGGAAGCAAGGGCTGTCCAATACAACTTCACTGCAAATAGAAGCTTCTCCCTGTTTAGGGGTCCATCTTCATGGTCACAATCTGGCTATCCCATTTCATCCCATCTGTAATCCACAAAGAAAGAAAACAAATTTGATTTTGAATAACTTTTAACTATCACAACCTAAAGGATCATAGTAACTACAAAAAAAAGCCTTTCTTTACTGGAAAAGGAATCAGGTGAGGTTTGTTAGAAAATCTAAGGAATAAGCTTTATATGTGAAACCCATCTCTGTTTCATACTAAGAAAGAAAACCCATGACCACAACAGCCTCTCATGTAAAATTCAGCTGCGAATTCAAAAGAAACTAAGGAATAAGGTTTTATACCAATTGTATATCAAAACCCATCTGTTTCTCTTTATACTAAGGAATAAGGTTTTACAAATCTAGATAAATCGAAATTTCACAGGAAAAAAAAAACTGGGTTTCTCTTTCAAAATCGAAACACATCGAGAGAGGGAGAGAGAGAGAGGTACCTACTGTTGTGAAGTCGATCGGAATCTGGAACTCGCAAATCGAACCCTAAATCGAACTCTAACCGCATCAACAAGTTATCAAAATCGAACGAGTTAGGGTTTGATTTGCGATATCAAAACCGAACAAGGGGGAGAGAGAGAGAGAGAGAGAGAGAGAGAGAGAGACCCGCGAGAGAGAGAGAGAGAGAGAAACCGAACAACGGTACCTACTGTTGTGAAGTCGATCGGAATCTGGAAGGTTTTCTTCTTCTTCGTTTCTCTCTCTCTCTCTCTCTCTCTCTCTCTCTCTCTCTCTTCTCTCAAACGCGTAATCTGTATTGTGAGGACCCGTGTGTATACATGACCCGGTTTGACGACCCGCGAGATGTATTTTGCCCGACTCCACGACCCGCGAACGTTTTAATTCCATTCCCTTGATCTCAGCCGTTGGCTGAGATCCAACGGCCAGAAAGCAAAGGACCGGATACTGTGCAAAAACGGGGGTCCGTTTTAGAAGCGCGCCGTATATATATATATATATACGGCAATTATCCAATCAAGGATCCCGGATTTCCCGGATTGAAGCGTTTTGATGCTTTTAATGATTGTTTTTGGGAAATCCGAGCCGTCCAATGTGTTCAAAAGGTGTTTTCCAAGGTCCACGCGGGAAATCTTCAAAAAAAAATACCGGGAAGGGCTTGATCCAAGCAGTTTTTCGCAAAAAATGTACATTTACAGTTTTGCGAAAAACCGCTTGGATCAAGCCCTTCTTGGTATTTTTTTTTGAAGATTTTCCGCGTGGACCCTTGAAAACACCTTCTGAACACATTAGACGGATCGGATTTTCAAAAAAATATCGGGAAGGTGGAGTCCCGGATCCGGGAGTCCCGGATGAGATCCGGACTCTATATATATATATATATACAGTCCACTTCCCCTTCAAACTCCCTTAACTTGTTAAATTCCGGACCTCATTGATCCCGATCGAATTTCGATGATCCGAGGCAGTTTTGTGAAAACGGCTCGGATCAAGCCCTTCCCGGTATTTTTTTTTGATGATTTCTCGCGGGGACCCTAAAAAACACCTTTTAAATACATTGGACGGTTCGGATCATCGAAATTCGATCGGGATCAATGAGGTCCGTAACTTAAGAAAATCCGGGAGTTTGGAGGGGAAGTGTGTTGTATATATATATAATAGATCTCTATTTCCCATCCAAAATGGGAACCCAGTTATAAAGTGAAAAAGGGACGATGTACCCCAAAAAAGACGACAACGAAGGGAAGAAACTCTGTGATGCCGTGCTTGATCAATCAATGGATTCACTCTCAAATCTCAATCTGCTCCCATGTTCTCCGGTTGTCATCCATTCAAAACCCTAAAATCACGTTCGATTTCACCAAACAATAAGTTAAATCTCTGGTATTACTTTGAAAACCCCTAAGAGAAGGGAGGTTTAGTTTGTTTCAATGATTCAATCCATTCTTTTCTGGTTTTATGGAGTAGAATTTTGTTATATGCCTAGTCTGATAGTGATATAGTGATGCAATTGTTTCAATACGATGAACTGTGAATGCCCCATGTGCCTCTGCGGTGTTAACTGTTAATTGATGCAGTGATGTTACCGATATACAATTGTTTCAATCCTCTTTTCTTTTCTTTTCTTTTTTTGAATTAGATATGAAGAGATTCTATAAAGCAAAGCCTAGAATTGATGAAATCCTTGATTCTCAAAAATAGGATGAACTCAATTCTTCTCCCCCCAAACAAAGTTTTGTGGAAGTGGTCCAAGTGGAACTCAATTAAGAAGAAATTACCGCGGATCCAGGGCTACGTGCTTCGATTATGGATTGCAATCCAAATGATCGAGACCAACTCTGTAGGGCATATTTAGCGAAAGGTCCTTGCCAACCTCGCAACCATAACTTTCCGACAAAAGCTTTTGGGAAAAAGATGCGGCGTTTTAATCCAGCTTGGTTTAAAGAGTTTCCTGATTAGTTAGAATATAGCATGGAAAAGGATGCCGCCTTTTGCCTTTACTGCTATCTTTTCAAGCCGGATAACGGATATCAAGCGGGAGGAGAATCTTTTGTTCATGATGGTTTTTCAAATTGGAAAGATGAAAAGAGACTACAAGTTCATGTTGGGGGCCTCAATAGTGCACATACACAAGCATGGAGGAAATGTGAAGATTTTCTAAACCAAAAGCAGCATATTGAAACAATAGTTATGAAGCAATCAGCACAAGAACGGATTGATTATCGAACTCGGTTGACTGCATCAGTAGATTGTGCTCGATTTCTTCTAAATCAAGGACTTGCATTTCACGGACATGACGAGTCGGAAAGGTTCCAGTAATCAAGGTAATTTTCTTGAACTTTTAAAGTGGTATGATGAACGTAATAAAGATGTCAAAGCCGTTGTATTGGCCAAAGCTCCAAAAAATTACAAGTTGACTTGTCCTGATATCCAAAAAGAAATTCTATGTGTAGCTGCACGTGAAACTATCAATTTGATTCTTAGAGATCTTGGCAATGCTCCTTTTGCTATTTTGATTGATGAAGCCCGTGACAATTCAATCAAGGAGCAAATGGCAGTTGCGATTCGGTATGTGAACAAAAAGGGTAATGTGATTGAGCGTTTTTTAGGTGTTGAACACGTTCCTAATACTAGTGCTATTTCGCTCAAGAAAGTTGTGGATAATGTATTTTCTAGACATGGATTGAGTATTGGAGAACTTAGGGGGCAAGGTTATGATGGAGCTAGCAATATGCAAGGCAAGCTGAATGGTCTTAAAGCAATCATACTTAAAAGAGAATTCGTGTGCATATTATGTTCATTGTTTTGCGCACTAGTTACAATTAGCTCTTGTAGCTGTGGCGAAGAACGATGATAGTATTGCATATCTCTTTCAGATGGTCACTAAGGTTGTGAATGTTGTTGGAGCATCATGCAGCGGCGAGACATTCTAAGGGAGAAACAAGCTGGGAAAGTTGTTGAAGCGATTATTCTTGGAGAGCTTTCAAGTGGACGAGGGTTAAACCAAGAAACTAGTGTCAAGCGCCCTGGGGATACACATTGGAGCTCCCATTATGGTTCTTTGGTTAGCTTAATGGGTATGTATGCATCCGTGATTGATGTGCTTGAAATTATTGAGGAGGATGGTACAAATGGAGAGCAAAGATTAGAAGCAACTTTTTTGTTGGAGTCAATTCAATCCTTTGAATTTATCTTGCATCTTCATTTGATGAGAACCATATTGGGAGTTACCAATGACTTATCACAAGCTCTACAAAGGAAAGATCAAGATATTGTTAATGCCATGGCTCTAGTTCAATTGTCGAAAAGGCGGCTCCAAACAATGATGGATAGTGGGTGGATCTCTCTATTGAATGCTTCGTCCGCTTTTTGTGAAAAAAATGAAATTGATGTTCCTCATATGGATGATTTGTTCGTACCTCGAGGGGGGAAAAGGCGCAAATCTCATAAGGTGACAAACTTGCATCACTTTCGAGTCGAGATATTCTACTCCGTTATTGATATGCAACTTCACGAGCTTAATGCTCGTTTCCCGGAGTCGACTACGGAGTTGTTTTGTGTGTGGCATGTTTGAATCCATCTAACTCATTCTCTTCTTTTGACAATTAAAAATTGATCCACATGGCCGAGTTGTATCCGAAAGATTTTTCTTCAATGGAACTCATGATACTTGATGATCAATTTGATAATTACATTGTTGATATGCGCACTAGCATTGAGTTCTCCACTTTGCATCGAATTGGTGATCTTGCAGGGAAAATGGTAGAAATTGGAAGACACCGAGTTTATCCATTGGTTTATTTGCTTCTAGTTTTGGCATTAACTTTACCGGTTGAAAGAGCCTTTTCAGCTATGAATTATGTGAAGAACCAGTGGCGCAATTGAATGGATGATCAATGGACGAGTGATAGCATGATTGCATATATAGAGAAAGACATATTTGAAAGCATTGACAATGAAGATATCATGCAAAGCTTTCAAAACATGAAAACTCATCGTGGTCTATTGTAAAAGCCTAACTTTAGTAACTTTTGTTCGTGGCTATGATAGTTTTGTGCGTGTTTCTTATGGAAACATTGTTAATTGTAATGTGGGATTGTTTTGCTAGTGTTTTTAATGAAGTTCATATTAGATTACTCGTTCTGTCCTTGGTGCCCACACTGCTCCTAATTCCTGGCTACGCCACTGGATGGCTGTTTGGTTATGTTTCAAGAGGAGATAGTTTTTTTTTATCGGCAAAAATAAAATCCATTCATCGCAAGGATAAAGCATTGAGACAGCCTCAGAGAGTACACATTACCCTCCTAATACTGCTACTCGCATAATCTAGTGCTCTAAAAGTCGGCCAAGGTCCCTTGCCTAGGTGTTTCGCCCTTTTTTGGCCCCACTAGCGCCTAGCAATTTTTAAAACATTGGCATAATCCACCCAAATGCGCCCGGATATAAAGGTTACAAGCATTAAAAAAAAAACATGGAAAAAATCACAAAACCAAGGGAGGGAGAGCAAGGCCGGCACAAAGGGGAGAGAGCAAACGGTGGGTAGTATGGACTTCAAGAGATGATAGCTTGCCTGAATATAAATGGGGCAAGTACAAATTTATATAACAACGGCCCAAGGAATTCTCCTGCTACTGATGTATTTGAAATGGAGGATATTACTTTCAAGCACACAACTGGTGGTCTGACAGGAGTTCATCCTATGCGACACAAGGGTTTGGTCATTATGGATGGAGCTTGGGTTTGAAATGGTTTGTGCTCTGGAATCGCATGGGTGCTAAATAGGGATGCTGGGGGATTTTGTGGGACAGGAGGGCCAAAGTATGTTTGCATCTACGGATTTCCAGGCAGAATGTATGGCATGTCTAAAAGCGTTGAGATGGTGTTTTGCTCATAATTTTCTCCATGTCACGGTAGCAACTTACTGCATCTCCTTAGTACAAGTATTTAGCAGAGGCCAACCTGCAGAATGGTTGGTGCAATTGGTGATGCTATCAGAGAACTACGTCGTACGTTTCATTGGCCTTTGTGCATGAGGCGCCTGTAAATGGGGTAAGAAAAAGGGAGAGCCCGGCGCTATCCTGAATCCCTGATCATAAAATGGAACTGCTGCTTAAAGCTACATATATATGCGTGTGTGAGTGGTTCAAAAGGCTTGAAGCTGATTTATCCATAATGGAGAAACAGCCGACACATGATACGTACACTTTATCCCACCAACTCTTTGAAGTCGCATTCGTAGATAAGAAGACACCTGGATTAAAACTGTTTGATGGACACGAATTCAGCAGTTAACATAGCCATCAGCAGTACCAAACAAGCAAAATTTCCGCTGCTAGTTCACCCCCCCAAGTTCGGTGGTTCACATCCACTGTGCAAATCATTTCCACGACTGGAGCCGGAGAGGATACACAATCACACCAAAACTTAGAATAAACCTTTTTGATTTGTTATACACAAAACATTCTTTCAATTCTTATCCACCAATCTCAGACAAAAAACAAAAGGAGTTGAAATGGATGCAAAAACTGATCCCAACCGAAACAGCTATATATAATAACCACAAAAGCTTCACCAGACCAAAATCAGAATAGTTGATCCAAAAGTTTATGGCACAAGAAGTGAAGTCGAGAGGTTGGGTAGCTAAGAAAAAAAAAAACTAGGTGGGGGAGGAGATAATTACATATAATTGTATTTTATGCATTGCTTACCCGCACGAAGGAAGACTACCCGTTGTTGTGAGCATCACCTTATGGTATAATCCTCATACCATTGTACATAAAATAATAATCATCATCATCATCATCTTCATCTTCATCTTCATCTTCATCATCCTCTTCATCATCCATAATATTAGCATCATCCCATAGTGGACAGGAGCATGTTGCTTTCTTGTTCTTCCACTCAGCTCCACAAGTGTAGCAAAACTCATACCCGCACCTTAAGAAACCAGCATGATGGAAAGTATTTTATGAAGCTCGGGTATATCGAAGATACAGAAAACCCTTCAACCTAGGGTTTTAACACCCGGGATGAAGATTAAATGGGGCATCAACGTGTAAAACAATCTTAACAGAGATTAAGTTATTTCCACCGCCGGTGGAAAGAAAAGTTTCCTCCAAATTGATTGCATTGCGCCATATGTCCAAGTAGTGGTCCTAAATAGTAGAACATAGACATGTGGCGCAATGCAATCGATTTGGAGGAAACTTTTGTTTCCACCGGTGGTGCCTTCATTGTAACAGATTACTCCAGGATTCACATATTGAAAGCAGCTTTGAACAAATTGGCAACCAGAACGGAATATGTTACATAACCGGAAACATTGAGCCAAAAGGACAAGAAAGAGTGAAGGCACATATGGTGTTTTTGAAACCACCCTCCCCCCCTCCCCAAACAAAATTTAACCCAAAAAAAAAAAAAATCAGGAAAACATTAAACTTGCTAATACATGTCAATTCATAAACACGGAGCAGTTATTAAGCCCAAAATAAAGGAAAGAAACAGTTTTGTCCTCCCTTGTAGAGTTTGTGACATAAATCTTGGTGCAGTAACCCAAGTGAGATCACTAGAATTTCTATAACTTGGAATCCATATGGTCGTAAACTTTCTCTAGCTAAATAAAATGAAAATAGACCTCTAAAAAACGCCATCGGTGTGGAAACACAAGGAAATTTTCCTTTTACCAGGTACTACATCAGGTGCAAGTCATGATTGAATCATAGATTTACACATTCTTGCAAATTCAGGAACAAATTAAACAATAAAAGGAGGGCAGGACTGTATTCATAAATATCGGGGAAAATAAATCAATGCATAAAACCAAAACAATAGCTCGACTTCGATTTTCTTGGTTTTCCAACGGAAGAGAAAAGCTATGACTACATGGTCCAATGTATGAAGTAGCATGCATACCAATATTCCTCAATTAATGCATCAAAAGAGAGCAAAAAGAGCATATTTGTAACTGAACAAAAATATACAGCTAATTTACCCCATGAAATAAAATGCTGGAAGGATGCATGTTGTATGCACATCAACTTCAATGTATTCATGAAACTCTAAATCAAAATGGTGCAGATGCATAATCCATTTATAAAGTTACAAAAGGGCCGTATGAGGGGGCGACATCGTGCGGTGACCCTACCTGGGCATGGCCAAAGGGCCCCTACAACATTGGGAAACCGCAAAAGAGGGGCCTAGATGGGCCCTGGGGTAGGGTACTGCAATTGGGGACCGGCAAGCACTATCTTCAAATGGGCTTGAGTCATAGCCTGACCCAGGCAGGCCAAGTCGTACTGTGGGAATAGTAGAAAAAAGCAGACACCATAGGACTAATATGCATGAGCTTCAGCATCGCCTAAAAAACTCGAACACGTGTCTGCCTTAGTTGAACGCAAGTCTAATCCTAACAAACAGCTATGCTATGGTTCTGAAGATTCTCAAAATTCCCCTCTTTAGGTCCATGTGTGTGGGCGGAAAGTATAATCAAAGTAGAAAGCATATAACGTGCAAGAAAGAAATCAAGCACCTGCAAGTGATATGGTAGCACCCAGTAGCTAGTTCAATCATATGGTTGCACTTTATGCACTGACGCCATAGGTTCCTATCGGCAAGGGTCTTCAGCTTTGCATCTGCTGCAAGGGGATAAGGATTTCTTCTTTTGTAGTCAAGGCAGCTCATGTTGCTGTGCCATGGAACCTTGCAATTTATACAAAAGAGATTTTCACATTTTGAGCATTTCCTGACTCCCAGCCTTTCAGCAGTACCGAATAATGTCCTCTTCGAATATTCTAAGACCTCACTTTTTGACATTAAGGCTGAGCAGTCGGGATGTGGGCAGTAAATTTTCTCAGTAACAGGAATGGATGCTTCCTCCAAGCGATGGCTCATAATCTCAATTAATTTAGGAGTCAAGAATTTTCGGCAGCTCTCAATTTTCAGTTCAGAATTACAGCCTTCATGTGGGCATTTGGGCAGCATCCCATTAAGCAACTTCACTTCAACATGTTGTTTCATACAAGAAAAGCAATAACGATGCAAACAACCATCGACCGAGAAAATCTGGCCAACATCTGTTTCGTCTAAACAAATTACACAAGTCTCAAATGTGTTCTTCGAACTGCCAGATCCTAAAGGCCTGTTGATCTGAGAAACTATCGCCTCTCGTGCAAGCTTAAATGCAAATTTGATGTCATTCCGGGCCACAAGGACTGGAGCCGAGTACACAAACTTTCTTTGGAGGAGGTTCACCTGACTAACTAGCATCGCAATCTTCGGTTGCTTGGGTGGCCATCGACCGCTAACCTGCATATGCCAGAACAAATAGACATGGCATACGCTATAACAGGCTCTACTTTGATGACATTTAGCATACATATGCTGAAACAAACACAAGAAAAACCATAACAGATGACATAGACATGTGACCTACCTCATAAAATCCTCTGCATCATTATAATGTGAAGTGGCAAATACATATATTGGAACTTGGAAGCAAGGAACAACTTTACAACAATAATCAGATTGAAAATCGGAAATTAATGATCATCACACCATGAACACAACTTGAAAGGTTGATACCAACTAAACATCTCCTAATGAACGGTGCCAAATTTGGAAAAGCAAATATCCAACACAAAATATTTGAGTTGTTTAGGTAGATGCTTGTGGGTACAGCCTCAACTATTACCAAAAAAAAATTTAGAGAATCAGCTTGTTAACAAGCTTCCAAGTTGTCATTTGTCATTTGTCAGTTGGAGGATATAAAATATAAATATAAATACTTCCCAGTTCTCCTTTGGACACTGCATTCCATCTAGCGTTTATATTTTCGATATATACATTTAATAGGAGTCTGCAGTGTTATGTTCTATGTTTCCTTGTCTTAGTTCGCAACCTAATTTTGACGCTCTCTCAGTGAACTCTACATATACAAAAGGCAAAACATGAAAATGCAAAAACAAGAACTACTCGAACCAAGAAGACAAACTCTCTTTCCAACAACTGACATAAACAAAATTTTGTTCCATAGGAACCACAAGAATGTATGATATCAAAATTGGATATATCATCCCCATCAAACAGATGAAGGTTCCCTAAAAGGACAAAATGAGAATTCAGCTCAACACTTGAAAATCAACAGAAATATGCACGAGGGGTGAAAAAACCTACTAGGAGTTCAAGAACAAGAGCTTCGGATTGATCCCATCAAGCACGTGTACACGCCGCGCCAGAGATGAACAAGAGCTTCGGATCAAGATTGATCCAATTTTTGTGATTTCATTGAAGAATTTGTGAATTTTAGGACTTAAATTTCTGGGAAATTTACTAATTCCAATTTGTTTCTTGATTATGAGATAATTTGTCTCCACTTTCGGCTGTTTTTTTTCTCTACGTTTTTCCATTTTCTCCTGTGGTTTTCTTCTTTGTTTTATGTTTTGCTTGTGGTTGATTTGGACTGGAAAAGGGGGTGGATTTGTAGGGGCAAAATCGACCCAAAATGGCCGGATTTGCTAATGACCGGGGTAGATGAGGGCTTCACAAATATTCACCCGCGGGTGGATTTGTAGTCCCAACAGTAAATTAGTCTGGGGGAGGAAAATGTTACCCAAAGACCAGATTAGAGGTGGGGCCTGGATTTGTAGTCCGGCCGCTTCACAAATCCAGGGCCAAATCCCTCAGCCAAACAGACTGTTAAGAACTCATCTTCATTGACTGAGCCTGCTGTAAATGGTAATAATTCCGATAAGGGATAAGGATGAAATTAAAGAATGACTAAACAATGATGACCCTCTTGTTTAGAGCATTAAAGGTTATAATTCCATCACGCCTCTGTGAATCTTCAGATGACCCTCTTGTTTAGAGCTTTTGGAAGAGAACTATAGTTTCATAGCGACAGTAGCAGAACCAAAGCAGCCTGTTACCGACGTCGTGTTAAGGTTGTGCTTGTTATGCCAGTGAAATCCATTGCTATAATTATAATGACCGTAATGGTGCATGACTGCATGAGTTATTAACTTATTGCTATTCCGTGCCGTCGTGAAATGAAAGTCCAACCTATTTCTAATACCATTCTAGTACTAATTCTCCATCCACCCAATTTTCAGTTCAATTTCAATTACTTTCTAGTGACACTTCCAATTTTTTCAGAAACGATAATGTAGTCACTTCACGTTTCTGCACTGTCCTTTACCTTCAAGCTCTAACCTTCTTGTTTCACAACAATCACAATATGCAAGTTCTCGACAATGAGACAGCAAAAGAGAGTGACGTTGCCCTAAGCTCACACACATTTACAGCCCTTCAGGATTGTGAGAATAGCATGTGATAACAAAGGGAGCTCTTCCTCACTAAATCTCAACATTTGAGAACGAGTAGGAGCCAGTAAAAAAAATGTCATTGTTGTACTTTTATCTCCATTTCTTACCAAATGAGTGATTTTGTGAGAAACACTAATCCTTCCTTTTCTTTCTTGCGAAATCATTCCATCCAAAGGGGTTGTTATTTGTAATTAGAAGTTAGACTCGCACACACTCACACTTCGGACTGCACAAGTCTCGGCACGCCCACACCAACACTCCGCCTAAGTTCTCAACACAGGGTCAAACATAAAATCACCAAGTAGCTTATGACAGTATACATTCAAATTGAAGAAGTTATATATATTTGTAACATAATAAGAAGGTTTAACCAAGGTTCTGAATACCATACTGGCTAGACCGCTAGAGCACTAATTTTCCTGCTTGCACTGTAGCTACCTGTACCAGTGAGCGGGTACCATTTCGGATTTATCGCTATTTGTGTTACTTTCCCTTACTTAGAAATTTTACTTTAACTGCAAAATAAATTTAAACATAATCCGGTGCTCAACCTGTGTCAGCCCGATCAGTATTTGCCCCGAAACTGAATCACAAATACATAGTACTATTACCAGCAGCTCGGAACGGGATCCAAAACCATGGGTTTAACAGTACCATTGCATATAATAAAGCAAAATAGATTAACGAAGACGAAAACTCACAAACTGGTAGAGGGGATAGTAATCGCAGTAAAACACGACTCTCTTCAACTCCAACTCAACAGCAGCACTCAACCCTTCAATCAAAGCCCTAATCTCAGCAACCTGCCGACTCTTCCCACTCCTGACCACCGGTTTCCTCAACTCGAAAACCAAATCATCTCTATCGTCACAAATCGCCACACCAATCCCAACCAACACCTCCTCCTTACCCAAACCCTTAACCACCTTCTCTTCACTCACCAAACCCTTACAATAAACCCTAAACGTCGCCGTCGCCGCATCGCTCGATCCCTCTCCGTTAAACGGCCTCTCGAAGTTATCCCCGTACTCCTCCCACTCGTCCTCGGACATCTCATCGATTTCCGAAGCGATTTTCCGGTCGTGGATCCGACGGAGGAGATCGTCTCTGGCGTTTTTTATTTCGGTTTGGGTTAAGAGGCTGTCGTGGCGTTCTTGTTCGAATTTCTCGAGTTCGTAGGCTTGGAGGGAGGAGAAATGGAGGCCGTCGTCGTTTACAGGGGGAACGGGAGGAGCGGAGGAGGAGGAAGGGTGGAGAGAGAGGGAGGCGGTGATGGCTTCTTGGAGTTGGAGGTGGAAAGCGAGGTCGAGGTCGGAGTCGACGGCTTGAGCGGCGAGGAGTTCGCGGCGCTGTTCGGCGGCGATGGTGTGAAGGTCGGAGTCTGCGTCCATTGCCGACGACGTTGTTGCCATTGGTGGTTACGATAGTGACACTCTTCACTGCACTTCTCAAAGATCACGACGGTTATGCTTGACTGCTTGTGCCCGTGCGAAAGCGTGTGTGTGTGTGTGTGTGTGTGTGTGTGTGTGAGAGAGAGAGACGTACCCGGGAAGTTTCGTAATCAGACCGAGGCTTCCGAAGGCATTATCGAACCGGTAAACATATGGGAAATTTTTCAAAAAACGATACCCCCAAAAGTTTACTCAAATGTCCCATGAACTCCTAAAACTCAATAAAAGTTTAATTTGACACCTGAAGTTATCAAAGCTTAATCAATTAAACCCTTGACGTCAAACTCCGTCAAATGTGAGAGAGAATGGCTGACGTGGAGATCACTGGGAGGCCCAGTTTTGGCCTAAATAATTCATTTGGATAATTTTTTTGTCCTTATTCAATTTTTTTAACATTTATTAATTTTGTGTTAATTGTTTTGTTGATTATTGCCACACAAATCCCAACCAAACCCTCCTCCTTCGACAACCCCCAACCATCCTCTTCACTCACCAAAACTTTGAACTATACCTTAAGGCCCTGTTGGATAATAGAGATAGAGCATGGGATTGGATTACCAATCTTGTGGGCCCATTAATTTTCATGTTTGATGTGCAATTTGAGGACTGGACTAGCAGTCCCATGGGACTACGAAACCCCCATTTTCATGGGATTGGTTAACCCAAGGAGGGTTGGGTATTATGAAACCTATCCCATGGGATTGAGTCTAGAAAGACAACATTGTCCTCTTCCTTTTCGCTTATTTCCCAATACGCACCTCTGGTGCTGCTCTTGTTTTTTGTTCATTTGTTTTCACTTTTTTTTTTTAATTATGTTGTTGCTTTTCGTTCATTTGTTTTCGTTTTTTTTTTAATTATGCTGTTGCTTTTCGTTCATTTGTTTTCGCTTTTTTTTTTTTTGCTTGTGATTTTAAATTGTTTCTACATCAAGTATCTGGGTAAGAATCAAGGATTAAGCTGTTCCCGGCTTTCGTTTTTTTTTCCTTGGATGATATGAAGTTCACATAAATCACAACTCATTATTATCGTCGTTCAATCTGTTGTATTCAAGTTACTCGTTGATTCATTTTATCCATTGGAAATCTGGACAAAAAAAATATTATTCTTCATTTGAAATCTGGAAAAAAAAAGGAGGAAAATTTGCCATTGAAATCTGGAAAAAAAAAAAAAAAAAGCTTCCAAATAAATATAGGGCACTTAAATAATCATCTTTTTACTCACTTAGAATTAGAAAATCATCCTAAGTGTTTTTAGGAATTATGTTTCTATCCCGAGATTCAAATAAATTCTAAATTGCCCTTTAACAGAAAATCGGTTTGAGGACTAAATTAAATGTTGCTAATAGTAGGAGGTAGACAAGACCAATTTCAAATTTAGGAGGTCTTGGATTGCAATTAACGGAATTGGGGATAAAACCATGGTCTCCATTCTTCCACAATTGTTTTAGTTTATCATCTTTTCCGATATGGACACATTTTTACCATGACTATTTGTAATTTTACCATGTTAGTTCATTAGTTTATCATCTTTCTTGTTTTTGCCCCTTTTTTCCATGACTATTTGTAATTTTACCACGTTAACTGATAGGAACATCACTTTACCATGGTTTCTCTAGTTTTATCAAATGTTGGTTTTATTTTTGCTTTTGTTTTTGGATTCTTTTTTTATGGTAAATAATTTAATCTTGTTAGCTTTTGTCTCACTAAATTTCATGATAAATAATTTCACACCTTGATAAGAGTTCCATGTGTTGTGTACATTATTGGATGGTAATCATGGTATTCAAGTTTACCATGAAATCAGTTCGGATGGTATTCAAGTTTACCATGAAATGTGTTTTGATTGTTGTTTGTTTGTCCAAAAAATTTACCATGGGATTTGTTGTTTTGATTCAATTTAATTTGAAATTTATCATGAAATCTGGACAAATTTACCATGAAATCTGATCGGTTGAAATTCATGGTATTCAAATCTACCATGTTCATTGCATTGGGTCTGATTTTTTACCATGATTTTTGTTCTCCATTCATTTTTTTTTGGCCTATCTTCAATTTCTTTTTTTTTTTTTTGGCCTGCACAGCGGTTATTTGGCCATGGTAATGTAAATTGCCGCTGCGCGGGCCCAAAATAATAAAGAAATTGAAGATAAAGGTTGAGGCGTATGTTGTACCATGTATTTTTCATGATTTACAATACTTGTCCAAATTTAACAAAATATTTTTACCACAATCAATGAAATATGATGTGAACAAGTATTTTACCATGATTCAATGTAACAAGTATTAATTTTCAACGTCATTGAAACTTTTTTGTACCATGATAATTTGGTAGAGGTTGAGGCGTATGTTTTTACCATGATCGAAGTTGTTAAACCAAGGTAACCAGTTGTCTCAATTTACCATAAACATCGATATACTTTTTTGAACATGTATTTGACCATGATTCAATTTTGCAAGCCTTTTAATTTAATTTTACTATGTTCATTGTATTGTGTCTGATTTTTACCACGTTTTTTTATCTCCATTAATTTTTTACCATAATGACTGAATATTATGTGAACATGATTTTACCATATTTATTTTTAATTTATCATGACTACGTGAACATGTTTTTACCATGACTAATTCGGTGCTCGCAGGACTTAAATTTGAAAACAACATCATCCCCTAATTTGGAATCTCCACAATTTCAAAAATTCCTTGATTTTAGGTAAGTGAATCATACACCATTTCAAAACTTCCTTACTTTAAGCAAGATAATGAAGGAAAATTTGAAAAATAATTGGATGACATACATTTCAAATTTTGACAATCCCCAAAAAGAAGGAAGTAACTGCCATGCATTTCAAATTCCCTAGGAATTTTGGAAGTCCCTATTTTTTTGCAAGCCTTTTAATTTAATTTTACCATGTTCATTGTATTGTGTCTGATTTTTACCACATTTTTTTATCTCCATTCATTTTTTGACCATAATGACTGAATATTGTGTGAACATGATTTTTACCATATTTATTTTTAATTTACTATGACTATGTGAACATGATTTGAACGTTTGAATTTTTTGGGGACCACACTTGCCTAAATTCATCCCTAATGGCTACCAGAATTTGAACGTTTGAATTTTATGAAATTTCTTGATTTTAGGTCATTCACCATGCATTAATTTTGGACAGTAGGATGAAAAGAAAATTTTCGTAACTAACAATATTTCAAAAATTCATTATTCCCTAAAAAGAAGGAACTAGATTTTAGGAAGTTCTTATTTCATACATATATACATATATATGAAGAAAGGGTAATTATGACAAATCAAATTACAAGAGGATGAAAACATAACCCCGTAAAAATAGGAGGATGAAAACGTACGTGATATCCAAAATTTGGATGGATATTTAATTACCTCAATAAATATGTTATCTGGTCAAATGGTTCTTGAATTTGGTCAAAGGGAAATTCATGGTTTGCCTCCCTATAACCTGGTGATGAAAAATGGTGTTTCCATGTAAGGGTAGAAGTGGAACAAATTATTTTAACTCAATCATATTCTATGCAAAACAAACATGTTATTAGTAATCCCATGATCTAATCCCGTGCAAAACAAACATGAGGGAAGGATTCATCTCCTCATTAATAATCCCACTTCATTACCAATCCCACCTCATTACCAATCCCTTTGAAACGAAACCTCGTATCAAACGGGGCCTATAAGTGTTGTCGCATCCCCTTTATCGCCTTACGGCCTTTTGAAGTTATTGCCGTACCGGGTCCATCGGTTGTTGGTTGAATCAATTTGGGCTTTTCAGGACTCGGTTTGGGTGAAGAGGCGGTCATATTGTTCTTGTGAGAACTTGTCAAGCTCCTTGGCTTGGAGGGAGGAGAATGTGAGGACATCGTCATTTTGTGGGGGGTGGTGGAAATGAAGATGGAGGTGAGTGATAGAGAGAGGCGACGATGGCTTCTTGGAGTTGGAGGTGGAAAGCGAGGTTGAGGGCTTGAGATGATATGAGTTCGTGGCATTGTTAGGAGGTGTCGTTGTCACCATTTTTTGCACTTTTCGATATCAAAAATCGCATTTGTTCATACTTTGGGTGAATTCTTTAATGAGTTATGGCTCGTTTTTACCCCTTATTTAATAAGCACGCACAAAATTTATCATGATGGGGGGAAAATGAATTTATGGCTTTAGTTTCAACCTTCGATTCCCCATACAAATATGGTTCATTGAATTTTTTTTTTGTATAGTCTTATCATATGCCTCAAGGTAGTGGCGGAGCTCTTAGGCACAGGGTCACGTGACTCCCTTGAAATTTCCAAAATTATTTATTTTATTTTTATTTATTGTAAAAAATCCGAGCCGTTCAACAACCTTAAAATAATTTTTTGATTGGTCTTGTAAAAAAATAGCTCAATCGGATAATCATAGGTACTTAATCGAACCTCTCAATTTTTCAGCTAGGACTTAAGACCCTAAGTACTAAATAAATTTTGAGAAAAAGTATGATATTGTATGTCTGAACTGTAGATGTTGTAGGACTTGTTAAGAAGAATCTTTGTTTAAAAAATTATCTTGATCCGATATCTATTGGTATCAAAATACAAAGATTATTTTTTACATATGAACTGAATCGATACCTGATAAGTGCCAAAATGTACACATTTACGCTGCCTAATGTATATTTGTAATATCCTTGATTATTTCTATGTTATGTCTTTTATTATATTTTTGTGATTTTAGGTTCTAAGAGCAGGATACCAGCATTAAATTGAAGAATTTGCAAAGGAGCTGTCCATACCTGCATAGCACTGGATCATTTTCCTTTGAAGAGTCATCAGAATGTGCTTTATATTCCATCTATCCTTTTTTTTTCGGTAAACCAAGCTTGAAAATAAAATGGGCTAAACGAATATACAGCCTACAAGGGGCATACCCCAGGGAGGACAAAACAAAAGAAAATGGGGAAGGCCAAGGGGCTACAAAAGGAAGATAAGGAAAAGTGTTTCGGACCCATCAAAGAGAGGGAGCAGAAACACTAACAGAGAAACAATGCAGCTCAAAACTATATAACTAGATTAACGACAATGACGAGGCTTGAAGGCCCGCTTGAAGGAGTGAACCAATCGGCCCACTTGGAAGATGATCAGCCCATGGGATAGTCCTTCACGGAATAATCCCCCCAAGGCTAGGCTAATTCTCCTTGTTTGACATATGGCAACTCAACACTGCCAGATCAAACAGCAAGCGACATCACCCTGTTGACTCATTCACAAAGCACACACTATTCTGCCCGTGTTTGGCATGATCTGGGCAATAAAATTACCACAAAACCTAGCATAAGACCCAAGCTTAAAAGGCAATTGCAGCAACAAAAGGTGAAAATTTTCGGGCATGACTGCTTGCATAGAGAGCATATACCACAAACAGATAAAGCTCAACAAAATGCATCAGATCTCAACAAAATGCTACAGCATTGATTAAAAACAACATGCAGCAGAAGAAAGCTCAACAAAAATGCTGCCATACTCATCAAAATGCAGCAGAACAACTAACAAAACAGTACCCACAGAACCCTGCAAACAGACCCTGGATATAAGGGCTCACTTACTGCAAACTCCCTTAACAGGCTCACCCTCCCACTCTCTTTTTTATTCCAGAGTCTGAGGAGCCTAACACCCTCAAAATCTCACTCCTCCTTACCCTACATATTACCTCTCACAAGGAAATTGGTCAACAAACGCACATCTCACAGGGAATATCTCGGAGAAGGCTCAAAGTAATTCACAGGACACACATTATCAATAAACAGAGTCCAAAGCATCCACTTGGCTTTAGAGATTCACCTGCAATCACACACATACCCAATTGGGAGATTAATGAAACCTTCCAAATTACCAAACGCCACCTCATCCAAACACATGGATGCAGGAAGCACTAGCACAATTTGCAAAACAAACTGCCCCAAGTGGAGAGTTAGTGAATTTCAGAACCACGGCAGCTCAAGCAAAGCTGATGGAGAACTTGTTACACTGAAACATGTCAGAGTAATTGTTGAGAATTATATAGATAAATATAGAGCAGCATGCTTAGCTTTTCAATTCACCAAGGACTGTAAAAAGTGCTTTCCATATCAAAATCAATCGTTTGAAATATTCCAAGCCTCGAGAAGTGCATTAACTCCTGCTGGGATTTTGTGTAATGACAATAATCTATACCTAATCTCAGAGCAAATCTTAGAAACCAAGGAAGGTACACTGTGTTGGATACTTTGAAATTTCCTGAGGTTTCTCTCTATCCAGATGTGGTATAAAGAGACAGTAAAGGTTAACTTTGTCAGTGTGGTCTTCAAATCTTTTCTCCTAAGAGTAGAGAGGAGATTGACCAGACTAGACAGGGAAAGGGATTGCCAAGTAAGTTGAGATTTGTGGGAAACTTCATCCCAAACTTGCTTGGTGAAGGGGCAATTAAAAAACAAGTGGTCATGATTCTCCTCACTAGGACAGAAACTGCAGCTAGAAGTGGTCTTAATGCCAAACAAAACCAGCCTATCCTCTGTAGATAGTCTGTTCTGAATGGCAAGCCAACTAATAAGGCTGCATTTGGGAATGTGAGATGGGAACCAAACTACATGGCTCCACTCAATAGTGGGAAACTTGACTCTAAGATGGTCCCATAATGAAGAGATGGAGAATAATCCATTCTGAGTGAGGGTCCATGAACAAGAGTCAGTAACTGTGGAGTTGTGGTTAGTGAGAGGGGGTAAATGAGATCTAATCTCATCCAATTCCCAAGTTTGGGTGAAGGGAAAGCTCCAATGGGTAGATGCATGTAAAATGGTGGAGACCTTGGCATCATCTGGAAGACCAGAGTCATGGACAATACGATTGCCATATTTCTCAACTAATGGCCCAAAAGGATGCCAATTGTCATACCAAAGATATGTAGAATTTCCATCACCAATCTTGTGCTTGATGAGAGGATGGATGAGTGGATGTAATTGAAGTAACTTCCTCCAGGTCCAGGAAAGACTACTGGGAATTCTAACCTTCCAAAAACTTTTACCCTTGAGTAAATAGGATTTCACCCATTGACGCCACATGGATTGCTCCCCACCACATGGATTGCTCCCCTCCGGATATGATAAACCATATATGCTTAGCCATGGCTGCCTTATTCCACAATTGGATGGACTTAAACCCTAAACCTCCTTCTTTTCTGGGGGAACAAAGATGCTCCCAAGAGACTTTGGCACCAGTGTTCCTAAGGTCTGAACCAGTCCAGAAGAAGGATCTAAGGATGGCCTCAACTTCCTTAACCACTTTCTTTGGGAGCAAGAAAATAGAGGACCAGTAAGTCTGCATGGAGAATAGTACAGACTTGATCAATTGAATTCTCCCAGCATATGAGAGATACTTATTTGCCCAAGACTTAGTACGACTGGTGATCCTGTCAATGAGAACTTTGCAATCAGAGTACTTCAGTTTAGTGGATATGAGAGGGACCCCAAGGTATCTCACAGGAAGAGAGCCTTCTTGACATCCCAATTTCTCAAGGATTGCTTGTTTGTTAGCATTGGAGACACCAGAGAAGAATATGTTACTTTTGGGTGGACTGGGTGATAGACCAGACAATGCTTCAAATTCAGCAAGGGCCTTCTGGATACAGTGAATAGAGTCTAAATCACCCTTACAGAAGATCATAAGATCATCTGCAAAACACAAGTTGATTACTTTTGTTTTCTCACATCTCCAATGAAAGTGGAAATTGGGACTAAGTGATTTCTCCTTGAGAATCTGCGTAAGTATCTCCATCACAATAACAAAGAGATACCCATACTCCACCGAAAATTCTCCTCCTTTTACTACTTCTCTTATTTCTTTAGCCAGCAATGCTATGTGCAGGGAAGAGATTTGTAGGGAATCACGCAGGGAAGGCCCTGCGAGGCCCAGTACGGATCCCGAACGGCTAATCCGAGCCGCTCAAGAATTTTAGTAACACATTTCGAGTAGACTCGCTAGAAACCAGCTCCATCCGATATGTGTAGATGCTCGATCCAAACTTCTATTTTCTCTTTTTTAATCCAAGCCATTCAAAAATGAAAGTTTGGATCAAGCATCCACACATATCGGATGGAGCTGGTTTCTCGCAATCCCACTCGAAATGTGTTTTTAAAATTTTTGAGTGGTTCAAATCAGCCGTTCGAGATCCGTACTGGGCCACGTTAAACCTTCCTTGCGTAATTCCCTACAAATCTTCCTTGCGCATATCATGATCGTTCTTTAGCTTCCACCATCACTTTGTCCCCTATACCTTAGTTTTATATAGTTTGGTGTACAATCATGGGACCAGAGGGCATGAATATTTAAGGCCAATAGGAGGAATTCGGTTTGGTCTTCAACACGTGGGGTATGGCAAGTCATCAAAAAGATTACAAAAAGAGAAAAGAAAGCTACCCACATGGGATTTTACCAAATGATGCGCATGATGAGGAAAAGAAATATTATTTCTTTGCAAAAGAGAATGTCACTACTGCAAGCCTAGGTTGATGACCTCTATTGCACTCAGGAGGAGCGTCCGCCTAAGGTTTATTCAAGTGGTACAAGCCAAGAGGTTTCGGCCAGAGAAGAAAGAGAAAAGTTGGTCACATGAGAAAAGACGAGGAAAAGAGTTAATTATCTCTTTGTAGAAGGAATTCCACTACGCATGCATATAAGAGCCAAGAGGCTTTCACATTTGAGAACATTCTTTCAGGGGGAAGAGCCAGGAGAGGATGTTCTTTGGAGCCAACCACAAGGAAACAGAGTTCCATGCAATCAGAGAGAGTCACAGTTGAGAGCAATATCTATCGATATCTTATCAAAATGACTTTTTTAATTAATACTTTTCTCAATAAGCTATACAATATTTACTGTTCAGATCACAAGAATATCGGGCACACAATTACAGTATTAAACTTTTCTTCAAAATTCATTCAGTACTTGGAATCCTAAATTCATAATGAAAAATTGAAAGGTTCGATCAAGTTACCTATAATTATCCGATTGAGGTAATTTTTTCCAATGACCAATCTAAAGATTGAAAGGTTCCATCAAATCTATAATTTTGTTTGCTTATATATGAACTCCTTCATAATATTTAATTTTTAACTTTTTTGCTTAATGAATAATGTTTAAACATTTTATCTTCTCGACATATTGGCCTATGATTTTATTTTTTTTCAAAATTATGCTTGAAAGGTGACCCCCTGTGTAGAATTTCTGGATCCGCCACTGCTCAATGGTGTTTGTTAACAAAATCATGAAAAAAGTAGTTTTGACGGAATTATTTTGAATGCGTTTAATCATGTATGGGCCCTATTGTGCACTAGGTTCGGTGCCATGCACCTGAACCCTTGTCCTACTTATATGTAGGAAAATAATTTAACACTCCCTCTTTATCTATTGGCACTATCTTTTTTGTCAATGTTCATGTTCGCTTGAAAGTATCAAATTACCCTTCGCATGAAACGAGTGACTCGAGAGGCAAGGGTAGTTTAGTAATTTTATTGTGAATAAAGACAAAAAGAGGGATTGTCAATGGATAAAAGTAGAGTGTGAAAATCACTTCCCTATATTTAATTTAATCTTTCAAAAAATTAGGGCTCATTTTTAGCGGTTTCTAAACCCATGACAAAAGGCTTGTGAAAAGTTTAGAAACCAGTCTTTGTTTACCACAAGTTTCTATTTTCATCCCCATATGGTAAATTTCTCCAATGGCCCTTCATTTGAATGGTGATACTAATGGAAATTATCTCGGAGAGGGAAATAGAATCATAAATAAAAAATGAGAAAAGATAGAGGGATCTCACATATTACATATGAGAGAGTTTGTGCAATTGTTGGTACAAGTATTAGTGTCTGTAGCAAACCTGGATAAAAATAGAAAGTTTAAATTTTGTACAATAAATACTTAGGGATAAAAGATTATTCAGTGCCTTTAGGGCACGATTGTCACGCCCTGCTTTTTAACAACACAAATATCACCAATATCCACGTGGCACGAGTCAAAAGTCCACAACTCTCCATTGGAAAATCTAAGTCAAAGTTCCATTACATACTTTTATCCAAGTTAACAATTCTCTCAGTGGCACTACATCGTTCCCGAATGCATAATTACCCCAAATGAAATACAAGTTTAAAGTTATTACATAAGTCCAAATTGTCAAAAGATTGAGTAACCAATAGTTACATTATCATTTATCAAAATACAAAACTTGAGATGGAAAAATATCTTCATGCATGCATAAGCTTCACATAATGCATCACTCCACAAGCATCCGATCTCATGCTCCATGCTGTGTACCTGGGAAAGATAGGGTGAGCTCACTAGCTCGTAGGAAAACCATACTACAGCCGCTAGGCATATAAATATGATGAGTGCACATGATATGAATTTAACATGAGAAGAAATGATCAAAGAACATAACGGAGGCTAAGGCAAGTAAGACGTGTCCAAGAAGTAACCACGTGTCCGAGTGACATCAAAGTGTCCAAAAATACCCATTAGTTCATTAAGTTTGTCAAAATCACCCACAAGTATCACACATGTCTAAAATCGCGTCCAAGTATCCAATGTTACCAAAATACCTTATGTACCTCAAAACATTTTCATTTCCAACTTTGTCATAAAATCAACCATTTAATTTTTATAGGGAATAACTCCCTCTGCCGGATTTCGCGGCCTCCGTGCACCCATGGCCCGAATACACGGGTAGTAATATATATATATAGGGACTCTGTCCCTCTGCCGGATTTCACGGGCTCCGTGCACCCATGGCCCGATACATGGGTATTAATATATGTACAGGGACTCTGTCCCTCTGCCGGATTTCACGGGCTCCGTGCACCCATGGCCCGATACACGGGTATTAATATATATACAGGGACTCTGTCCCTCTGCCGGATTTCGCGGGCTCCGTGCACCCATGGCTAGGGACACCAAACGGGTGATCCTTAGAATCATTAAACCATTTTTATCATCTCAAACATTTATTTCATCAAAACATTAGGTGAATCCCATTTCTTTTAAAATATCACAATTTTTCGCCAAATGGACCAACCAATTCAAAAGAAATACTTGTCCGATACATATAACGAATTGTCCAATATAATCACGTGTCAAATCCCGTATTTTAATGATTTTCAAAATGGTTTTGGGATTACTACATTGCAATAAGTCAAGTACACGAAGATACGGACGATTGGAAGCCAAACGGACGTCAAAGGGTGGCCGTAAACTACCCAGAAAATTGGGACAGCTCACTGAAAAACAGGGGCAGCAGCTGTATTGTCCAGAAAATGACTGATTTTCACCTCTTAAGGTGTGGAATTTCAACCCAAATGCAAATTAGATAGTTAAGGCTCAAACTAGAGATGCTAGGCAACAATTAAGCATGGAGGGAGACCAATTCCACTCCCAATTTCATCAATCAATAACCAATTTCATAGATCACAAAATTAAAGTGAGAAAAACCCACACAAAGAGGGAAAACATGAATATCAAAGAAATTGAAGCCAAGAACAAGATATATGCTACCAATCACAAGTATATAGCTAGAGAAGGTAGTAATTGTTTCCCTACCTCATGGGTTAAGCTCCAAATGTGTAGAAAATGCAAAACCCTAGGTTATGAAGCCCCCAAACCGAAATGCTTGATCTCCACGAAGAACCATGGTGAACCCGACTCCAATTGACGCGTAGAACGTGAAAATGACAATGGTTCTTGAAGTGGTTGAGTGAGGAGGGAGAGTTTTGAGCTTGAAGGTGGCAAAAATGGAGGTGAGGAGAGAGAGAGGGAGCCGATCGGGTTTGGGGAGGGAGGAGAAATGAGAAGTTTTATTTTTTGCAAATCTACCCCACATACTTCTAATATACTCACATAATTACACCTCACACCCCAATGTCACTTGTGTATATAATATGTGACCACAATACTTATTTTCATAAACCAAACTTAAGTAAAGAAAACTATTTTCTTTACTTTAATTTATTTATGAAAATAAGGAAGTACCCCCCATTTGGAAACAATGACATTTACAGAATTTTGAAATTCTAATCACATCAAAATCTCATCCCCCCACTTTTAGTACAAAATCGAAAACGGTCACATTTTTCTCCGAAGAAAATGGGCGAAAGATGACTTTGCCTTACTCAAAAATAACTTCCAATTATACCATTTTTGTTAGAAAAATCCAAGGAACAATTACCGGGACTTTTTATTGGCCAAAACGAAACTTCTCCAAAATGTGATTTTTCATACAAGTCCTTACATCACACCCAACTTTTATTTTTTAAAAAAATAATTAAATTTTCCGGGTCTTTACAACGATCACTTGATGCCTCAGTGCCTAGGTTGATTTTGTTCATCCTCCCTAAATGAGGGTAAACATTACTCTCATTTTGATTGATGAAAAAAGTGTGGGTCCTACCACAAACTAATTCCATTATTATCAAAACGTATATTGATTCCGTAGACTTCACATTTTTTCCTCCAATTAGAGTAAGGGTAACGTTCACATTTACTAAGTGAGGGTGAATAAAATCGCACTTCACCATGTTGTGCAGCCCCACCGCGCGGCCGCGCTGGCATCTGTCCGACAATCGGAGACGTTCACCTCGTAGAGCTCGTCGAGTGTTACAAGTATACCAAAAATCAACTTGATCGGATATCGTAAGTGCCTCATCGAAACACAAATAACTTGAAAAAGAATGGGTTCAGTGGTTTTGATCTAGTGTTTTGTGTCCAATTGTATTCCATTTCTTTTCAAGGTATTTGTGTTTCGATAACGCATTTAACAATATCCGATCAAGTTGATTGATTTTTGGTGCACTTGTAGTACTCGACGAGTTCTACGCGGTGAACGTCTCCGATCGTTGGAACGATGCCAGCGCAGTCGTGTCGTTAGTGCACAGTACGTTGCGCAATACCCCCGGTCCCTAATATCATATATTATTGTCAAGTGTGTAGCCTACACACGTTGTCGCTATGGTAGAAAATGGATCAGAAATACCATGTGACGGACCAAAAAGCGCAGAATTGGTTTTTTCGTTTTTTTCATTTTGTCATTATTCAAAAAAGAAATTTCTTTTGCATGTGTTAGTTTTGCGTCAAGTTTTCGTGGTTTATGCATCGCAAAACTAAAAAATTAAATAAAGACAAAATGAAAAAACCAAAAAACTTTTTTTTTTTTTTGCCAAATCAAGTGTGGTCCAAAAACATTGGATAATTTTCATCACTTATCTCCTCGAAGTTGTGAAATTTGTTGGCAGAGTAATAAAAGCGTTTAATGCACCGACAATTTCATGAAAAAAGTGGGTGGCCAACGTGAAGGTGTATACCGCTTGTGAATGCTGCTACGTGCACAGATGCACGTGTACAGACGGTGCACCGACGGCATCGGGGACGCCGTTGTGGGTCCCATACGGTCGATCCGAACCGTTCATCCTTCTCAAAATCAAATTCCGAGTGGGCCCACGCAAGAATCGAAGCAATCGGACGGCTTTATGAGCTCGATCCAAAACTACCCCTTTTCGTTCAAAATTTTTTGAACGAAATGGGGTAGTTTTGGATCGAGCTCATACAGCCGTCCGATTGCTTCGATTCTCGCGAAATCCCACTCGGAATTTGATTTTGAGAAGAATGAACGGCTCGGATCGACCTGATGGGACCCACAACGGCGTCCCCGACACCGTCGGTGCACCACGGTCGGTTCCCCAATCTTTACCGCTTGTCCGGTAACTTGTCAAAATGATTCGATTTTCTTTTGATTAATGTTTTTTTTTAATAGGCAAAATAACAATTTATTAAGGAATCGGGGGGCTTGTGAGTTGTGTCCCAAGTGGACAGCAGAGACTGCTACCCCTAAAACCCAGGATGGAGCTATGGGAGACAAGTGGTGACCCTCGTCACCACAAAATTTTCAAAAAATAAAATTATTGTGTAGAAAATAGACTTTTATCCAGAATTATGTAGACTCGGTACCCCCAGATTTTTTTAATCTTTCATCCTCTAGTTTTTTTTTTCCCCTATAAAGATACCCAAAAAAAAAGTACCAGCCAAATTTAGGGGGCCATGTGAAATATGACGAAAGATGGGGTCTAAATTTTAAAAAAGATAGAGTTGCTCATTCTTTGCACAACTTTAGCTCCGTGCCTTGTGTCGTGCCGCATCTAGCTCACTTCTGTGTTGTGCCTGTCTAGATCGTGTCGTGTCGTGCCCATCTAAAACCGTGCTCCTGCCGTGCCGTGCCACATTTAAACGTGTTGTATCATACCGTGCTCATGCCAGCTCGGCCTGTTTGACACCTCTAAATGTAGCCTAGCCCAAAGATAAACCAAAACCTAACCCTAAAAATGCAACCGCTGCCGACCACCAGATCAGATAGGAGCAACCACCACCACCACCGGTCAGCCACCAAACGAAAACCACCATGCCACTACTGGCCACCCAAAACATTGGTACAACGAGCTCGAATAGAACCACTAGAGTTGATTTTCCATTTTCTCTTGGTTTCAACTGCATGGACAGGAATTGAAAATGATATATGTCACAATTTTCTTTAGAATAGAGACTTTTATTCAGCTCTTTCTTCTTCTAAGAGCATGTACACTAGTTTCTCCAAAATTTTATCCAAATTATCTATTCAAAAAGTCACTTTTCTATTTTTACTAACAACTACTTTTTAGACTCACACTACATCAGCCCTTTCCACTAAAATACTCTTTTTTTCTTTTCTTTTCTTCTTTTTTTATAACCAAATGTCCAAGTCAGCTTGCACGCACCTTGACCAATTCCGGAGCTCTGAAGATAACGATTGGACATAACTTCCAACGGACCCAAGAGTTTGCTGGCATAGAAAATCGAAGTCTATTTCTAAAAATTTTAGTGTCTTCTAAGACTTTCGCACAAGTCTATTTCTCTAGGTTTTCTTACACATTCTATGTTGGTTATCCATTCACATTATGTCAGATATCTCATGGCAAATTGCCAAATTCTTTGGAAAAATGGGGATATTGGGATGCTATAGAGGTTCTTTTATTTGTCCAATATGAGTAATAAACACCCCCCAGCCGAGATAGGCAGTTTTTATGGAGTTTTACCGTCATTCGGGGCCCTAATATCCCCTACGATCACATACTTACAAGCACATAATTACAAGGGGTTCATATACTGATACGAGACTCTGTGTAAATGTGTGACATTCGAGCATATTAGAATACAAAGCAACTTTACCCCAATAGCATGGTAGCACCCAATAATTCAACATGAGCGGCTTCTATTCCAAGAATCTCTCATCCCCTTCTTCAAATATGGGAAAGTTATTAGGGCCTTGTTCGTTTGGTATTTTTAGTTTAGTTTTGATGATGTCAAAAGGTGTAATAAAGTGAGGAGAGATAAAGAGAGAAATGAGGAAAATGATGATGTCATCAAAACTAAAACTAAAACTATACTGGGAAACGAACATGGCCTAGGTAATCTTGAGCATGGCCAAGTGGTGCCCAGACCCCTTAGCCACGCACCAACAAGAATGTGCGGTGATACAAGATCCTGAGGCGGCACGCGACCATACCTTAGAGCACTGAAGAATTACTCCATGGATATGATTTTATCCGGGATATGAACCTCCACGTTTTTCCTACCTTATGTTAGAAGAGTCAACTTATGGCCTCATAGCAGTCAACGATGTTTCAAAATTCATTCCGCTTACTTTATGCTCTAAAAAAATTGTCATCCATGAGTCTGAATCAAATCTTTTTGCACAATGTATATGCAGATGAATCGAAAGAACCAGTGGCGGACGCAGGATTTGTGTCTAGCAAAGACCCGAATCACATGTGTTTTCATATTCATAATAAAATATAGATTAAGTATATATCGCTACTTCTGAGTTCCGAAGAAGAAACAATATTGTGTGCATATGGGTAGTTCCCGGAAATTTTTTTTTTTTTTCCCACTCTAGGGACTTGCAGGGACACATTCTATAGAATTTTTCTTAATTAACCTGAAAAATAATATAATATGCAAGATTATTTGGAGTTGTGTAGGAACCCGGGTCCCCACCGGCACCCCCTTGCGACCGCCCCTCAATGAACAGTATCAAATCCATACCATAGAACTTGCCTACAAAAAAAAATCTCTAATTACGGGTAAGAACAGTATCAAATCCATACCATAGAACTTGCCAAAAAAAAAAATTTACCTCTAATTACGGGCAAGAACAGTATCAAATCCATACCATAGAACTTGCCTACAAAAAAAAATTACCTCTAACTACGGGTAAGAACAGTATCAAATCCATAGCATAGAACTTGCCTACAAAAAAAAAATTTACCTCTAATTACGGGTAACTTGGCAAACTTTTTCCTCAAAATATATACGGGGTTGTTACACCCACAACCAGAAGTGAATCTTCGGACGCAACATCCATTGACGTCATTCACCAATCTCCTCCAACTCCAAAACTACTGTTTTAACAGCCAGACCATCCAGACCAGCCAATTCAGCTGCTGCTCCTATGTAGTTATGAGGGGTTAATTCCAAGAGCTTGGACTTTACCTCGGCGGGCAATTCCAAACCTTCAATGAACTCCCTAATACTTTCCTTGGTTACGGCTCTTCCTCTCGTTAGCTCTTTCAGCTTCTCATAAGGCTCTGGGATACCGTGTCTTCGCATCACCTAGATATGGACAAGGAAAACATGAAAAGCAAGTAACTTGGAACAAAGACAAATATATCGATATTCAACATGATGACAGAATACCCAGCAAAGGTTTCAAAAGAGTTCAAAGGACTAGTGTAAAAATTAGTGAGGTGTAGTAACTTTGTCCACTCCTCCACCTAAGGGGGCTCACAGCAGACGTGAGGCCAAAGTTACTTCTCAAAATTATGTTCTTCCCTTTCAAACAAAGGTAAATACATTCATATTCAACACAGTTACCATTACATGACCTCTCAATACAACACAACATCTATACACATGAACAATAACATGATATACTTCATAAAGGCATTATACCTTCCTGGGAGGATCAGTATAATCCAGACATCTACGTGAAAAAGTTATGCCCACAAGATCGAAATATCGCACGATAAAACGTGTGGCATACCACTTAATACTCACCCAGTCTAACGCTCCACATCATCAGGTCCTAGTTACAAAAGGAATAACATTCACATGGTTGGATTCATTACGAGGTCAATGAGGAAAGCTCAGCGGGTGCACGTAGTAGGACTGGTGGATTGGTATCTCATTCACAACTGCTTTTCTTTTTTCTTATTGATAATTCATTGTGTGAGACAGCTTACACGCACCTCTACTAATTACTAGTGGACTATTCCCACTGTCCACAACTATATAAGCTAACTTCTGGGGGCGACAGTGTCAACTTCCAGCAAATTAAAAAGGGTAAAAGAACACCCCCACTGTGAGATGAAATCATCCTTGACATCTAATACTGTACTTTGTTAGAACCATTCATACATTCAACTCTCAGCCTATATATGCTCTTTCACTATACTAATGCTATTTTTCTGTCTCACTAAAACAGACTGGTCCGTATAGCAAAGGTTGACTATCAACCAACAAAGTAATCAACTTCAACATTAAAATGTAGAAGTGGAATCATGATGCCTCGCAGGACAAAAATAAAACCACTGAATCGCTGTCACTACCAAATTCAGTTAGATGATTTCTTTGCAGTTACCAGCTCAATTCTTCAAAAACACAGAGGAAAACATAATAAGAAGGAACGTGGAATACAAACTAGGAATACAGAACATACGGTCTGTATTGGTTCTGCAAGCACCTCCCAGCATTGGTTCAAGTCTTCAAACAAAGCTGCTTCATTAACCTGAAAAAATTCACTACTACAGATTAGATGTCCAAACTAGAATTGACTAAAGCTTTCTGCTCAAGTTTAAGGGATAATGGAACATGAATAGCAGAAGAAACAATGGCACTGCTAAAACTGAGGGCTGCCTTAGTTTGAGGAAAAGCAAACCCCAAGGGGTTGGCAAAGTGGTCTCGCCTTGGGACTTACGGGTTTGCTCCCACCTAGGATCTCAGATTCGAATCCCCTTGCGAGCAAACTCTTGGGGTTAAGCCCGGTCGTTACCTCCAGGGCCCCAGAATTAGTCGGGGTGTGCGCAAGCTGGCTCGGACAACCGATAATCAAAAAAAAAAAGTTTGAGGAAAAGCAAATACTAAACCATTGTATGGATAATGTGAAAGTGATTAATAACATACTGGTATTCAGATCAACCTTCAATGCGCAATTAAGTGCTATTGTGCCATTCACCAAAAACAATAGAAATTACGTAGCAACTAGGAGTACAATGATGTTTGTACTTAAGTTTACCTGCAACTTTGATATACCCTGTAATGCACTTCTGTATGCAAGAAGAGAATGTCCTAATCCTTCACCCATGTTCCTCAGAACTGTTGAATCAGTAAGATCACGCTGCAAATAACAATGTATAAAAGGCAAAGATTTAGTGCTGAACCAAAAAGCATATCTTACTGTGTTACCTCTACTATAGATGACTAGAATTCTAACTACTACTGTAGTTTCTTATGTTATTGAGCTTGGCTTATACCTACTTGAATCTGCCAACATGTTGAGGAAATCATAATTGCTCAGGGAGGGAGAGAGAGAGAGAGACCTGCCAACGAGAAATTGGTAACTTCATGCTTAAATGCGAGAGACTTGCATTAGCCTTGCCAAGATTCCCCTCACTGTTTTCAAAATCAATAGGATTTACTTTATGAGGCATGGTTGAGGACCCAATCTCACCAGGCTTAGTTATCTGCTTGACATTTGAACATGAAACATCAGTAGCTCTAATAGAGTAAATAAAGTTGCAATGTATTAACTAAAATAAAAGAAATCTCACCTGCTTGAAATATCCGAGAGATATGTAGCCCCACATGTCTCTATCAAAATCAGTTAAGATGTTATTGAACCGGATAATAGCATGGAATAATTTTGCCATATAGTCATGAGGTTCGATCTGCATAACCGGTTCGAATAGTATCGAATTAGAACAAGACATTAATGATGAATTAGCTGCTGATATAAGCCCTCTGTGTAAGGAGAAAAAGTGTTCATAACCGGGTAAAAATATGCTGCAAGTTGCAAGTTTGAAGAAAACAATTTGATATGCGGCAACCAAATTAAAAATGAGGTCTATACCTACTGAACTGCCCTCTGTCAGGCATTTTAGTTTACAAATGTGTGAGATGTTGAAATTTGTCTATGAATAGAGCTTTCTGAGAAAGGTATTAAGAATTACGGGTTAAACTTATGTCCCAATCCAATATATGGTACATGGGAAAAGCTTCTCTGTCTCAAAGTATACTAGATACAGACGAATTTGTTTCCATGTCCCTACGATCACATTCTATTCGTTGAAATGGCCATCTCAGCGTATCATGTCATGTCACATGAATGTCCCGTGACTATAATAACAGTTTTAAGAGTGCATAAAACATACCTGGGTGACAAAGGGATTAAAAAATAAACCAAGAGAGGTCACAAATTCCTCTGCAATTTGAGGCCACTTAATATCAGGATATGCAACTAGATGCGCGTTGTAGTTTCCAACTGCACCTGCAAACTTCCCCATTATCTCAACTTGAGAAATGTCATTCGTTTCCCGGCTTAATCTGAAAGCAAAAATAGCTATTTCCTTTCCAAGTGTAGTCGGTGAAGCTGGCTACAGAGTAGGATAAATAACCAAATGAGTGCTTTATTCATGGCTGATAGTACTTCTACAAATGAGAAAAAATTGGCTTGTAAAACGTCATTCAAACAATCTAACATACACTGTTGTTTGATAGGCGGTTGCTTCATAAAACTTTCCTTACCAAAGACTATATCCTATTTAAGCTATGAAAGATCATTTTTGTCCAACTCTACTTCTTTGTCCAGTCTTTGATTTGATTTTAATCGACCAAAGGAGATGACAATTCAACGAAGGAAGGGTATTTAATATATGTGGGATTTCCCTTTCTTTGTTCGATTGGTGAGTGCTTTATTCATGGCTGTTATTACTTCTACAAACGAGAAAAAATTGGCTTGTAAAACGTTATTCAGTTAAAGGCGCTTAAAACTTAAACTATCGTCCTCTGTTGCCAATTGCAGTTACCTGTCCATGAGTGCGAGATAGCATTGGAATATGAGCATAAGCTTTAGCCATGTCCCACAACGCCAAAATCAACTCTTTTGTGACAGGAAATATGACAGAGTTCAAAGCTTCTTTCAGCATCAATGCATGTGCAAGATTGTTGATATCTTCAGATGTGCAGGAAAAATGAAAAAATTCAAGAACCTACAATGAAGAGAGAGTGGTCAGCTGCTCCAAGAGTTTGAGATGACAACAATAATTTTGGATATTACAACCGAAGATCATATAGTAGTAGTTTAATCATGTCCAATGTGGTTATAATTAGTATCTTGAACAGCTGAAGTATATGTATATAATAAAACAAAACACAGACGTGTGTGGGGGGGGGAGGGGGAGAGAGAGAGAGAGAGCTTGTCAAACATTTGAATAACTAAAGACCCAACACTTCCAATTGGATTATGTCAAACGTAATAGTTGATTATATCAGTAACTGAAGAAACTGAAGGAGAAAATACCACCTTGGCAACCTCTGGATGTGATTGACATTTCTTTTTCAAGAAGTATTCGACGGCTTTCACGTCATGATTAGTCACTCTCTCAATATCTTTAACTTCCAAAGCATCACTCATTGTGAAACCATCAATCAATCGTTGCAGATAAGACTGAGCTTCTTCACTAAAGCTGGGAACCTCAATAATTTCAGGAATTTGAGAAAGCTTCAACAACCATTTGATCTGGAGGAGGGTTCTAGTGTTAAGAATGAAGAATTCATGACAAGAAACAACCAAAAGGGAAAAATAGCGCACAATCATTCCAAAGAAAATCATAAATGAAAAACTAATCGCATATTGTGAAAGTGGATGTAAGCTCATTAAGCGGAACATTAAAAGTAAGTGCCAAAAACACAACGTCAATAAAGGCCTTGAGATTTTAGTTCAAAAAAAAAAAAAAAAGGCCTTAAGATTCTGGTAGAATCATCGATGTCGTCATATAGTTAGTAGCTTGGTTCACTCCCAATATGACAAATCATCACCAACATGAAGATATTTTATCTGGTTTGCAGAGTGTCTTCAAACTCGAAGTCCTATAAAACGATCCGCCATTACCAGTGTGGATGATACTTACTCCAAAGCATTGTTAAAGCATCCAACTCAAAACCAATTGGCAATGGGTGGAGAGGCTGCCCAGTCTCATATACTAGCTTTGGAGGTTTTAATTAACCAATGTGGGACAAGCTCTTATAGGCATAAAAAAAGGACAGTGATACGACTTGCAGAACTATATATAAGTAACTTCTATCATCTACTATACAACTGTATAAGCATTAAAATTGTGTCCTCCTTAACACTCTTATGTATATTCACTTCAGAGTTCAGAACAATTCAAGATCATAGAGACAGTGAACTGTTTGGAAACTGAAAATAATTAAATAAGATATATACTACTGCGCAAAAGATATTAAAAAAAAATAGTACCTCAACTACAACCCGGTAGTAAATAAGGCCATATTCACTCAAATAAGGAGCCAGATCCTTGACTTTACCCCAATAACGACCATCCAGAGGTGATAAAGCTGTTAAACTAGTGAGCTCAAACTCACACGAATGTTGTCCAGACATCTTCTTACCCTGAAAAGGGCCCACAAAATGATCAATATTGCTAGTCGCTACAATACAACACTTTGGAATATTGATGGTCCAAAAGTTATAAAATGTATCAACAATTTAGAATGCCTGTAGAACTATAGGCCATGTATCCATCTATGAGAGACAAATGATAAGATTGATATATGGACAACATAGATGCATTAAGGACTGCTGGATCAAAAGCAGCAAACGTGTTTTGTCCAATCCTTGGGTTTAAAAGTTAAAACCATAATCTAACCGATGATACTTTGACATGCTATAAAAATTCCTCCCGCAATTCTGACAAAAAAATGTATCATAAATCTTTTTGGCGTAACTTAAATTTCTCAGAATCACTAACGACGCAGACGTATCTAACCAATAAGTATAGCGGATACAATAGGGAACAAGCAATCAGTAGTCATTGCAATTTAGACCCTACAACTAAGGTTCAATGCCTCAATCCGTTCAGTTGGTCCATATTCAAATTTACACAGTACCAAAACATGTAGGCTTCAGACAAATGGTCACTGAAACTGTCCAAACTAGATAAGCAACTAAAAAACCGGTTAAGCTTAGGTTCGGTCAGTTTGCCAATCAAGTACATAACACCCTTGGAAATGGGCATAATTTCTGAGCAAAAAAGGAACAAAAACAAAATATAATCACTAAAACCAAAAATTAACCGATGACCATACAACCCCAAGACAATAACTGCTCAAGATTAGATAGCCGTTCCTATTTTGTGGGATGAGAGAGGGAGAGAGACTTGACTTGTTCAAAGACACACCTACATTAACAACTGATTTCAGAGCCTTTGGATGGTGAGAAAGGGCACCAAAGATCCACTATACCAATTTTTTGGCATTCCCATGTACCAAGTGTTTTTCAATCGCAGGATCATGTCTTGGAAAACATTTGGTACATGGGAACACCAAAATGGGGCACAGAGGACATGAGCCTGAGAAAGCGAAAGGAACCAATCAGAAAAATATCATTTTCCTTGCATTTATTGCCATTTCTCACCAATTCACTCGATGAAAACGACTGCTTTGGAGAGATGATTCAAAATTCTTCACTCACCAAATCATTAAAACCAAAGGGGAGCCAATCCAAAGCGGCTGTACCCTTTGGACTGTGAGAGAGGGTGTAATAAAAAAGGGAACCCTTTATCGCCATTTCTGACCAATTCACTCAATAAAAACGACTGATTTGGAAAGATGATTCAACATTATTTTCTCACCAAATCATTCAAACCAGGGCTGTACCCTTTGGGTTGTGAGAAAGGGTGTAATTAAACAGGTAAACCTTTCTCACCAAATCTCACCAAAATTGGTGAAGGAGCCAATCACAATTATCATCTTTGTACTCTTCTCTCCATTTGTCAGAAAAATATCCAATCAATAAGTGATTTGACAAGAAACTCTAACCCTTCCTTTTGTTTTCTTACCAAATCCCTCAATCCAAAGGGGGTGTAAGAAACATGATAAGTGAAAGCGAAAGGAACCATTTTTTTATTTATTGCATTTCCCATAATTTCCCACCAAATCATTCAATCCAAGTGAACAAGTGTTATCCAATCCAAAGGGTCTTTAAGAGACATGATAAGCGAGTGTACCTTTTCTATAGGGGAATTTCTGGTTGAGTAGTTCCCGATTGCCTTACAACTACAACCCATGTAAGGAATTACAGAGGAAAGAGGAAAAGAAACGTTTGAAGAATGATGAGACGAGTTCGGGAGGTCTCTAAGGAGATGAATTGTGGTTTTAGGGCTTAGATAGGAGGGTTGGCTGCTGTTCAAAACCCTAGAACAAGCTCCCAACTCCATGGCACTGAATCGAGTGGAAGTGTTTGCGGGTTTTTTTACTTTTCCGTTCGCTCCAAATTTCTAGCCCTAATGTGATGAAAGAACCTTTGGATGGGAGGTTTTCAGGAGAAAAGAAAAGAAACTAAGGGAAAGGTCTTCCCAGCCTTGTTTGGATGGCACAAGAGGTGGGAGAGGGAAGGAAAGGGTGAGATTCAAGAACCCCTTCAAAGCCCCAGAAACCATTACTGGAGAAGATCAATTTTTGGTTGCCCATTTTACCCCTCCGTTCACGTCTAGGGTTTGATTGTCTCTGCGAGGAAGAAAAGTTTTTTGCTAGGGTTTGAAGAAGAAGAAAATTCCCCAGGTTTGCCAGGAAGAAGATTGCTGCTCATGGTTTGCTGCACACGAAGAAGAAGACGATTGTAAAACATGCAACATTAGAAATTGGCGAGGATTTTTTTTTTCGGTAAACATACGGGTACAGAGGCTTTTGCCCAGAAAATGTACCGATCAGGTTCGGGGACCCATTTTTGAGTCCCACACGAGTGATCCGAACCGTTCATTATTTTTAAAACATTTTTCCGAGGGGCCCCAAAAAAATTCAGCTCAATCGGACGGTTATAAGTGCTCGAACCAAACTCCCACAGTTTCAATGAAATTTTTTTTATTGAAACGGTGAGAGTTTGGTTAGAGCATTTTTAACCGTCCGATTGAGCTGAAATTTTGTGAGGCCCCTCGGAAAAATATTTTAAGAATAATGAACAGTTCGGATCACTCGTGTAGGACCCAAAAGTGGGTCCCCGAACCCGATCGATACATTTTCTGGGCAAAAGCCTCTGTACCCGTAGCATCGTCCTTTTTTTTTGGAATTGATATTTACATTCTTTTTTTTCCACCTTTTTCCATTGGCATTTCATTTTTGTCTCTATAAGGCAAATAATAATAATAATAATAATAATAATAATAATAATAATAATAATAATAATAAGGCTTTGTTCTCCAATACATTTTATGCCATAAAATGGGAATTCTCATTTTAGTTGGGGTTATATGGAGTGGTGATAAAATGACATTGTTTTTTCAATAGATTTTATGTAGTTGTCATAAAATCTCCACAAATGCCATATTTACCAAAATACCCTCATTTTTTGTAAAGGCAGGAACTAATAAAGGGTAAAATTGTAATTTTACATGTCATAGCGGGGCCAAACTTTGACAGCTCTGCGTTTGAAATTTTTTGAAAAAAAGGCAGACATGTGATTCCTCCATTTTATGTATTCAGAAAGCAATGAGATAAAATCTCCCATTTTATGCCATAAAATGGGTTGGAGAACCAAGCCTAAGTGTCAATTGGTTGTGTTTGGTTGAGAGTTTTGAGAAGAATATTTGGAGAAATATTTTTGAAATAGTGTTTGGATGAGTTTTGGAAAAAAAAAAGTAATAATTAGAGAGAGGTGTAATAATTCGAGAGATATAGAGAGAGAAATGAGAATAATGATTGGAGAGAGGGGTATGAGTAGAGAGAGAAATGTCATTAATGATTGGAAAGATGAGAAATGGGGAAAGAATCTTTTTGGAAAAAATTTTGGAAATGTGAAGTGAACAAAGTGATAAAATTTTTTTCTTCTTTTCGCTTTTTCTTCCATTCAATTTTGATAAACTGATGACTTTGTAATGCTCAGCAAGCTTGCATTCTGCAGTATTCAAGTACTTTATTCCCCAAGTTCGCATCTCTCTCTCTCTCTCTTCTTCCCCGTGTATTTTGGTAACACCATCAAACCACGCCAAGGCCACGGTATTTTGGTAAATAAGGGGGTGTTTCGCTAAAAAAAAACCAGTTTAGTTTTAACTCAAAAACTACTTCATTTCGCTAACAAAAAAAACAACAAGAAAACACTTAATTCCACTAACCTAAAAAAAACTAAAAATCCCAAAAGCTAGTTAGTAGAACAAGTTAGTTTTTTTTGCAAAACTAAAAGCCAACAAACTAGTTAGTGGAACGAGTTAGTTTTTTTGCAAAACTAAAGATCCAAAAAACCCAAAAAACTATGTTAGCGGAACATGGCCTAAGTATGGCATGTGAGAAACCTTTCTCCTAGAGGAGGTTCCAGGACAAATATACATAATGTATTTATAATTACAGTAAAAAGTTATATTGCTAGATTGCGGAAAAATATTATTGTTTATCAAAAACTTTTGATGAACAAAATAACACCACTCGAATACATAATCATAAATACATTTTTTTGAGTATTTCACCTTTTGTCTGGTTGCCTTCAATTCCTCACTTAGCGATCCAAGCGTCTCACCTCCTCAGTGATTCACCCTTGCAACTCTTTTCTCTCTATGTATTTTATTCTTGTGAGACACTCAAAAATTCTGATGGCCAATCTTTTGTGTCTAACGTCTAATAAATAGACTCTCATAGATAAAGTATGCAATTAGGTGGGATCCTTAAAGATCTCTATCTTTCAGTTGTAGAAAACAAATAAAAGACTTCTTCTTTATTTGTATCGGGATAACACTTATCATATGTATTCTTTTTAATTATTACCTAAAGAGATAATTATATAGCTTCCACCAATCACAATAATGTCTATTAACACATTGCAATTGAACCCCTGGAAATAGAAAATTACAAGTGAAGTCCTTTCCTACAATTGTCTATTAATTTCCTTACACCAACTTATATTCCCATAAGCTAATAGGTATGGATAAATTCACACCGTCAAAACCCTAGCTAATGCACGACATTCTTAATTTTCACTTTCTAGTTGGACCCAAAAAGCAATTCAAAATATCTTTTTTGTAGTATAGTATATATGCATATAAATTATTAAAAACATTTTACTAAAAGACACCAGCCGAATTTTCCTGGTCCAACGTTAATGTGAAAACTGTTTGAATATACTTTCTCACTTTGGGAATGATGGACTCCTTGTTAAGCACTTATTAAATTAATCATCATCCACGTAACTCAACATGTCCGTATATAGCCTTTTATTCAACATCATCGACTGACAATGTCAAAGTTAAATGAATAAACAATTTATTTATACAAGCCTCTCAAGTCAACGGAAAATAAGTGAATTGTAGTATAACTACCTTTTTCCAATCTGACAGTGTTATTTCCAAAGGTATTCTTAAACTGATCCTTTCAATGAATGTACTTGCTACATAACATCCACTTGTTTGTGTAGGGTCACTATCTCAATGATGAAGTAAATCATCCTATCATATAGCAACATAACAAGTGTAGGCCATAATAGATGTGAGGCTCAATCAACACTCATAGCCTAGAATATTATTGGGTCTACAAGGCACTGAAAAAACATGACTCACCGCCTTTGGTTCTTTAACCATTAGCATGTTCTTTCTACAAATGTTACCCAAGGGGCCTTATGTAAATATCTTATGTGACATTTAATAATAACGTCACACAAAATAATAGTCTACGAGAATGCAAAATAAAATGTCAAATAATTTATTGAAAATAAATAAAAATTGATTTTTGGAGCATAATTCTAATAGTATGCAGATAAGTCGTCTGATTCCCTTCAATTTTTTAGTGTTTCCACATTGAATCTAATGTCAGACAACCACTATCCTTAAATGTTTATTATATATGGGTTCTCATAATTGGACTAAACTTATTTTGTTTTGTTAGGAGTACAACAATTTGGTTCAAATTTTGTTGGAAACATTTGTTTTAACCTCACACAAGTAACCCAGTGCCAACAATAGCAAAAGAAAATTTAATTTAAACTATATAAATTTTAATTTTTATAGTACATTTTTTTTAACCCAGCGAGGTCGCTTGACTTCACTGGTGCATGGTGAAGTCACCGGTGCTCTCTCCCCCATTTTGTGTACCGAAACGAGATGGTGATAGACCACACTATTTGCTTTTCTTTTCTCATCATTAAGAGAAACCGTACTCTTTTCTTTTCTGACTAGCCAAAGGGGGTTTATAGAGATTGGCGACATTTGAGTGGGTTTATGAATCCAAATCTGGGCGGTGATGTGATAAAAAATAAAAAAAACACTATACCTAACGATTATTTGAATGTATCTGTAAAGTGTTGTGATGAAATCGATTATTAAAAATACATCTAACGGTTCGGATGCCGCACGAAATAGAGCTCCCCACTGTATCCGTTTCCATCAAATTTTTATTCGACCCTATAGAATAGTCTATTTTGTTTATTTTGATTGGAGAGACAAAAATTAACTGGTTTTTTTTTTTTTATATATATTCCATTACTAGAGTAGAAAAAAAGGAGACAAGGAAAAGGTTAACGTAAATATATATATATTTTGGCAAGTCCTACATCTTTTGAATTTTGAAAAAGCAAAGGTAAATATTGTTGTATTGATTGGTACCCTTTATTCTCTCTTTTTCTTCATTAGATTGAGTTACCTTATTAGATGTGGTGGGTAGGTTTTCAACTTAGGAATGCAAGCCGTGGGAAGTCGTGAGGAGTAGGATTTCGGCGAGCGCATTTGCAAAGCTCAAAGGACATTATGCTAACCGGCCGAGATTTGGCTAGAATACCCTTCTGATGCTTGAAGATATAAATGAATATGCTAAAAAATGCAGTTGAGATAGAAGGGAATACGCTACATGATACCAGGGATATTCGAGTTCAGACGAAGCTAATTGAAAGGTATCAATGCGACATATCAAATCAGCCTAGCGTTTGTGTACACAGAAGAGAAATAAATCCTTATTCCGCCTCGTAGGGTTTCACTATTTTGGTTGTAATCTGTATGCATCATCACTGAATCTTCGAATTCGAATTTTTTTTTTTTGAACAACTTCGAATTCGGTTCAAACACTACTCCTAACTTCCTCACAAGACCTAAAGGTGAAGTATGGCCTTTACATTTATACACCATTTCACATTGGCTAGTTTGTAGCATACAGAGATTTCAGGGAAATTGAAGTTTGAAAGTGTTTTTCTAATGATGTTGGTTTAAAACAAACCATTGCGGAAAAATTATGGTTTCAAAAATTGTTTCGGATCCACTTCTTACGTATATGTATAGTTTAATGATGAATGTTTAGGGTTTTTACCTTTGTAGTTCAAAGAACTGAAGCCTCCTGCACACCAAAGATCTTCAACTCCATGACCTAAGAGCATCCACAACAAGGCTCCACAAAACTCGAGCCAAATAAATTACTGAATAGTGCTTTATCTACCCATGTCTCTTTCAACACTCCAACAATACTACCTATACTACCTCTGCACTATTAAAATACTATTTTTTATTTTACAAAATAATACAATATATACACACACCCATATATACACAATACACTGCCATGGAAGAAACCCAGTGAACCTAGACTCACCGCCGGCCAAGAGTAACCCAGACTCGCCGTCGGCTAAGATTAACCCAGAGTCGCCGTCGGCCAAGAGCCCAGAGTCGTCATTTTTGCCGACCCCCATCCGGCGAACCCAGATCTCGAACGAACCCCATCCGGCGAACCCAAACCTCCATCTCTGGCCAACCCAACGCCGGCCAACCCAGTTCGAAACCCGTCGCCAGATGCCGTCGAACTGTTGCTGCGGGAGAGATGTCGTTGAACAATTGTTGCGTGGAGAGAGAGAGGGTGAGGGAAAAAATGATTAAAAAACAAATTGGGAGTGAACAGTGGCTGAACAAATAGGGGGTGATTTGGGGAGCCACTGTTCACGTTTGTATTTTGTTCACCCATTTGAGGAGGCTGTTGCAGCTCATTTTTGTTGCTTCCCTCTGTAAAATAGGGATCGGAGGAGTTTTGGGTTGGCTGCTGTGCTTGCCCTAAGAGAACAATAGCCAAAAGGGTTTGTGGGAACCCCGGATTTTTCCTCCCTCTTTATTCTCTCAACTCTCTCTAGGAGAAAAATTGTCTGCACTTTTGTGTTGTTTCTTTTCCAAGAGAGAAAGAGATGTATATATAGAAGAAGATTACTTGGCCAATAATTTGACTTAATTATAATAAATTAAATATTATTTTTAATTGTTGGGCCAGGGTTGGAACCCATAGGCTTCTTGAGCGCTAACTAAAATTGGTGTGGGGGTCTCGATTCTGGAGTGAACTCTTTGGCCGTCTGGTCCTGTACGGAGAGGGAGGACTGGCTGAACCTCACCAGAGGTCCAAGATCACGTCAGAGGAGAAGGCTTGAGTCTCAAGAGCACGTCGTCCAGAGCCCTGGGGGCACGCTTGAGATGGAGGCCGGAGCCCCAGGGGAACGCCTGAGGAGCAGGCCGGAGCCTTGGGGGCACGCCTGAGAAGGAGGCTGCGGTCCTAGGAGAGCGCCTGGGAAGGAGGCCGGAACCCTGGGGGCATGCCTGAGAAGGAGGCGGGAGCCCTGGGGGCACGCCTGAGAAGGAGGCCGGCGTCCTGGGGGCACGCCTGAGATGGAGGCTGCGGTCCCCGGAGAGCGCCTGAGAAGGAGGCCGGAGCCCTGGGGGCACGCCTGAGATGGAGGCTGCGGTCCCAGGAGAGCGCCTGAGAAGGAGGCCGGAGCCCTGGGGGCACGCCTGAGATGGAGACCTGCACATGGAACAACCTCGTTAGTGCCTAGCCCGGACGGTGGTGGTCCGGGAAGGCACTCCGATGGTAAAGTCAGCGATTGAGGGAGAGATATAGTAGAGAACTTAGAGAGAGAAAGTGAGTAAAGAGTGTTCCGCCACCGCCCTGAGTGAGGTATGTGAGGGGAGGATCCCTGTATGAAGGAGGTGAGAGTCATATTTATAGGCGAGGGAGCGCGTGTTCGGCACGCCCTTCGGGGGCCTCACGCGCCCCGCCCCTGGCATTGCATTAAATGCATGGATCGACGTACGCCCCTAAAGTGGCGCCTCGGCTGCTGTGCTCTCAGAGGCGTCACGTGCCCCTGATGTCCCTATCAGTCAGATCCCCCACCCCCCTGCAGGCGTAGGTTTGCAGGGTTGGTGGCTTGCCATGATGCAGTGCACGTGGAGTAGTTGGGCTCATTAATGTGCCACTCAGACTGTCAGGAGGTGCCTCGATCAAGCCCCCAACATCTGACGTGACTCTTTGCCGCCCCGGTACCGAGGTCAATCGACTTGTCCCGGGAGGCGCTCGGGAACCGACCCCGGGCTGCTATCTGGAACTACCTGGAGCAGGCTCCCGAGGGGGAGGAGTCCATCCGAGGCCGAGGGGGAGGGTCCATCCGAGGCCGCAAAGGTAGCCGAGGCCTAGGGGGATGAGTCCATCCGAGGCCGCAAAGGTAGCCGAGGCCTAGGGGGAGGAGTCCATCCGAGGCCGAGGGGAAGGAGTCCATCCGAGGCCGCAAAGGTAGCCGAGGCCTATACGGACCACCATCTTGGCACATCTTCTCGAGGGGGAGGAGTACATCCGAGGCCGAGGGAGAAGGGTCCATCCGAGGCCCCAAAAGGTAGCCGAGGTCTTGACTGCGCCTCCGGTAACCTTGCCCCTGTTACTTCGTCATTCCTGCAGACCCTCCCCGGTAACCTTGCCCCAATGGACGTTGGTTTGTTAGGACCTTTGTAGAAATTGTGCCCCTACAATTGGGCTGCTCTCTCTCATATCTATGAGCGGTGACCCAATTAAAATACAATTAATTTTAATACTGTATATAATTATGACAGAACTATAGAACTATAGGCCTCAATAATTATATTATTACCTGTTAAATGCCAATACATAATAGGAGTATCAAAGGAGAAAGAAAAATAGTTTTCATTTGCTTTGAATTCCACCCACTTCTTCCCAAACGGAAAAGAAAAACAAATTCTATTTTCTCTTCCTGGTTCCTACGTCGTTCTTTTCATATCTTCCAAACACGCCCTAATATCTTCGGTTGCTGGCATCTTGGCCTTGGGGCATCATCGCCGTCAAGCGGAGGGGAGAGAGAGAGAGAGAGAGAGAGGATGAGTGGTGCGGGGAAGAAGGTAGTGGACGTTGCATTCAAGGCAGGGAAGAGCATAGATTGGGATGGGATGGCTAAGCTTCTCGGCTCAGAGGAGGCTCGTAAGGAGTTCGCTACCCTCCGACGTGCTTTCGATGAAGTCAACAACGCTCTCCAGACCAAGTTCAGTCTGGTACCTCTCTCTCCCTCTCTTTCTTCCTCAGCGCCTAGGGTTTGGTCCTGAGATTATGCGACAGATCTGCTATCTTTATTTTTGTGTTTAAGAGATTATTTTTGTGTTGGCGTGATGAAATGAGTCATAGAGATTGATATGGGTTTAATCAGTTGATAGAATTATTGTTTTGAACAATCATTTCTGGGGTGATTTTATGAAACTGTTAGCATGTAATACATTATTTGATAACTCATTCTGCGTAGCTTAAGCTCACCTCAACAACCTATGGAACCAATCTCATTGTCCACTAACAGGGGCTGATTAAAGCTGGGACAAGAGTCCCTTATGACTAGTCCTACCATGATTGATAGCACAGTCGGTTTCGAACCTGAGAACTAGGAGGAAACGAACTACTAAGTCCTGGAACATTTTGATTATTTTATGCTTGACTTTAATCTGTTGTGTTTTATATAGCATTTGGGGTCACAATTTCTATGCATATTCTTCCATCTTATGTTTTGTTTATCTAGTTTTTGTATCCTTACAGAAGAGAACAATTAGTGAAAAACCATCTTTTTCGTTTGCTATTTCTTTTTTGGCAGATGAAGAACATTGCAAACTCAAACAGTTACAAACTCTTTATACCTTTGGTGGCAAAACTGCCTCAAGCAGCAAAGCCATTGAATTAAAAAGCCCATCAACGAACATTTCCCTAAAACCAAACCAACCTAAACTTTAGGAACTTTACTATTAACCTCTCTTATGGCATTCCAAGAATATTTTGCTTTCTATTTACCATGCAAGGGATGGATCCATTCCATCCTATCTGGCTTATGCACTGATGGGAAAAAATTGGAGCGGTAGAAGTCTTAGTCTGCTGACTAACCTATTCCTCTGCCCTGGCCATCTCCATGTTCCATTATAATTGTATCTGGCGCTTTGGTTATCCATCCAATTTGGAAATAACAATAACTTCCCTTCGAGAAGAGATCAAAGGGATGCCCACATCTAGCTTAGTGAACTCTCTTGAGTCTTGACCATTAACAGAACACTTTAGTACTTTTACTAGCTCGCCGTCGAAGATGTCATTAGGGACAGTCATGATTGCAAAAGTGTTAATTCGTTTCACCCGTTGGGAATCTGACGTATAAATAATCGCTCGAAGATGTCTTATCTTAGTGGCTTTACCCCCATTGAGTCCATAAACCCCAAACCGCCTTTTGCATTTTTTGAGAAGAAACATTGAACAATTGCACCTTAGCTCCAGTTTGCTTTAGTCCTTACCCAAACCAAAGGCTCCAGTTTGCTTCGGTCCTTACCCAAACCAAAGGGAAGCCTCAATAATCCTTCTTTGAAAGTCAAGATTCTGAGGCACTATGTATGAGGTACGCTAATAAAACCGACTAAGGCTAATAAAACCGACTAAGAGAAAACTGGCTGGATCTGTTACTCTAAGTGTGAAGTCTTTATTTTATCCTCTCTTTTGGCTGTATACAATCCTCATATTCCAAGTTTCCAGCGTAGAGGATATTGGAGGAACTCTGAGATATTTAGCAGATAAAAGCCCTTAGGTACAGGAGTTAAGATCTAAGATTCTCCCGTGCACCTGAGAAAAAGATAGCACTGGTTTGGAAGTTGGGTTGAAGGCTAGAAAAATGACAATAGTCCTCCAAAGCAACTTTATAGCCAGGAAAGACTTGGAATCGACTCCACACCTAAGGGGAAGAGAGCATCAGCAAAATCAAAGTGGCTCAACTTTAAGGCCCTGCAATTTGGATTTTGAGAGAAGTTACTCTCATTAATTTTCCCTGCAAATAGCACGGAAGCCCTTCATGACCAGCCAAAAGGACAGAGTGAAATAGACCCCATCGTCTTAACCCTCTAGCTCCCCATCAGTTACAGAAACCTTTCAGTAAAAGCACACTGCCAAACATATGGGATGTCTATTTGAGGGAAATTCATAGCCACCATTACATCGAGCGAAGAAGGACCAGTCACAAGAATCACATACTTTTGTGTCAATCTTAATAGCATGAGGAAAAGGCCCAAGAAGATGGAGTAAAGTGTGTTTTTTGCAGTAGAGTTCTCTTTCTCATGAATGATGTACTACAACACCACTTGATATAGTTCTAGATTTTTAGTCTTCTTTACGGTATTAGATTTAGGTTTTCTTGGATTTGGTTTGTCATTTTTGTTTCACTATGGTTTGTTATATCTTACTTGGATAAATGAAGATTTAGGGTCATGGTACTCTGTTGATTCGTCTAAGTGGATCTTGCTTTATTCACATTGGGAGGGTTCATGTAAATCACATTTTGCTTTCTTCATGTTGGGAGGGTTCATGTAAATCACATTTTTATCAATTCTAATATACCCTTATGCCTGTTGCTACTATTGAAAGTTACATGCCTGTTTTATCGCTTTAACTCTTTGCATGTACTTCCAGAAAGTTACTTTAACTCCTGATCTAAATTTACTATTGAAATATTAAGGTTAATGGACCATTTTCCTTCACATTTAATTTGATGTTCAAAGCATTAGCTAATAAGCCCTTATAATTCTACATTCTATTATATACTGCAAATTATGTACCAACCATGTTAGAAGAGCGCATGCACCTCATGATTACAATTTTGCCTAGGACCACAGTAGAAAGAAGACTAGACTCGTGTTGTAATTATACTGCCATGGTTCTTCAACAGTAACAGATATTTAATGAAGTTATATTCCCTGTTGCCATCCTAACTTTCTTGCCCTTTGTATTTAGATTGAAGTAGAATCTGGCGGTGAGATACATAGATTAAAGCTTCGTTGTAGATTTGTGGTGGTTAAGTGACTCAATTCCTGAGATTACTAGTTTTACTTTTTGCAATTTCTACTTTGCAGGAACCAGAACCAATTGACTGGGAATACTATAGGAAAGGAATTGGATCCCGCTTAGTTGACATGTACAAAGAAGCTTATGACAGTATGTTTTATACATTGAAGTCTACTTCATTTTTATTTTTTTGGTTTTTTACCGTTTTTATCCTAAAATTACTTGCCATTTCAGAAGTACTTGGTCACTTGGTGGACATTTCACTACTTCCCTGTGTAACAAAAGTGGCCAGTGAATTATGTGCCTTGTAGCCTCATACACGTTAAACAAAAATGCAAGTCTGAAGAAAATACTTTGGGAAACAATTATGAGGACTACATATATATATGAATAAATGGATGGATAAATATACATTTTGACACTCAATGTCAGCCATAGAGATGGAGGGCTGAGATTAAAAATTAAAAGGGCCCCTTCTCCCATGTTTTCTCCCTCACAGCTGAACCTTCTCTCTTCCTTTCTCCCCAAACGCTACTGGACAATCTACTTCACCTTCCAGCCCCCTGACTCTGGACAACGAGCCACTGCCGCCGCTGGCAAAGCTGTCCGAGGAGGTCGGGTCTGAGAACCCATGGCCAGAGTTTGGTCTGAGAACCCCTGGCCGGAGTTTAAAACAAATATGAGAGATCCGGCCCCATATTTATTTATATATAAGTAAATATATTTATTTATTTACGCACACGAAGCTCCAAAGGGAGGGAGGGATCCGGACCCATATTTATTTATATATAAGTAAATATATTTATTTATTTACACACACGAAGCTCCAAACTTGCAATTGGTTCACGAACAAAGCTTTCTAAATAGACATCAAAACTTTTTGTCCACATTCTTTCGCTTGACTCTGCTTTGTTTAAATTTTTGTCACTTCACTTTGCAGGCATTGAAATCCCAAAGTATGTAGATACTGTTACTCCTCAATACAAACCGAAGTTTGAGGCCCTGGTAAGAGCCTTAAGTTTCCTTTTTTTGATTCATGATTGGTATCACATTTGCCTGCCCTTCACCTCTACTTTTGGATTTTCACCATTCGTCATATCTATTCTAATATATAAAGTGGGAGCAGCCTTTTGTGTTCCGTATTTACCCCTGGAAGTTGCTGGAGATGAGAAATTTTGGATTGTGAAATTCTGTTTTGTGTTGGACAATTTTGGAAACTGAAAATGTGAGCCAGCCTCAAAACTAATCCTATCCGTAACTGCCACAGCCACTATGTAACTGCCACAGCCACTATGTAACTGCTGCACGTCTACCACTTTTCAATTAGGTCTCTCTTCCTCTTGCTCTTCCTTTCACTTTCTACATGAGTTCAATTTCCTTCTCTGGTTTTAGTGCAAGTATTAGTAGTAATTAGTCATGTGAATGATGATAGCTGTCTGTGAAATCATGCATGTTATTTGAACTTCTTGGCAGTGTTCGGTTGGGAGTTTTGGGCCGGTTTTGGCCCTGTTTTGGTTTTGCTTACATCATCATTTCCCTCATTTCTCTCTCTATCTCTCTCCACTTATTACATCTGCTTACATCATCAAAACTAAACTAAACTAAACCTACTAACCGAACAAGACCCTTGTTTTTTAATACTGTGGATTTTAAACTTATTCCTTTCCCCAAAAATCGGCCTTGATTTTATTGTAACTGATCTCTTTTTTAAAAAGCTACAAGAAATCATAAACTTTCCTTCCTGTAAATGTCTGAATTCATACATGCCGTGCACACAGCTCATGATGACGTGAAAAGATTTATAGGAAGTCCCTGTTTAGCAGTCCATTTGTAAATTTGTACGCAAAAATGCAGAAGTATTTTTCTTGTTCTTAGCACAAAAAATTACACAAAATATGTATTTCGTAATAGTACCACTAGGTATTGGGGTAGGGATTTCAGTTGAATAGGGCATTGTCTTTCTGCGATAAGGGAAAGATAAAAACAACGATCTATGGTTTGTGTCACAGTTGGTGGAACTGAAAGAAGCAGAAGAGAAATCTCTGAAAGAGTCTGAAAGACTGGAAAAAGAAATTGCCGAAGTCCAAGAGTTGAAGGTAAGGCAAAATATAAGTTTCGTGCTGTCCATTTGTGCACCTGTTTCCAGTACAATTTCTGATGGGCTTGTGCATGGTGGACAGAGAAAGATCAGTACCATGACAGCGGACGAATATTTTGAGAAGCATCCAGAGGTAAAGAAGAAGTTTGATGATGAAATCCGAAACGATAATTGGGGCTATTGATGAGCTCTGGGTAAGAACATTTCTATGGACTGCTTTTATAGGTGAACTTTTTTCACCTGTATCTGTGTCGTTTTTTGTATCTTTGGAATAAGGAGGGGAAACCAACATATTTCGCTTTGCGGGTCTTTTGAAGAATTGGAACTACAGTGTATCTCATTTTGGGAAGTACTTAACCATCCTCTAAGTGTAGATTTGCAAGATGATTGGATGTTAATGAGTTTAATTTCTATCTAAGCATGAATTTGTGGTTTTCTATCCTTGAACTGAAGCACGCAAACCTCTCTGTGTGTATGTGTGATATTTGAATTAGCAGACTGCCTCTGTATTTGGGGACTAGTGCAATGCTTTTCAGGCTGTTATGTTCGAATGAATACTCCTGTGGACTAAGTTTGGTTCCATGCACAATAATTTGTTGTGTTGGTTGGTTACTTGGTCACGTTGAACAATAGAATTTTTTTTTTCTTTTGATCATCCAATAGACTTACGTTATTCCTTCGGAAATGTCAAGACTTTTCTAATTGAGCTTATTCCAAATGAACCAAGCCATCCGTGAGCAACTCGAGGCTCGGGTCGGTAAGTGCTTGTTTTGTTTTGTTTCGACTCCAAATTAAGTTAATGAATGAACTAAAGTTCAACTTGAGTATAGTTGCAAACATGAAATATTATTGTTGTAATATATTGGAAGGTGAGGTTCCTCTTATCGGCTTTTTGAGCTTTTTTCTGTGCCCAAAAACCCTTAAAAGTCTATCCTCGCGTAAAATACTCAAATTAGAGAAACAACTTGACTTTAGTCAACAATTTAAAGACAAAATTGTTTAGAGAAACAGTGCTAAAGTAATTTGGAGTACTACTTCAACTGAAATTTCCTTGGAGAGCTCAAAATTGAGTTCGATCCCTGCTTGTTTATGTAGTTGTTTGACTCGAGTCATAAACACGAACGAGCTCAAACTTAATTTAGTTTTGGATGAGCCGAGCTTAAATAATCATAACTCGGTTTGATTCGGCTCTTTTACAGCCAGAGTTCCTTGAAACCGAAAGGAGGGGAGAGTTGATTGTCATCGGAATGTGTTCCTCATTCCTATTCGTCATCTTGAATGGTTGCCCTAATTTTTATTTCTTTGCCTAAAAGTAGAGAACGAAAAAAAGGAAATTTTTGAAGATCATAAGTTTGGAGTAGACAAGCAATGACCTAACAATTAACATAATAGAAGGCCAACACTGTTCCCCTCGGATGCACCAAAACACATAGTAGCAGGCTCGAGTCGCTAGATGGACTCAACCCGAGTCTTTTCTCTCTTGTCGATAAATAGGAGTACGTCTTGTTTATTAACATCTCGAAAATATTCCGCCATAGTTAGTGCAGTCAAACCAACTCTCATACGAGCTCCCGGTGGTTCATTCATCTGACCGTAAACTAGAGCCACTTTTGATTCCGCAATATTTTGTTCATTAATTACTCCAGTTTCTTTCATTTCCTTGTAAAGATCGTTTCCTTCACGGGTACGTTCACCTACTCCGCCAAATACAGATACACCTCCATGGGCTTTGGCAATATTGTTAATCAATTCCATAATGAGTACTGTTTTACCCACTCCAGCCCCCCCGAATAAGTTTAAGTTTTTATAATCATACCCATCAGCAATATTGACTGCTTCCACTTTCCCTCAAGGCGGTGCCGTGGCGACGTGTGCCCATTTGCCACTGTATAGCAGAGGTTGTTCTGCATTTTCAATCTTGGAGTTTGTTGTTGTTGTTCTTCTTCTTCTTCTTTGCATTCTCCATCCGATTCCTCAGCTGCTGCACAATCAGGTACAAATGCCTGATATCTCTATATGTCTATGTATACATATATATGTTTGTGCACACGGGAGATGAGATTACGTGTGCATACACGGAAGAGCCAAAATTTATTAGTGGGTCAAAATTTTAATATAAGGTGGAATTCCTTCCCATGATTGTGGGACGTAAGAGTATATGTAAATTGGTCTGGACACTTGAGTTACCAAGTAATAATTTATGCAGAAAGCTAAAAACTTTCTCTCTCTAAACCGAGAGCTCATCTCTCTACACTTTTCAGACTATAGGGTTTTCATCTGGGGGAGGGTGGCTGCCGCCGCCTCCCTTTCCCTCCTCCCTCTTCAGCCCTTCTCCTCCTTCCCTCTCCCCTTAGGCTTGGTGTATCTCCGCTTCGACTTTGTTTGGCGTGTGGATGGGGTTCGGCGATCTTTCCCCTATTGATTGGCTTCCGGCCGTCATGTGGTGGGCGTGGCTCGTCCTTCTCCACCGTGTCTAGCTAGATTTGGGTGTTAATGGCCAGCCGGAAGGTAATAAAGAGGTGGTAGGTTAGGCCTTTTCTATTTTTGTTGTTTCTTTCTGTTTTGTTCCACTGGCTTTGGTCTGGCTTTGTACCGATCTGGGTTTCCCCAGATCTGGTGGGTGGTGTAGGTGGGTTAATAATTTTGTTTGTCTTTAGTTTTCTGTTGTCTGGTTCTTTCCGGACTGCTTGCAAGGAGGTCCGGCTCGTTGTGGGTTGTCTAGTCTACTATCGTGCCCGGAGTTTCGAAGTGTTAGCAGAAACTTACACTGGAGCATCCCTTTGCGATTGTGAGGGACTCGTTTCCTTTTGTCGTGAATGCCAACGTTAGCCATTTTAAGGACTGTTCTAATGGATTGAGCTCTAGGATGCTCTTCTACTAGTACTCGGACGGACCCTATGCTGCATTGTGTCAGTCTGCTTCTGCAGTAATGCGTCTTTGAGCATGTATGCCCATTTGAGGTGTTACTCGTGTCCCAGGATCAGTAGTTTTAGCACTTTCCGGCTTTTATGATTATTTCATGTAATAGGCTTCTTGAAATGAAATTTGCAGTTGATCAAAAAAACAAAAAAGTAATAATTTACGCATTATAAGGAATTTGTATTTGATTTGGATGGAAGGGTGGGACCAATTTAAATCTTTGGTTGAAATATTAGGACAATATGATCAATGTTGTGCTGCCTACCAACAAGGTTAGACTAAACTTGGGGCACAAGTAATTTCGTGGTAAAAAACTACTAAAAAAAAAATAATAAAAAAATAATACACTTCTCTGTTATAGTATTGAAAACACTGCGAGCACCAAAAGTTGTATACAAGACCTCAAGTTCGAAGTTCTCAAAACTTGAATCAATATGCTTAAGAAAGGTATTTTTGTACTTGCCTAGGTTTAATGTACAGATTTTTGTTCCATTGACTTCGTTAAATCAGATTCAGCAAGTTACTCCAATGGTTATGCAATATCGTTTTGAATACACAACATGTTAATAAGGGACGAATGTAATACCCATCGGGCACCAAGGAGGAAGCCGGTGAACTTTTTGAACAGAGGATTTCACAGATTTCTTGCTTACCAAACATTATCGCCTCGAAAGAGGGTAAGTCCATTTTCCTCACTAGTTGCTATCAATATACATATTCTATGGAACAAACTTACACAATCGTTGATTTTATATTTTCTATATTTGAAGATGCATTGGTCTCCAAGCTGAAGAACATGGTGGAGGGGGGCAAGCACAACCCAATTTTTTTTCTTACAGTACTATATTCGTGATATATCGCTTTTATTCTTAAGATTTATTTACCTGTTTAAAACATGCTTTATCTATTAAAGTCTGCAACAAGAAGATTCCATATTAAAAAAATCGGATTTGTCAGATACCCTAATCGACCAACTATTTTCAAAATAAATGTGTTTTAATTGCACCTAGTACATTAATTTATTCCAAAGATGATTTTATTAAAATGAAAGATTACCCATGATAAAGCCCCATATTGTAGTGATAGAAAGAAAAAAAAAACTGCATCGGGCCATATAAGCCATGACCTAATTCTAACGAGATTGGGTGCATGTAGTGAGGAATTATGATTGTCAATTCGGTAATCAGTATTCCCAATTAAATATAATTTTATTTAATTCGAACCGTTGATTACCGAACCGACGTCTTCATTATCACTACGGGCTCGTTTGGATGAGGGTTAAGACCCCTGACTAAATCATCCTCCTCCTCTTCATCCCTTTTCCCCTCCATATCCCTTGTTTGGGAGCATTTTTTCACCACCTACTAATTAGCCCGTCGGCTAATTAGTCAGCCTCCTCCCCGACTAAATAAAAGCAGGGGGAGGGGTGCTTATAAATAGTCAGGGTGGATTATCCGGCCGTTTTTATGTCAATACCCCCACCCCACCCCAGATCTCCATACTCTTCCAATGATTTCTGATAAAAAGTTAAATCGGTGAACCAAAAAAAGGAGAGACTATAATTTACAGCTTTGTCAATGGGAACCCAAAATCAGATATGAACAATATATACAAATGATTTGAAAAAAATACATATCTATTGCTTCGAATCATCATCGCAACCAATCGTTGTCGTCGGATCGTCGTCGTTGGATCATCATCGTCGGCAAGAGAGAAAGGAGACGGCAGCTCAGATCGGCTTTGTCTGGCGGCAATGATTTGGTGCAACGGCTGAGAGAGAGATGAGAGATAGTACTGTGGGTGGGTTTGGAAATGGATGTTTTGGTTTTTTATCCGATAGTATTTATTATTGGGAAATGACTACAATATACACCCATTAAAGGTGTATACCATATGCACCTATTGTATGGTCCAGATTATGCCACCTCATTGACAATCATAATATTTTTTTTAGTTTTTTGTAACTTTTCAGCAATGTGGTTTGTAACATTTTCTATGATTCGTAACATTTTGGTGTGTCTCATAACTTTTATAAAAAAAAATCGTAACTTTTGTAAGGGTGTGTATGATACACACCCAAATAAGGGGTGTGTATTGTAAGCATTTTCCTTATTATTGATATGAGGCGGTGGGTGGTAAATGGTAATGGATGGCGGTGACTTTTGTTTTTGTTTTTTTGTTTTTTTTTCCCTAAAAAAAAACCATGTATCTTTTTAATGGTTAAGTAACTTTATTGGAAAATTATATTAAATTAATTAATTTTGGTATTTATATAATTATTTAAATGCATAATCTAATATACGCATTACCATGGGCAAAATAGTCTTTTGACCGTTTTTTACATTATTTATCATCCTTATCCCTCCTTTTTAATCTTTTATCCAAACTACAGACTATTTACTCCCCATTCTTATATGTCACATAAACGTGAGACCACCCTTTTTATTTAATCCCCGACTATTTTATTCCACTTACTATTTAAACCCTCCAAAATTAATACGCTATCCAAACGGGCTCTAGATGCAGTGAACAAACAAACTCAGTAGCATGCTTCGGTTCGATTCTAACGGGCTACGCCCCATGGGTGCTTCGAAACTCGCGGTACACTCACGCTCAACCCGAGTTTTTCTTCTCTCTTAAATCCTCCCACAGCTCTCTCCTCACAAAATCGCAGCACGCCGAGTTTATTAACCACACCCCAACGGTCTCCCTTAAGGCGGTGGCCTGTGAGCTCTCTCTCTCTCTCTCTCTCTCTAGAATCACGACTTGGTTACCATCCTACATAAACGTGAATGTCGGTATCGCAGAGATTATTCTGCGTTTTCAATCTCAAACTGTCTTCTTCTCCTTCTTCTTCTTCCACACCTTCTCTCACTTCCAGACACTTCCTCTTCTCTCACTCCTCTTCCTTCCACACTCGCTCACTCCGTTTCCTTAACTCAGTCTACCGTTCGACCATGCCGGACAACAAGGTACCATGCCCTAACATCTGTTTATCTGTGCGCGATGAGTTTATCTAATCTAAATATACAATAACAACGGAGGGACCGATCGAATATCATCTGTTTTGTGTTTGCAATTTGATTCGACGATCGGTTCACTGATGTAGTATTTCGATTTTTATTATCTTAGTCACATTATCGTTGCGTAGGACCCCTCTCGGTCCTCCCCCTTCGCTTGCAACCTCACTCTGTCCCTCGCTCGCAAATTACTGTAGTTTCGATTTTTTTGAAAGATGCGCTCCCGCTCTTGCACGCGCACACACATTATTGTCATTTAGGTTATGATCGATGTTGTACTTGTTTGGCAATTATAGGCTGGATTTGGAGATGCGTCATTGGCATTGATAGAGCCACTTCAATGATTTTTTGTTTTGTAATGGAAAGGGAAAGGTTAGGAAACTTTTTGAAATTCGCAGTGACAGAGAGATTTGCGGAATATGGTGGATAATGATGATGTGTATGGAGTGGATACAAAATTAGAAATACGGGCTTGGAATGGTTGAGAATGAGAGAACATGGTATAATGTAAGCTATCCTGATATTTGCATTAGAAAATTAAGCCGGTGACCCTTGTTATAAACGTTGCTGTGAGCAAGTTTCCTAAGTTTTGCGATTGTTGGATAGTTTGGATTAGAGTTTCATAGAGTCATTTTTTTTTGCCAACTCTAGGATAGCTAGAATTCGAAACAAATGCTTGTACCTTTATGATTTCTGATTTTAAAATCAGGCTTCAGCTCATTCCTACATGCAAATGTGGCCCCAATGAGTGATCTTCAAATAGTGTACTGATTAGGCCTTTTTTGGTGTCATATTTACTATCTTGAATCTAAGTACCTGTGTCTTTTAGTAGCTTCACTTTTGGAGCATCAGATTGGTGATTTCGATGATCTCTTTTTTTCCAATTTGTTTTTCTTGTTTACCATTCATGCGTTGTTTTTCTAAAAGGTAAAGCTATTAATTCCTTAGTTGCTTATTTTACTTTTGCTTTGTTCTTTGCAAAATAATTTGAAACTGGAAAGAGTTTATTTGCTTGCATATTTCTCTACTTATACATGCATTGATTTTACGGACAATAAAAGGTGGCTTTAGAATTTGTATTCCTTGGGCTCAGATTTGTGGCCTGATTTCTTCTAACAACTATTTTATTCTTGCACGCAGAGAAGTGTTGGGCACAGAGAACAAAGATGGAAAGAAAAGCCAGGTTCCTCTGGCATGTCTCTATGCAGTGACAGTGTGTCCATAGGGGCTGCTGAAGCTATCACTAGCAGACTTAGCGCAACGAGTATCGCAGAAAACAGTGGGCACACCCATGCTGCCATTCCATCAATACAATTCGGTAGTGTTGGATTGCAAAACCGTGGTCCTGTGGAAGGTAAGCATGCTGTCTGGAAACCCAAGTCTTATGCAACAGTAAGTGAAGCCACGGCGGTGGAAGTTGGAAAAGCACCTGATCAAACAGCTGCAGCTGAAAAAAGCAGTGCTGGTTTGAGTACGTTGTTTAAGAGTAATATCGTGGAGAATTTCACTGTGGACAACCCCACATACTCCCTTGCACAAATAAGAGCTACCTTCTATCCCAAATTCGAGAATGAGAAGTCTGACCAAGAGGTAATTTGTTTCTATTATATTCTTTTTTGTTCTGTGGTCCTAATGAGGTATGAATGTTTATCCTAGCACAACATATTCAGATATTTGGTCAAGTTTCAAACCATGATACGAACCCTTTTTAACTTGCTCTCTGTTGTTATTCACTGAAAGAAAAATGAAAGAAATACATATGCATGAATTACTTATGGTATTTCACAGCTACGAGCTATTATTCATTAACCATGATGTTTCCTTTTATCATGGAAAATTTATTAATAGCTAGACATTGCAACCTCTATGGATGATGAGAAGGTGTCCAAGAAACTTCATTATGATATGGGTATAGGTGTGTACTTCATGATTGAAATTCGACTAGTTGGTTTATAGTTGAAATAGCTTTCTAACAGGATCTTTTGCGAGAAACTTCCAAAGCATAGAATTTAAGGAAGTCTTTATCGCTACATGTCATGAAGCATCAAGCCCCTAATGGCTACTATGAGAGCAACGTAATAATGATTTGCATTAGTTCTTGATCCTCAGATAGATTTTCGTCAAGCTCATAAAAGGTTCAATCTTTGAGATGTAATGCTCTTGAAAGTGAATTGGTAGCATAATCTGGTAAATTGTCTCTCGGCCAGCCCCTTTTCTTATTCTCCACAATCCAAGAATAGGCATGTGTTAGCATTGTTATATATTGCCTATCTATAACTATGCTGTCTTTGCTTATTCTGGATTTGACTACATTTTATTGTAGCTGTAGGATGAATTATTTTGCGGTTTCCATGAATTTTTTGCGGTTTCCACCCCGTCTTCCTTGAAGAAGCGAAAGCAAAATTTTACATGTGTTGGGATTAGAAGTGCACAAGCTGTGCACAGTTTGTATCACATATATAATAGAATTCTTTTTTCTTTTTATGATATAGGAACCACCCCATGGCAGGGCCATATTGGACCCACCCTTGCAATGTAAAACTACGGGGAACTAGCGTAGCAACCCACCGCCACGGCCCCCCACTTAAATCCTGAGTGCCTCCAAGGGGAATCGAACCTGCCATGTTGCGCAGTTTGTATCAAAAGGCTATGCTCAGTTTGTATCACCTATGTGGAAACTTTATATCCAATTAAAACCAATTGGCAATGAGTGGAGAGGTCCCATATGTTATTATGTGATCTCCCATTCCAATTCCAAGCAATGTGGGACAACTTACTATAACACCCCCATCACGTACAGCCGCATTTAGGTCTGTCACATCACATGTGGCCACTTTTTGGGTCCTACCATTGTGCAGCCTTTTTCTGCTTCTATCATCATGAGGTGTGGGCTTGATTCAATTTTAATTATAAAATTTGGGCTGGAATGGGGCCGCTCTATACCATGTGGAAACTTTATATCCAACTCAAATCAATTGGCAATGAGTGGAGAGGTCCCAAATGTTATTCAGAGATCTCCTACTCCATGCTCAAGTTATGTGTGACAACTACTCGAGCAACATATTTAATACAATTCTTGAGAGTTTGCTAGACAGAAATGAAACTATTTGTCATTAACTCTTAACAAAAAAAGTTGACCTCTTGCGTGTTGGGGTCTGGCAATTAGGTTGGTTTTGTTGTGTCGCCGTAAATTCTTGTTATGCCTCATCTTTGTGATGTTGCTAGTGACTCAACATTTTATAATTTCATATTTGCTTTTTAGTTAGTGGATGATAATTTCGTTCGTTTCTTCTCAATGCTACATCCAAATTTAGATTTGCATCAATCATTGCTTTCTTTCTTTTGTTTGCTTCAGATAAGGACGAGGATGATTGAGATGGTGTCCAAAGGTTTGGCAACTATGGAGGTTGAAGATCTATAATCCTTGATTTCTTAAATTTTCCATGATGAGATCTCTCTTTTGATTTTGTAAATTTGAGAAGACCTCTTAGTTTTGTCGGCATATTTTGTATACCTAAGCTTTTGGGACAATTGGATAGCCTGGAATACAATTGGCATATTTCATAACTTTTAGCTTTTTGGACAATTTTGATCTCACATGGTGGAATCAGACATTTGGATTTTGGGAGGTATTGGGGTTTTGGTTTCTCCCTCTGCACTCTGCATTTGGAAATTAGAGTGTTTTCGTCTCACTTGTAAGTTGGGATCAGAGAGCTTGATAATGCCCCATCTCCTAACCACTTAAGCAAGTTGGGATTTCGAAAATCTAACAAGTTTTTCACCAACAAGTTTTTCACTAGGTACATCTTTGGTTGTTAGTTATGTTCATCAATATTTACTTAGAACTTATCTTCCTAACATTACAGACAGTTGATTATCTAACAAGTTCTTCACTAAACACATCTAGTCAGTTGCATCTAATCATCTATCAGTATTTAATTAGAACTTATTTCTTTAAACTTAACATGGGGTTTATTGTTTTTACCAGATGGTCAAAATGAGTCTTTCTTTGCTGCGTAAAGGTTGATTGTACTTTCTTACTAACAAATTTTTATTGGGGTTATCGCCTTGCAGGTCTCCCTTAAACATTCAGGATCTCTTTTCATGTATGCTGGTCATGAGGGTGGAGCTTATGCTAAGAATAGCTATGGCAATATGTAAGATTAAGATTTATGATCCTTGGCCTGTTAATTTTCCAACTCACTCTATCTGAGCTTTGCTTTAATGTCCCAAGTACTCAAATACATTACTTAAAAGTGTCCAAGGGATGGCCTAGAGGGACTAGGCCCATTTCAATACTTGCTGCTACTAATTAACAAGCATGAGTGAATTCATTCAACAATTTAAACAAAACAGATACAGTAAGCAATTCAATGCAAGAAAGTTAAGAAATCAAACACCAGAGCACTATTTATGTCCGTAAAGAGTGGTGAAACCAAAGGGCATAATTTGAGAAACAATCTAGTATTCAAGAAGTAAATACAACTCGTTAGAGCTTGTCCAATATTGGATTATTGGTTAATTATGACCTCCAAAGCTAGTATATGAGCGTGGATGGCCTCTCCACTCATTGCCAATTGGTTTTGTGTTGGATGCTTTAACATGGTATTAGAGCTAAGCTTTCGGAGGCTTTTAGACAAGACAAGACTCTCTTGGTTGATTCCCCCGTTGTTTGTGCCTCAAGTGCTCCTTATTTCGTTGTTTGTTGTGATCCCTATGTTATGGATATGTTGTTCATCTTCCCACGTGCGGGTCAGGGTCGCACATGTGGGGGAGTGTTAGAGCTTGTCCCACATTGGTTAATTATAACCTCCAAAGCTAGTATACGAGTCTGAGCGGCCTCTTCACTCATTGCCAATTAGTTTTGAGTTGGGTGCTTTAACACAACTGACAGGCTAGGCGGCTTGCAACCTCATAACCTAGGATACAATCTCAACTCCTTACCACCAAACCACAAACATTAGCTTGTTATCGGCTCCGCATGAGGGACCTATCACAATGATTAGCCACTTTTCGTATAATAAGCATTAGCTTATTATGATAGGTTTCAAAATACATTTGGACAGAGTACTACAAGGTTACCAGGAAAAAACCTCACTCCTTCGGTTGTTACATGTTATGCCTCCGCTATTCTTGACTGAGTTGATTTTAGTTATGTTTGAGCGGAGAAACTCTCTTAGCTTCTTGTACGTGGTTATAGCAGAATTGATTCAAAGCCTAGGGACAATGAAACGAAGGGACTTAACAAGATACAAATAAGAGCTACTAAATATTTGAAAAAGATATTGCAAAGCTTCTTTTTCATGCTTTAGGCCTTCTCTTCTTCCCATATTCATTAGCAAAATCTAATGAAATATCTCTAGAAATGGTATTGAAATGCCTTGTGAAGATGTGAAGTTCGAAATCCCTGGAATCCGTTTCTCATGTTGTTTGAAGGCCAGAGTTCATTTTCTTCTTTGCTCAAGTGTGTTATAGGATGGAGTGTCAATTTTCTTCTTTGCTCTTAATGTCAGTTGAGCAGGTCCAAGAGAAAATGCCTTTTCATCTGCTTTCTGTCAGATTTTCCTCCTTCTCTACCCTTGCACATTGACATTATTTGTTTCATTGGATTTCGGCACAAATTGGGATGGGTCATGCAAAAGGGTCTAAGAGCACGCACGTACTGTTTGTCACTCCTACCATTCTTTCTCCTGTTATTGACTTCCAAACCAAAGTGCAGTTTCATTACATCAGATTGCTCATTAGTCACTCCAGTGGTACAAAATCCAAAGCACAGTCTTGCAAAGCAAGTTACAGAGCTTCTCAAATTCTCCATTTTTATTTTAACTAATTACAATTCTTGCAAACATGATTGAATGAATTTTTATAACTTTTGGCTTCAATTTAGTTTTGCCCAAGGGATATGACTATTTGAAAACTAGGTGCATTAACATGTCTTCTTTTTTGGAATAGTTTTTATGAGAAACAACTGTGTGTATTGAGCAACGTCACTGTGCATGACTCTTCATTCTTGTCCATAGTTATTTTGATTGGTTGGTCTTATTTTTATCCCACTTCTTCATACATATAGAATATAGATCTCAGTTGTGAGCTTGGTATGCAAGACGAACAGTGTGACAGAAATTGTAGGTTTTAAGGATAACTTTGTGATGGATCATGCATGGGTTTCGGACACAAGCTTTTCAGGCGATATGGCATACTTGGAGCCATCATTTGGCAGTAAACAGAGAGTAGCTGCTCGGCCACATTAGTGATGTACCTCCATGTTTGTTGTTCTCTCTCCACAATAACGTTTTCTGTTTATGCGTAGGCTTTGTTTTCTCATGATACTTGTTGGGAATATTTTATTCAGTGGAGCCAATTACGCATCTAATATGTGAGTGGACCAAGAATTGTTGGCAGTTCAAAAACAGGCTCGTACGGGGTGCAGTTATATGAATTACTCAATAGAGAATAACGTATGATTAGGTGATTGCTGGGAGAAACTTTGGTTGCACTATTTAAGGAGTATTCTTATCAAATATGGAATGGTTATTGTGGTTTCCAATGTTTCCTTTCATGTTGTGATTGTAATTGTTGTCATAGTTTCACTTGAATGTATTTTTAGGCTTGCTAGATGTGATGATTTTTGGTGCAGATACACTGCTGTTGGTGTTTTTGTTCTTGGAAGGATGTTTCGTGAAGCATGGGGAACTGAAGGCCACAAAAAGCAAGCACAGTTCAATGATTTCCTGGAGGCATGTTTTCTTATGAGTTCAATTTTTTTTTTTTTTTGGAACATGAGATTCATTGGCATAATCTGTTATAAAATTTCTCAAGTAAGTTAAGCAACTTTTTCACATGCGAATTCCCTTTTTTTCCCCTTTTAAAAGTCAGTCAAAACTTGCTTCATTTCCCGATTTTTGCACTTTCTTTGTTTACATAATTCGCTGATGCAAACCAAATCAAAGGATAGATTTAATTAAGAGATAGAGGATCCCAAATGGGATACAAGGAGCAAAAGCTCTTAAAATTCTTTATCAATATATCAAAAACTACGTAATGAGGACTCTAGACACCTATTTATAGACTCAATGATCCTACTACACTAGAGGACACTAAAATGACATCACTACCCTCATACATACTGCATCAGACTGACTCTCCCTCTAAAGAAAACAACTTGTCCTCAAGTTAGACAACAAAAACTCAACAACTAAATAAAGAAAACATGGAAGTTAATTATGAAGCTCTGAATAAGGCATTTGGCTGCATTTCCTTGATCAATGGGTCACCCTCAACACAACCAATCTTGAATATGAGCTTCTTTTTGTATACATCCACCGCATCCATACTTATGTCCCAAGAAACCACCCATTTGCCATGTCTCTTGTGTAGAATCACAACATAAAAATAGGCCATCACACTTGTACCCTACGCACCTCTAATAGAATGTGCAAAAAGTCCAACTTCACCTCATAGCCAAGGCTTGCTCCAGTGAAAACATGCCCAAAGGATCTTCAAGCACCAAGTAGTCCACACTCTCTTTCGGCAACTTTGGAACTTGTCCGGGCACCATGAAATCACAAACTTGAACATCTTGCACCAAAGACAATTCAAGAGGCATCTCGTGGAAGCAACTATCAAGCTTTGGCTCTACGAAATCCTCTAAAACAAGCGGGACATCAAAAGCAACCTCTTCTGGCTTTGGTAACACACCAACTTCATTCTCTCCTTGTGCTTCCTTTCTTTCTTGATTGGCCATAACAAAGGTTTCTTTGATCACATTAACAAGTCTTCCCTCATCAATGTCAACACTACACTCTTCTTCAAACTTGTCATATATGGGAACATCATCTAAATCACCATTAATATCATCCTCATTTGTATACTCATCATACACGGGAACTCCCTCAAAATCACCTACAAAGTCTTCATTTCGAGACTCATCAAAGATGGGCAAGTCTTCCCACTCATCTTCAATCTCAAAGACACAACCATCTTCAAGAACACATTCAAGTCCTTCACTTGGCTATTCGTCAAAGATGGGAAAACCATTGATACAACAGAGTTCCTTCACCTCTTCAAACACACCCGGAGTGAGGATCATCTCCTCCTCAAATTCGTCCGGATCGAAGGGTCCATAAGATTCGACAAGGTCATCGTCAATGTTGTTCTCCTCCTTGTAGTCAAAACTAGACTTTACTTGACTATGAGAATCGTGAATACCTCCATGAGGTAATAAACGATGCACCTTCTTAGTTAAGGTAGCAACTTGTCTTTTCATTATCAACAATTGCACCTTATCACCCAAGGTAGCAATTTGTGTACTCAACTCTTCAATCTCATCCCTAAAATGATTTTGAATGCCAAAGTTATCAATTCCATCATCATTATTCACCATGAATTTTCTACCTCTACCTCCTCCTCGTCCTCTTTCTCTACACCCATAAGCTATTTTAGCAATCAAATGCGACAACTAAAAAAATAACCCAACCAATTCTAACAACACCCAACAAACCCAGTCAACTCAGTAATTTCCACCCAAACTCAGTGAGTTTCAAAACCCAGTCAACTCAGTTAACTCCTAAACTCCAAATCAGAAAACAGTGATAATCAAACTTAAGAAACCAAGATCGCAATCGAACTTACAGCATCAATTCAGCAACCATTCAACAGATTTCAAGCTTGTAACCCAGATTTTTGAACAGGTCTTGTGTGAAATGGTTTCACAAGCTTGAACGGAGTCAAACCACGAGCCTTGAACTCGATTGTCTGTGAAAATGAACAGATCTGTCGCGAATAGACTGGAATCACTGGGTACAACACTCGAAATTAGCAGAAGAAGGTTCAAAATCGAGTCAGAACAGATGTACAGCACTCGAAATTAGCAGCAGAAGGATCGAATCAACTGAATAAGGTTCGAATACTGCTCGATCTGAAGTTTTAGAGTTCGAACAGTGCTTTTCGAAGGCTGAACAGTGCTGTCGAAGGCTGAACAGTGCTTTTCGAGACTGGGTCAAGTGATTCGAGTAACATAAAACAAGAATCGAACACCGTACAGCAAGAATAGAGTTCGAAAAGGGTCGTACAGTAGTCTTAAATGCTCGAAATGGGTTTACAGCAGTGATTTGAAGGGTTTAAGGGTCGATTGATGCTCGATTGAGTGGTTTGAAGGTTTGTCAGAGGTCGATTCTTAGGTTTAGGGGTCGATTTAGGGTTGGAAATGTCTGGAAATGGATAGATCTAAGGATTTAGAGTGAAATAGGTTGATTAGAGATTTTCCGGCGTGGTTTCCGGCGAGATTCCGGCGCCGTTTCCGGCGAGGTCTAGGTTTCAGGCGAGATTCCGGCGAGATGAATGGTTAGGATCTGAGCTCAGTGCTCTGATACCAAATGATGCAAACCAAATCAAATGATAGATTTAATTAAGAGATAGAGAATCCCAAATGGGATACAAGGAGCAAAAGCTCTCAAAATTCTTTATCAATATATCAAAAACTACCTAATGAGGACTCTAGACACCTATTTATAGACTCAATGACCCTACTACACCAGAGGACACTAAAGCAGTATGTATGAGGGTAGTGATGTCATTTTAGTGTCCTCCAGTGTAGTAGAGTCATTGAGTCTATAAATAGGCGTCTAGAGTCCTCATTAGGTAGTTTTTGATATATTGATAAAGAATTTTGAGAGCTTTTGCTCCTTGTATCCCATTTGGGATCCTCTATCTCTTAATTAAATCTATCATTTGATTTGGTTTGCATCATTCGCGAGATCTCTTTATGTGATGGATCTGCTGCAACGGATGGTATTATTCTTTGAAGATGGGTTCTTGTTCCTTTCATTGTGTTAGTATTTATATCTGCAAAGCATTATTCTGTATGTTTAGCAATCCTATTTCAGATTCGAGGTTGAATCATTTCACTTTATCTTCTTCCTGCTACCGTAGATATCCTCTAGATTTGCTTTTGCCAGACTGGAATGTAGGCTTTTTCACTTGCATAAAGAAAGGGGTGCTGGTCTTTAAGTTCAGTTAGCGTACTCAGTTATGCTTGTTTTCTCACCCTTTGCAGTCGTAGGTATTAGAGGTGATGCACTATACGGATGAGCATGATTATGTTTATCTCTAGCGTTTTTTGTTGCTGATGAAAAGAAAAAAATGATTCTAATTGTTTCTTTACTAATTTTTTTTGAGTAAAATTTGAATATTAATGTCAATAATTTTCCAGAGGAATCATATGTGTGTATCAATGGAACTGGTAACTGCTGTTTTGGGAGACCATGGACAACGTCCTCGAGATGACTATGGTAGGGCATCTTTTTTGTCTTTTTTAATGGAAGAGTTATTGACAGTTCCAAAACTTTTTTTTTGGTTCCTATATGTTATTCTGCTACTGTTGTCGTTCTGAGACAAGTATTTATGAATTTTGTCAAAATGGTTTGTGTGAATACTAATTGCAACATATCTCTCTCTTTGCCGATAAAAAAACCCATATATCTTTCTCTTTTCTGCGACATGTTTCCTTGGTGTCCTCTTGTTTTTTGCTAGATATATGCTATTCAACATTTCATCTCTAGCAGACCGCAAAAAAAACCTCTCCTTAAAAACATTTCTTTCCTCGCAGACCCCAAAAAAACCTCCCCTAAGTGGTAATAATTTCTTAAACAACTTTTGGGTGATGAATCCGCATCAATTCATGGCGCTCATTTTCATTTCTAAGAGATTGGCCTCTTACCTTGGCTAATGTTAGGGAAAAGTATCTGAGTTTCTTATCATCAAGGATATTTCTCGTCTGCCTTAGGCGATGGTTGACGGTTTTATTTTCGTGCTAAATCAGTCTCACATGCGGATATCCCATCATCCCATGTATATATTATCAATGTGGTTCAGCCCGATATCCTGATGGTTCTGTCCTTTACTTCCTTGATCAGTGGTAGTAACGGCAGTCACAGAATTGGGCAATGGAAAACCAAAGTTCTACTCAACTCCAGATATAATCGCCTTTTGTAGGGAATGGCGCCTTCCGACAAATCATATCTGGCTGTTCTCTACAAGGTAATGACATTAGAATTTTCTGTTACTGATGTAATTTGTGTTAGCTTGCACCAGACCTACTACTTTTCTGGTGATATACATTGTAGCTTTGCGTATTGGGTTTAGATGGCTATTGACACTAGGCTTACAGTGGTAGAGTATGAGTTTCCTAGATTTTTATTTCGAGGAATTACAAAGAATTTGATTTTTTTGGTGACCCTGCAATTCCAAACGGTAGAAGAGTCTGTTTGTAACACCTAAAAGTATTCATTTGTTTTTCTATTTTTGTTTTCAATTACATGTAAAAAGTTTAACGACTACAGGATTGTTGATATCCCAGCACTCGAGTACTAACTCCTATGAACATGAGAACTACAGCTGGCATTCGTTGAGAACGTTTTCTGTTGCCTACACCCTAAAGAATGTATTTCCAGTTTTCTTCTATGGCTAGTATTTTCTTGGTGGGGCTCTAAGTAATGTCCAGTATGCACAGATGCTTGATTGTTTCATTTTTCCACGGAAAACTTGCCTTTGAGGTCAAAATGGTTTTGGTCTGATTTATCTCTGCTTTAACTCTAGGAAATCAGTAACTTCGTTTTTTGCTGCCTATGATGCACTCTGCGAGGAAGGAACAGCAACGCCTGTATGTAAGGCTCTTGATGAAGTTGCTGACATATCCGTACCTGGTACAGTTAATGTTAAATTGTTCCGGTGGTGCTAATGTAATCCTATCTAATTTAATCAAGGATTGTTCTCATCTCGCTGTTGTGTTATACAAGGGGTGTACTAAATACAGCCTGTACCACTACAGCCTTTTACTCCAGCACTATACCTTGAGCTTTTGTTTCTCAACAAAGTATTTTTCAGTCTATTTATTCTTTAAGGAAAATACTTCACAATGAAGTGAATTGTGAACTTGTTGCTATAAAGGTTTAGGAATATTGATGTTGTAAGACGTGCATCTAGAGTAATTAAGATTTAGATATATGTACAAGCAACATGTATTTATCTATGTTAAATTGTGGTGAGCATGTGCGCATGCTAGTGTCTGCCTAATTTTTTCTTTATGCTAGCTCTTACGCCTCTTTATGCTAGCTCTTACGCCTCCAAAGAATGTGGTTTTGCAATTCTGCTCTCGACTCTTCTCTCACGTCTTGCTTTCCGGCCACCTTTAGTGAGACATACTTTGATATCAACACCTTTCTGTTTTAAGAGTAAATCTTTGGTTGATTATTTACTAAATATGCTTGTAGCTCTATTTGTTGCTTCAAATAGATGCTTTTTATTTCTTAAATTGCATCTTGTATTTTAATAGGTGTTGAATAGCTTTATATACACTGGTGAGCAAAGTTACTAACAACTTAAGCTTTTAGGGCAATTGGTGATATAACATGGTATTCAAGCTCTCTGGAGCGTTCAAGTCTCGTTTTCCATTTATGGTCCCCCTATTGTTTGTTATTGTGCACCATGTTCTTTATTTATTTGTCCTTTGAATTAAGTTTATTTTGGTTACCTCTCCATGTTTGTATGAAGGGGTGTGGAATGAGAATTTATTCACTACCATGTGGTGCCTAGGCTCCTTTTTTACCACACATTCGTGGGGAGCCCAAAAAAAAAAGTGTATTGGTCCCATCCCATTGTGTGGTGGAAAAGAGGCCTGTGGCACTAAATAATAGCTTGGTGGACGTTGTTAGGCATGTGTCCTAATAGGTGATCAAACAACTGAAAAAATCAAATGTAGTAAACAGGATACCAAGAAATGAACTATAGTTGAGGGCCTTATTTTTTTGTTCAGCTCTGAAAGGCTTTTTTGCCTTGTGTTAAAGATTGAATTTCTACATGAGCTCACCCTGCATCATGAATTTTTTTTTTTGAACAAAGTTTTGATGAGTTACCTTGTAAGGCATATGTCATCATCCAAGGTTCTTGTAATATGCTAAGCCAATATTGCGGTCACTTTAGCTAGGTTCTCAAGCTCTGTTGAATAATAAATTGGCTTGTTTGATATGCAGGATCAATAGACCATATAAAGGTGCAGGGCGAAATCTTGGAGGGTCTTGTGGCCCGTATAGTGAGCCATGAGAGCTCAAAACATATGCAGCAGGTTTTAAGAGATTTTCCACTGCAGAATTTTGAGGGAGGTATGGTTATGCATGTTGTGCTATTAGTTCTTTAAGAGATTTTACTAGTATTCTCTAGTCTATTGCTTTCATTTCCTCAGCTTCAGTTTCTCACTCCGTCCCTTTATTTGTCAGCTTCATTCGTCACTCATGGAAAAATAACCTTCGTAATTGTTAGCTGACGGGTTGATTTATGGCTTTGTTTGTTGTCATGGTGACTGAAGAGTTGAAGACTTACATGGAACTGGAATATGCATTCTAGCTATGAGTTACTGTGATTAATGTAGCATTCAGCATGAATTGTGGAGGAAGATAAAAAAAAAAGAAAAAAGAAAGAATTGTGGAAAGGTTGTAATAATATTCACAAAACAAAGAAATTATTGGTGTAATGTCACCAAAGCAGATCTGTACGAAGATAACAATGTTTTCGTCCTATATTAAGATCCTGCATTAAGTCTCTGCTTGACTCGACTATCTTCATCCCAATCACTTGGACGAGCTACATGGATTTGTTGCCATTTTTCACCAATTGATTCTTTCCAAGAGATCCTGAGCTCAAGTCTGAGTATTTTATTTCACGTCATTTGTCTCTTTATTGGCCTTTCTCGTATCCGTTTAGTACCTTCTACCTGGATATCTATTAGTTGGTTTACACGCATGGTGAAACTCTCTCATTCATTGCCAGTTGTTCTGATGGATTTTCTCCTTATTCTTGTTTTCGTATGCCACTATTTTTTTGCGACGTTCTCATCACAATAACTTCCATGTAATTGTCCTTCATAAACATTTGCAACGTCTGGTTGAGTGCGTCTTTCTCCTTTAAGTTTGATAATTATCTTGCCAGTCATTTAATGTATTTTTTTGTCGTTTGTAATTTGTTTATTATTGCATCATATGTTAGCCGGCCTAGATCTTGGACCGAGCTTGCGGGAAATATGTGCTGCAAATAGGTCAGATGAAAAGGAGGTAACCTTTCAGTATGATGTTTATTGTTCCCTAATAAAAGACGTGTTCTACTCATACTCATTTTTGTGAGAGTGTTGGTACTTCTATCTCTCTACGGCAGCAAATAAAAGCACTTCTTGAGAGTGTTGGCACTTCTTTCTGCCCCGACTATGTAGATTGGTTGGGAAACGGAGCAAGTGATTCACATTCTCGGATTGCTGATCATTCTGTGCTTTCAAAGTTTCTGCAAGCGCACCCTGCTGATTTTTCCACCACTAAATTGCAGGTCAGAATTTGTTGCTTATAAATAGTTAGTGAATAAGTAAATAACTGCTGGTCAGGGTTTAGGTGTTGCGGATTTTTTTTGAATTATCAGATTACTTGTTTCTGTTTATTAAACAGTTTTTTATACTGCTTAGACAATGGTACATCTGTTTTCTGTTTTATACATTCTTTGAATCTGTTACTTTATAAATGTTGAATTTCATGTCTCTACTTCATATCCTTTGCTTTAGGCTTGGGACATGTGGTTTGATATTTTATCCTTACCTGGCCTGTTTGCGCTTTAAATGATAGTGGTTTGTATATTTTGTCGCTTCATTTTGGATACATCTGTGGTGCAGAATTTGTTCTGACCTCTTATTCTTTCTTTTGGGTGATATGAACTGCAATTCTTTGTTGTCAGGAAATGATTCGTCTGATGAGAGAGAGGCACTTTTCTACTGCCTTTAAGTGTTTCCATAATTTCCACAAAGTTGGTTCTGCATCTACTGACAACCTGTATTTTAAAATGGTCATTCATGTCCACAATGATTCGGTGTTTCGACGTTATCAGAAAGAGATGAGGTCCCTTTCAAACTTGAACTTGTAAATTAGTTATTCATCTGGTCTTTGCTTGACATATATCATGGAGACGTAAGTCATTTTCTGCTATGCATGGTCCTGCTCCTTTATTTCTTGACAAGATCCTTTTTAGTGTTTCAGGAACAAGCCAGGGTTGTGGCCTCTGTATCGAGGTAACTGTCTTTATTATTATTATTATTATTATTATGAGTTCCAGTTAAATCATTAGATTTTGCAACCTGGAGAACTGCCCCTTCTCAAACATTTATCCTACCCCCAACCACCTAGAAGAGAGAGGTACAGTCTCAAGTGTAGGTTCGATCAGATGATTCAGTTCCCTTAGTCAACTACAGTAACAAGACTTGTAAGTGACACTGACCAATAGCTGTCAGTCCACTTATATGCATGCAAGTAGGATGATGAACTGATGAAGTGCATATGTTGTTGAGAAATGATCGTGAAACCTGCATAGTTGTTGATACGAGAAATCTAATAACACTACCGAAAGTTGTGCCAGTAGTTTTTTGAAATTTTGCTGTTAAATGAAGTTATAGACTGATGGGATTTCTTACTTTTCCAGGGTTTTTTGTGGACATAAATTTGTTCAAGGCAAATAATGAGAAAGTTGCTGAAATAGCCAAAAACAGCAATGGTTTAGTAAAAAACTTAAACAATAGTGATGGAACATCGACAAAAGATGGCTTAGCTGATGAAGATGCAAATTTGATGATCAAATTGAAATTTCTTACGTATAAGGTATGTGGGCCTATGCTAAAAATGTGAATGGTGATAATTCCGATTCCTCTATTGGAGATTGAACATCACTATCTTATATTCTTTGGTCTAGTTTTTGTTTTGTTTTTTTCCCCTGTTACATGCCATTAGGAGAGAATTTTTTCGTTTTGCTGAACTAAAACGACATAGTAAAAAATCAGCTTTCTTATTTCTGTTTCAAACTTGAGCCTTGCTTTTGACTATGTACTGTTTGCTCCTTTCCTCTATGTTCTCCTGTGATAATCTGGAAGATCACTGATTCATCATTGTTCTTGTGCTTCGCAGTTGCGAACCTTTTTGATCCGTAATGGTTTGTCAACTCTTTTCAAGCAAGGTCCATCCGCTTACAAGACCTACTATCTGAGGTAAGATTTTCCGTATTTTGACCGAGTTGTGGTTGGACCTGGAGGTGCATGATGATTTACATAGTACTGTTGAAGACTGGGAGAAATTTATGAAAGTCCTACAGATAAGGATGAGAAAAGATTCCTTTGGCTTGTGTGCTTTAAAAGAAAACTCTGTAACTGCTTTTCTTAAATGCACCAAGTCACTTGATTTATTTACTAGCCTGGAACACTTGTAGAAACTTTTGCAAATGTAGTAGATAAGATTAGATGAGATTCATTTGCTCATTGAATGCTCTCGATATTAGTGTTTATATGTATTGATCGTGATAGTATCACTTGAGTTGTGGTATAAGCTTGCCTAGGGTTCTTGTGCTTTGTGTGCCTTGTTCAGGATGTTACCAGTCTGATATACCCGTTCTTTTATTCTCCCCAATTGTGGTTATTTGGTTCATCACCTCCAAAGTTGACAAAGTTTCTAGTGGTATTGGAGGCTATTTGGAGCTGTTGGTTGCCATTTTTTTTAGAATAATTTCGGGTACTTATGGTTAATACTTATCATCTTGGGGATCAATTTATATTTGACGTCGCGATCCTTAGATCCTTTAAATTTGCACCCTTAGACTACTTAATATTGCCCTCGCGAAAGATCAGGTTTCCTGCGGTGGATTTTTCCTAGATAGTTTCACTTGTTTATTGAATTTTTTTCCCTTAGTGTTGGAAATCATTCAAATCATACTAATTGATTTTGTAGTCAGGAAGTAAGAGGAAACCTTGGGAAAGGGACCAGTCTGTTCAAAAGGTTATATTAGAGCAACCGAACTGGATGGTGCCCCTTTCATGGCCATAACTGTAAAAATAGTGTACCCAGTGCACGAAGCTCCCGCATATTCAGTGTCTGGGGAAGAGTTGATGTACGTAGTATTACCCATGCAAGTAGATAGGTTGTTTCCGAGTATCAACCCCGTGACCTATGGCCATAACCGTTCTATTGATAAAAGCTTTTATGCCAGCTCTTCCCGAGTTTAGGGTACTTTGCATCTCTGACTTGCATAGTGCTGAGCTTGTCCGACACTGGTTTATTATAACCTTCCAAAAACTAGTATATGAGCCTTGGCGGCCTCTCTACGTATTGCCATTTAGTTTTGAGTTTTGGGATTTTTTGGGTAAATAGAAGGTTTTGAGTTGGATGCTTTAACTGATGGAGGCCGAGACCCGCAAGGTTAGGAATAGTCCCGGGATGCCACTCGACCGGGGGTAGCGGATGCCACTTGACGCTACTAATCGCGGATGCCACTCGACGCGACCAAGCCACACGCTTGATTGTAGGAGGAATCACTCAACTCCAAGCAAGACGCACTTGCAATTTTCATAAACTCAAACTCTCTTCTTCTCATTCATTAGATCACCTATTTATAGGCATTACAAAGATTACACTTCCAGGACTTAATAAAGAATACACAATTTCCAACTAGACCTTTAAATTACCTAGACACGATTAAAACAAATACACAACTTACTAGATAGTCAAGACTCAACTTTCAAACTATAATTACTAGGCTAATAAATACTAAAGACCAGAAATTAAAAGATATTGACTAGAATTTTGACACACTTTGACTAGAAACTGAATTGACACCCTGAAACTAATTAAAATAATCCTTATTTTCCACATAGGCGTCCAGATAGCTGCCACGTAAGCATTAGCACAATGCTCCTGCATCATTAACATGGTGTCAGACCTAGGCTTTCAGAGTCTTTTGGACAAGACTCTTGATTGATTGCCCCGTTGTTTGTGCCTTAAGTGCATCTTGTTTCGTTGTTCATTGTGATCCCTGTGTTATGTATCATTTGTTTACCTCTCCATTTGCTGGTCTGGGGTCACACATGTGAAGAAGTGTTAGAGGCTTAGAGCTTGTCCCACATTGGTTAATTATAACATTCAAAAACTAGTGAAAAATACATGAGTCTGGGCCTTAGTTGCAGGAAACGCCTATGTTGAAGGCGCTCCTCCCCGAGAAACGCGATTCGGCGTTTCTTACTCGGAAACGCGATGGGAGCGCGTTCCCATGAGACGGGATCGCGCTCCAAAGGAAGATGGGAGCTTACGGTTCATTTCCGGTCGCCGTCGTCGTTCCTTGCTGTCGCCGTCGTCGATTCCATCCAATCACAGGCATCGGCTCCCTTCAATAAACGTCTCTGTCGCTGTTCATGTCTCCGATTGGACTGTTTTTTGTTCCGATTGCAGTCGTCGGCTTCATCTCTGATTTACTATGGTGCTGGGTTGTGATTCTCGTGAAAGAGAAGAGAAGGACAGAGTGATGTATCCGTGTGTCAGTGTGTGATGTTTTATGATAGGCTGTAGCTGCTGTACCAAATGAGATGTTGCATCTCATCCTACACGTGTAGGGCCAGATGGAAATAGGCGTACTTACCTCTTTTTTAGCTTCTCTTTTGTACATCTGTAAAGTTGGAAAAAAGAGACTTCATTTTCCACCTAATTTTTCCCTCTTTTTTTTAAAGTTACATCGGGAACCATGAAAAAAGACTTTTCATTTGTAAAGTTACATAGGGAACCATGAAAAAAGCAGCCCCACTTTTTTTAATGGTGTTTGATAGTAGGTTTTTTCCCCCCCTTTTTCTTAAACTGAAAAACAGAGAAACAAATGAAAAAAAAAGAAGAAACACAATAGATGGATTTTGGTAGTAGTTGGGAGAAACTAAGTTAACTGGTGAAAAAAAAAATTTACTATAATTTAAGTTAACTATAATATATATAAAAAAATATAAAAAATATACATCGGCGCTCCCAACGGCGCTCCCACACTTCTATGATCATCCGCTCCCCCGCCCCCGCTCCCGCTCCCGCTCCCATTCGCGCACCCGCTTCGTGCTACTAAGGTCTGGGCAGCCTCTCCACTCATTGCAAATTGGTTTTGATTGGATCCTTTGACATATAGATTGGTTTTTCTCTCGTAGTGATTGGTCTTGCTGTTGAAAATTTGTGGCAGAATATCCAAATTATGTCATTATAAATTCCTGCAGTCTGCATATCACTTTATCTAATTATTCAACTAAATGCATTTTTAATTTCAAAAGGCAAAGCCAAGCGGACAAGTGAAAATATGACATTGTTGATTTGCGGACCAATTGTCGTGATATACATATTTCACATATTTTGATGATATTTACCATGACTATATGTTGACATTCTACTATTCTAGGCAAATGAAAATATGGAACACTTCCCAAGAAAAGCAGAAGCAACTCAGCAAGATGCTAGATGAATGGTAATGCTCTTTCTGTTTGTGCTTGCTGCATTTCTGTCTGTTTTCTCTCTTTGGGCAATGTAACTTGAGCAGCATGCTGAATACAAGTTATTCTGTGTCTAGGGCGGTTTACATACGAAGGAAGTATGGGAATAAACTTTTATCATCATCCACTTACCTCAGTGAAGCAGAACCATTTCTTGAACAGTATGCAAAACGTAGTCAACAGAATCAGGCTCTGATAGGATCTGCTGGGAGCTTAGTGAGAGCTGAAGATTTCATGGCAGTTGTTGAGGGAGGTACGGATGAGGAGGGAGATCTTGATGCAGAGAGTGAGATCACACCACCAAGCCCCGGTCGCTCTATCATGGATACTGTGGCAAAAGATGAGGGTCTGATAGTATTCTTTCCAGGTATATATTTATGAGAAAGAGATTAAGTAAAATCAATAGTCTTCTAGAATTCACGGTTTTCCAAAAGTAAAAGTTAAATTCGGCGCGAGATAGTTAATTGTGGGTACACCTATGCATAGTCGCCGCGTAGCCTGCCACAGTGCCACATGTGCATCATACCACTGAAGAAGGAAAGACCATGATGACACAGAGACAGGTCTGGGGTAAAGCATGCAACGGAGCACAGTCCTCTCGCCTTTGCCTCTCTGTTTGGACCTCCTCTTAACAGTCCAAATGCTCGGCGAACAAGGCTGGCCCAGGGGTAAGCCCCTATGCTCGGGCAACCAAAAAGGAAATTGTGAACCCATAAGAATCTTTTTTTCCAGTTGCAGTTGCTTATCCCGAACCTTATTTTACCTTATTTTCCATAAATAAACTTAAGTAAAAACCACATTCTTTTTCCTTTCTTTACTTTTATTTAATGAAAATAAGAAAGTACCCCCATTTGAATCAAATGGTAATGCTAGAAAATCAAAATTCCAATTATATAAAAATCTAGATTTTTCTAGTCTCCCCCGAGAATTAGTCGAGGTGTGCATACGTTGGCCTGGACACAGTCATCCAAAAAAGTTTTAGTACAAAACACAGTACTTTACATTTTTCTCCAAAAGTGATGGCTTGAAACACAACTTTGCTCTTCACATAGAAACCATGCAAAGGTGCAGTTCCTCTTGGCAAAATCTAAGGATCAATTTGCAGGACTTATAATACCGTACATCGATATTTTCCAAAAAAGTCATTTTTCTATACTAGGCCAGTTTTTTTTAAGAGACAAACGGGGGTATTTTTCTTGGTTCCTTGGGCTCTCGGTTCCAGTCCTTGATTTTTTGGTCCAAGGATGTGAAGCCCGCCTCCGTCCCGACATAATTTGGGAGAACTGATTATTGAAAAAAAGGAAGCATACCCTTCACTTGCTTGGGCTTTGAGCGGCCCAAGCACCTCATGGGGGACCATTAGAGGATCCAGGTGTCGGAACCTTAATACTTGTCCCTTGCAAGGGGTCTATTGCCTTGACCTTTCTTGTAAAGAGAGATAAAGACCTAAGGAGACACTATTCTTGTCATCTGATATGGGTGGCCAATCTGCTCGGGGCATGCGTAGCACAGTCGTGGCAGGGCCTCTGTAGTTGGCGCTCCCGTATGTGTGGTGTATCTGTTGGGTGGCCAAGACCTCCACAATCTTAATTACCTGTTGGGTGTTATCACCTTTGTCCAATAGATGTAACCTCATGATCATCTACTTTTGTACTGTCCTCAGTTGAATGGATCTCGTCATGATATACTCGATTGGATGCTCAATTGGATGCAATATGAATTGCTGCTTGATTATCACATTGCAGATTCATAGGCAATTGCGCACTGCATCCAAGATTGCACCCATATAATCTCACATGTTGTGTGAGTTACCGTGCAACCACTAATTTCTTCTTACTCTTCCAATTGACAAGATTTTCACCAAGGAAAACACAATATCCTATAGTGGATCTCCTGTCAGATGGTCCTCGACCTCTTGCCCAATTGGAATTAGCCTAAACATGTAAGTGACCACTAGCTTGATAAAACAAACCACGTTGGGATGAGCCTTTAGATACTTCATAATTCTATGAACAGCCTCCCAATGTGGAAGGTGAGGAGCAGACATAAACTAACTCACAATACTAACTGAAACGAGATATCAGGATGTGTAATTGTAAGGTAGTTCAATTTTCCAACCAAGCGACGATATTGGTCCGGACTAGACAACAACTCCCCCTATCAACACAAAGTTTTGACATTAGGTTCCTAACAGTCCATGACTCCAATATACCAGTCTCATCTAGAATATGTAGCTCATTTTTTCTTGAGACAATCTAATGCCATCTTTACATCACGCCACCTCAATTCCTAAAAAAATTATTGCAATCTTCCAAGTCTTTGGTATGACATTTACTCTCTAGAAATGCTTTCAACTCATCAATACCTTTTTAGTCATTGCCCGGAATAAAATATCATCCACATAAACAATCAATAATACCTTACTGCGGTCATATGTGAGAGAATAAGTAAACAACCCAACTTCCTCGACAAGCTAACACCACGCAGATGAAGGCTTAATGGACACAAGGCTCTAGTACTCCTCGGCAGAGATAGTCATCACACCCTCAGCAAAGTAAGTAAACAACCCGACATCCTCAGAAGCAGTAACCTGATTAGCTGGAAAAAAACCATTAAGATCATAACAATACTCCATATGACTTGTTCCTCCACAATTGGTGCGTAATCTGGAACCACAACCTCGACCATGGCCAACTCCCTTTGACATGCGACCCCCATGACTAAATCCACGATCATCGTGACCAGAATCACGACCACCAAATTGTCGTCCAAAACCACGGCAGCCACAACCCAAACCACGCTCAAAAGCACCATGACGACCTCCCCTTAACTCCCGACCACCATAGGTAAAGTCACAAGAAGATCCACTACCATTAAAGACTGGGTGGTTAGAGCTGAACGGTCAGAGACTCAGAGGCTAACTGAGAAACAGGAGCATCAGATACGAAAGCCTGACGGAGACAATTGAAAATCTCACTGAGAGGAGGCAAATCTGGCTGGCCCAAAAGCTGAGAGCAAACGGAATATAGGATGAAGGTAAACCGAATAGAAATCGAGCGACCTACAAACGCTCACGCTGACATTTGATAACTTGAATATCACTAGAGATTGGCTTGCAACAAGAACCACAGAAATTTGCATAGTACTCCAAAGACCCATCACCAAGTGACTAAGAAAAGAACATCTGATGTAGATCATATGTGCGATGGAGATTATCAGCACTAAGAAAACCAAAGTGCTACCAACTAATATGAGGTTCCATACTATTCCATAACACGAATCCGAGCATCTCAGTTATCCATGCAGTAGATGTCTTATCAACCTCTTGGGGAAGATGGGGAGGATCAGCTGTCCAATAATGAAATTTTGACTCATTCAGATAATAGATTTCAACAGCCTTAGCCCATATAGCATAATAATAATATTATTATTTTTTCCATTCCAAGGTTTTGACTTTTGAGGTAATGGACAACCCCTTATGAAACCGAGAAGAACCAGACGAACTACCAACAAAATTATATGTATGACTAGAATCAGAAGCAGAAGCAGTACCAGAATCCATGGTAAATACACTCAACAGCCAACACAAATCCAATAACAAGCAAGAAACAACCAACCAACTGATCAACTTCATCTACCAGCTAACTGAAAACCAACAACTATCAACAACCAACAACTGAACAACCAACAACTAATGAGGATAAAACACCCACCTGACCACCAAAAAAGAAGCGAATGCCAACATAGCTCAACAACAACCACCGACATATCTAGAGTACCACGTTAACCAAACAGATACCAGCCATGGGGATTCAACTGAACATGAATCAAGATCAATAAGGAATGAAACCCCGAATTGAGTCAAAACAGGGCTGTGCGATCTCTGGTTGGGCACCAAATTAGTCAAGAAAGCTGCGAATCAACTTGATTAAGGTTGAAATGGGACTTTGGGGCATCGATTTGGGTTTTCAAGCAGTGGATTGAAATTTTGAGGGTCAGATTTGTGGTTTCGAGTAGTGAATTTGTGAGGCTATAAATTGAGGCCAGCTAATCAACTGAAGTCATTCGAGTTTGGGAAAAGAGTTAAGCTTGATCATACTTGCCTTTTAGTTAATTGAGCTTGGCTGGATGAGCTGTTTTGTTCTGTAGCGTTTTGTGGATAATGAAGGAGCTCGAGTTAAGTTCAAGTTGAGTTTATTTAAATGCTCGCTCAAGTCGAACCTCTTAGGGGCGATCAGAATGGTACTCGAATCCATTTACGGTCCTGAGTTTCCAGACACATCGCACTTCCGCTCAGGTTGAGGCAATCCTGAAACAAGATTGGACGTTATTCCGATGCAAAAAGCGAGAAAGTTGAGGTAGAGAAAGAAGGTGCCATGATTGCACATCAAGCACTTGAAAGTCTACTTCATTATCTTGGACCTCTAATATAGGAGTGCTTAAGGCTGCAGAACTAACAACTCCATTAGAAAGTCATGTTTCACAACATCTACAGACATCGACTCATCTCAATCTTTAAGGAAGAGATCGGTGAATCCGACCAATTTCAGCCCAAATTAAAGTTGTAGAGGTGAGCAGGAGTAATCCTCGGGTTGGCCTGGCTTATGAGGCTGACAAATAGAGTTGTTGAGGCTGACAAATAGACTATGTTTTTGTCCCTTCTTGGTGATCCATATGGATTTCCTTTCTTTTGCCGGCATTGTGTGTGTAAAAGACATTACCAAATCAGCAAGCGCCCTTTATTAGTAATGTTTTCCTATTCTGTGATAAGTCTGAATTAAATGATGAAAGTCCGTAGTCCTGGCTAAAATGTCTGTAAATACTTCTTTAAATTACCAGCTTCTTTGTCATCTCTAATGTGTTTGATTTGAAAATTTTGATCTGTAATTTAGTCTTTGTTGGCTTCATTTATATTTGTTTCTGAATATGCTCCCTATTGATATCAACGTATTTTCTCTGTTGACAGCTTTTGAGAATCCAGTCTTAAATTTTGTATGTATCTTGACATCCATCAATGATTTTCCATTTTCAGGAATACCTGGTTGTGCGAAATCTGCCCTTTGTAAAGAAATTTTAAATGCCCCAGGAGGTCTTGGAGATGATCGGCCAGTTCATAGTCTGATGGGTGATCTCATTAAAGGTATGATATATTGACGTGGAAGTGTTGTATTACAATACTTTGAATTGCGCATGTATAAATTATAATAGTGGTCAAAGTTGGCCATTCCTACCACTTCCTGATGTTATCTGTAACAGCAACTTAGATTTGATATTTCTTATATAGTATTGTACTTTGGTAATATCTTGTTTGATCCTGGTAAATATTACTATATGCTTCATGGTGGCTGCTTTGATGAAATTGATAAAAAAATAGTTTTCTTTAGTTGGATCTTGCTGGGAAAAATTGTTATGTATTTGACTTGTAAGTGGTTATCTAGGGATAATGCGAAGAAAGGGTAAGTGACATATGTTCCAATTATCCAAAATATTTTTAGCAAAATTGGATTTCTTAACTGCTATGCATTCTGCGGGTGTTAAGGAGCAATTGTGATGTGTGCTACTTTAAAGGATTTTTACAGCGGACGCCCGATTCGACAATTATGATGCCTCTTGTATGCTTAATTTTGATTAAAATTGGTAGAATTGGAGGCCTTGTCTATGAAGAATATGTAGGTGATAATGATAACTTTGAGAAGGAGAACTGAATGTGTTATTTCTGAAAAAAAAAAAAAAAACCTAGCTATTACAATCGTTTAAATAGAAAAGAGGCTACACCTAAAAAGGAAACGATTACAAAGAATTACACATGATTACGATACACTACCTAAAGTAGAGGATCATGATACACTACCTAAAGTTGTGATATACTACCTAAAGGAAAGGATCACGAAATAATACTGAAAATAAAAGATTACAGTGCAATATACAGAGATACATTTTCAGCCCCCCTCCCCTCTCAAACTCAGGATGCGAGAGCAGAGAGCATTGAGAGTTTGCCAAGGAGAAAGCGAAATCGAGCAGCAGTGTGGGTCTTTGTGAAGAAGTCTGCCAACTGCAGCGTAGAAGGGATGAATGGTAAAGCAATAGTGGTAGACTGAAGGTGCTGGCGAATGAAGTGACAATCAATTTCAATGTGCTTGGTACGCTCATGGAAGACTGAGTTGTGGGCTATCTGAATCGCACTCTTGTTGTCACAATAAAGAGGTGTGGGGAAAGTAACAGAGACAAAGACACCCATATCTGAGAGAAGCCAGCGAAGCCACCCAATTTCAGATGTAGCATGAGCCATAGCACGATATTCAGCTTCAGCGGTGGAGCGAGCAACCATATATTGCTTTTTGCTTTTCCACGAGATAAGAGAATCACCCAGGAAAACACAACGACCAAAGGTAGATTTATGGTCACTAATATCCCCGGCCCAATCAGCATAAGCATAAGCATGAAGAGTCAAACTGGATGTAGAAGAGAGTAGAAGACACTGATGGAGAGTACTACGAACGTAACGAAGAATACGTAACAAAGCCGCCCAATGTGTAGTTCGACGAGCAGAGACAAACTGGCTAACAATGTCAACAACAGAGGCAATATCCGGCCGAGTAACAGTGAGATAAACTAAGCAACCCACTAATTCACGATACTCCGTAGGATCATCAAGAGGAACACCATCAGAGGCAAAAAACTTGGCATGAAGCTCAAGAGGAGTATCAACAGTTTTGGTATCACTGAGACGAGCACGGTGAAGGATATCAGTAGCATACTTGGACTAGCCAAGGAGATACCCCTGGGGAGAGGCAGCTACCTCAATACCAAGAAAATATCGAAGAGGGCCCAAATCTTTCATTTCAAACTCCCGAAAGAGATGATGTTTCACGTCACTAATAACAACAGAATCAGAACTAGTGATGATCATATCATCAATATATGGCAAGAGAAAAACCAAGCCATAAGAGGTGCGGAATCATGCATACTGGGTTGGAAGCCAATCTGAAGGACCACATCCTGAAATCGCGCATACGAAGCACGAGGGGACTGTTTCAAGCCATAGAGAGCGCGACGCAAACGGCAAACGACACTAAAGGGGTGAGAGAAACCAGGAGGAGGCCGCATATAAACTTCTTCAGATAAATAGCCGTTGAGAAAAGCATTCTTGACATCCAACAGAAAAAGAGGCCACTGTTGCACAACGGCAATAGATATCAAAGTGCGAACAGTGGTCATTTTGGAAACGGGAGCAAAAGTTTCCTCATAATCAATCCCATATTCTTGAGAAAACCCTTTAGCAACTAAGCGGGCTTTAGACCGCTCCAAAGAACCATCACAATGAGTCTTGACTTTGTAGATCCATTTGCAGCCAATAAGATTCTTACCATCCTGCAGCGGAACCAACTCCCAAGTATGATTTTGAGCAAGAGCAGTGAGTTCAGCTTCCATATCATCTACCCAATTAGGATTAGTGCAAGCTTCTTTATAAGATCTGAGCTCAAAATATGTGTGAATCCGAGAAAGGAAGGATTGATAGGAGGACGAGAAACAAGTATTAGTGAAGCCATATCTTACTGGTGGATGCCGAGGTGGACAGTTAGGAGGAGCTGCAGAAACGTCAAATTCCTCAAGAGTAGAGGTATATTTGTCAGTAGGTACATCCACAGGGAAGGGGTCAATACAAATCAAATCCTTTTTGGCAACAAGAGTAGCTTTGGGAGGAAGAGTAAAATATGGAAGACGTTCTAAGAAAACGACATGCCTAGATAGATACAGCTTTTTGGTCACATGGTCATAACACCGATAGCCTTTTTGATCAATGCCATATCCCAAGAAAACGCCTAAGACACAACGAGCGATGAGCTTAGTGCAATCTTTCTTGGGAAGAAGGACAAAACAAGTAGTACCAAAAACTTTAAGGAGAGAGTAGTTAGGAACTTGACCATAAAACTGCTCCTAAGGGGATTTTCTAGAGAGAAGAGGAGTGAGCATCCGATTCAGAAGGTAGGATGCAGTGAGAACATCTTCTCCCCAAAAAGTAGAGGGAACGGAAGATGATAATAGCAAAGAGCGAGCAGTATTAAGAAAATGACGATACTTTCTTTCAGCTCGACCGTTTTGTGCGGGAGTGTCAGTGCAAGAAGACTGATGGATAGTCCCATGGGTGTCTAAAAAGGCATGAAACTCAGAAAGAGAATATTCCCCACCCAAGTCAGAACCAAGAATTTTAATGGAGGCAAAAAATTGAGTTTGAACCATGGCATGGAAACTTTGATAAATTTGAAAGAAATCAGATTTATGTGTCATTAAATACACCCATGTATACTGACTGAAGTCATCAACAAATGAAATATAATAAACAAAACCACCTTTAGTTATAACCGGGGAAGGACCCCATAAATCAGTATGAAAAAGCTGAAAGGGAGAAGTAGAAACAAAGGTGCTTTTATTAAATGGTAAGGCAAACATTTTAGCAAACTTACAACCACTGCATTCAGAAATATCGCTAATAGAAATGTTTTTCAAATGACCTGATTTAACCAAAAGTTTCAAACGCTCACTATACAAATGCCCTAATCTAGAATGCCAAAGATAAAAGGGAGAGGAGTTATTATCTAAACGGAAGGATGAGGCAGCAGTGGAAGAAGACTTTGGCGGGATATGCAAATGCTCCAGAATATAGAGGTCACCAATTCTACGGCTTGTCCCAATCTGCTTCTTGGAATCCCGATCCTGCACAACACAACCAGAAAAAGAAAAGATGACATCTAAACCGGAATCAGACAACTGACTAATTGAAAAAAGGCTCAATTTCAACTAGGGAACATAAAAAACATTAGGAATAGATAGAGAAGAAGATGTAGTAGAGAGGATAGAACCAATAGAAATGACTTGCATCGGAGAACCATTGGTAGTGGCAATACTAATAGGGGAGACATGAGACACACAGTTACTAAGAAGTGACAAGTCAGGGGTCATATGATGGGAGGAGCCAAAATCAAATAGCCAAGTGGTGGGTAAGATACTTGTGGTATAAGCACCATGCAAACCTGAGGTAGTGGTAGTCAGGGCAGAAGCTTGGGAAGAATTCCCCTGAATAGTTGCCATATAAGCCTGTTACCGTTGAAACTGCTCAAAATCAAACGGGGGAGGAGGAGTGCTGCTGGAGGAATTTGTTGCCAAGGCTGCGGGAGGGCGATGCTGCTGCTGCTGTGATGCTCGAGAAACAGAGGAACTGGTTGACTGGGAAACACGACGCCCCTTAGGCCGGAGATGCTTAGGGCACGCATGCTTCCAGTGAACCTTCTCGTGACAATAGCTGCACTCATCCACGGGTGTTTGAGACTAATTGGGCTTGGGCTTACTCGTAGACTGAATAAGATGTGAGGCTGGAGTGGGCAACAGAGATGCTGAAGTCGAGCGGGCTGAAGCAGACGGAGCAGCAAAGACAGACTTGTGAAGAGGAACTCATACTAGCCACTTTGAACCTGGTTTCTTCTGCAATAAGTTCATAGACAACCGCATCCACAGAAGGTAGAGGGGAACGGTGCAGAATTGCTCCGCGAAGGGGCTCAAACTGGGCTCGAAGAGGCATAAGGAATTGAACCAACCTCCGTTGTTCACAATACTCAATAAGCTCATCCTGTGAATATAGAGCAGTAGGTTCCAAACAAGCTAACTGATCCCAATAGCTAGTCATTTCGTTATAAAATTCCTGAATAGTCTTATCACCCTGACTAGCACTACGAATAGATCACTCAAATTACTGTTTCACAAAGTTAGATTCAAGGTACATCCCTTTCAAGTAATCCCAGACTTTCTTGGATGTGTCATACTTTGAAAAGTTCATTCCAATACTTGGTTCTATGGAGTTGTGAAACCAAGTAAGAATCTGTGCATTTTCTATGGTCCATTTTTCTAATGCAGTGACATAATTTTCAGCTTTTGGATCGGATGGACATAATGTTGAGCCATCTACGTGTCCCCACACCCCCTTACCAACAACAAAATTTTTCATCACATGTGCCCAATAAGAATAATTGTGATGCAACCAAAATAAACCATTTGATATTCTAGAGAGAGAAACTCCCAAAATGGGATACAAAGAGTTAAAACTCTTGATAATTGTATTCTTAAAATGATAAAAGCTACCAAATGAAAGACTCACACCCCTATTTATAGACTCAAGACCCTACTAACTCTAAATACACTAGAAACGACAATAGTACCCTTAAAAACTATTGCATCAGGACTCCCCCTCTAAAGAAAATAACTTGTCCTCAAGTTGGACAACACTACTCAAACAACTAAATAAAGAAAACATGGAACTCTAGAAGTATGTATTATGCAGCTCCGAAGTGGGCATTTGGCTGCATTTCCTTGATCCGCATCATCCTCATTCAATAACCCATCTTCAATATAAGCTTCATTTTATGAACATTCACCGCATCCATACTCGTGTGCGAATAGGTCACCCATTTGGCTTGCCCCTTATGAACCACAATATCCTCGAAGTAGCACTCGACACATACTCCCAAAGCATCCCTCAAACAATTCCTTGTAGAATGTAAAGAAGGCATCTCCACATTATATTCAAAGCTTGCTTGATTGATGACCATGCCTAAAGGATCAATAAATTGCCTCAAGTACTCTTTATCCTTCTTTGGCAACTCTTGAACTAGATTGGGTACCAAGGCAACACAAACTTGAACATCTAGGGCAAACTCGGGAGGTAACACTTCCGAACCCTCTTCAACCAACAATTCATCAAGTTGTGGAGTGTCTTAGTCATTCTCATAAGGTTGTGGTCATCTTCAATTTTGAAGTCACACTCATCAATCTTCATGTCATATCTCGTCTAAGACTTGCTCACTATCTTCACAAAAATTGCAAGGCTCATGCATCGAAAGGCTAGGCATTTCTTGTTCTTCGTGACTACCACCAATGTCTTCAAGTCCTTCTTCTTCATTGTTACCATCAATGTCCTCATTTGAACACTCATCATAAACGGGAAGGTTTTCATAATCACCTCCAAAGATAGAAAAATCTTCAAATCTATCTTCATACTCCTCTAACTCTTCTCTTGGAAACTCATCAAAGATCAGAGCACTATTATACTCGTCTTCAATCTCAAATACACAATCATCTTCAAAAACACCTTCAAGTTCCTCACTTGGATATTCATCAAACACGGGAACATTCTTATACTCGTAATCATCATCACATGATTCTCTCACCTCCTTAACAAAGAGGGAATTAAGAACACGCTCACAAACTTTTTCATCAACTTGCAACTCGAGAATTGGTTCTCCATACTTGAAGCATTCAAATATTCCACTAAGTGATGGGTTTCTAGCCTTCAAGGTATCGATTAAAGGTTGATTCTCTGTTGGGACAGCCTCTAAGGACTTCTTCTTACCAAAACTAGTCGAAGAATAGGCATTGGGATTATGATGGAAAGAGAAGAATTCCTCCTTGAGCTTCTTCTTCATCTTATCCCAATCTCTAATCCTTTCTTTGCCTCTCCCTTGTCGACTAACTTTGAGTTGTGTCCACCAATCCGAAGCTCTCCCTTTAAGGCAACTAGATACCAATTTCACCTTCGTTTCTTTGGTAACATGATAATACTAAAAAATACTCTCAATGGAGTTCAACCAATCAACGAATTCCGATAGACTTCCACAAAACTTGGGAAGTTCATTATCACCCAACTTTGCTCTACGCCAATGCGGAGCTAACAAAGAATCCTCAAATTGAATTCGAGAATTCTCAACATAATCACTACCTTTGGTTGGAGGTTGCAAGTTACGCAGTCCTTCCATCAAAGTAGTAAATCGTTTACTCAACTCATCGATCTCATGGTTTCGGTTGCTAAACTCAACATCTTCACCTTTATTCACCAAGAATCCTTTGACTCTAACTTCTCTCCTACATCTAGCCCCCCTATGAGCCATTACAACACCCAAAATCAACTCCAACAACCAATTCAAGCCCGAACAAGCAACACCCAATCAATTGGGAACCCCCAAACTTCAACAAATCACCAACAATCACCAATAACTACTCCAAATATTGACCAAATCGCAACAAACTTTGATAAATAACACAAACCCAGTTGAAATCTGACCTCAAACAGTGATTCAAGTGACTGAACAGTGATTTCGAGTGACTGAACAGTGTTTTCGATGACTGAACTGTGATTTCGAGTGCTACACAGCAAGATTCGAGTCCAACAGAAGGGTATACGTACCTTAATAGGGTGATTCGAACACTGTAGACGCGCTCCACAAGCCCAGGTCACTGTTTCGACCAAAATGAAGTTCGATTTGGGTCGAATAGCCTTCAAATCGACAGATTCTGGGTCAAACCTGTTGGATTAACAAAAATCGAAGGTCGAAAATGGTCGATTAACAAGAATCGAAGGTCGAAACTGGTCGATTAAGGTGTTTCGAGGTCTGACAGAGGTAGTTTAGGCCATATCTGGGTTTCGGTTGTATGGGTGGTCAAGATGTAGCTTCGTACAGAGTTGATTACGAGGGTTAGGGCTCGATTTAGGGCTAGAAAAGTCTGGAAATGGGTAGATTTGTTGATTTCGAGTTGATTAGGGTTGATTTGGGATTTTCCGGCGAGTTTTCTGGCTCCGCTTTAGGGTTCCGGTGAGATAAGGTTCCGACGAGATTTTTAGGCGAGATGGATGGTGAGGATCTGAGCTCAGTGCTCTGATACCAAAATGATGCAAACCAAAATAAACCATTTGATATTCTAGAGAGAGAGACTCCCAAAATGGGATACAAAGAGTTAAAACTCTTGATAATTGTATTCTTAAAATGATAAAAGCTACCAAATGAAAGACTCACACCCCTATTTATAGACTCAAGACCCTACTAACTCTAAAGACACTAGAAACGACAATAGTACCCTTACAAACTACTGCATCAAATTGTTACCGGTCAAACGAACTCTAATAGCTTCATTTTTATCTCCAGACATGATAAATATCAAGTAATAGGCCTAAGAGATGCTGAATACCAGAAGTAGAAAATACCAGATGTCGAACTAGAGTTAATACCGAAGTAAGATTAGAAGTTGAACCAGAGTCGGTGCTGAACCAGACTCAGTGCTAAACCAGATGTCCAATCCAGAGTTAATCGCTCACCAGAGATGTTGAAACAGATGCCGATGAGAACAAGAACCATCAGAGGGTTAACGGAGACTGGGTAGGACCTGATAGTGGTTGCCGCAGACTGGGGAGGCTCCAACGAGATTCGCCGGAGGTCTGAGGTGCTCGCCGGAGAGCCAAAACAGACGAAGTGAAGTAGATCCAGATGTTTCTGGCTCAGTCGGGCATTATCAGTCGCCGGTAAGTGTATTCCAATGGTCGACGAGGCTTGAGGTTGGGTTGCCGGAGATCGAAACTCACTGGTGAGTGTCGGAACTCACTGGGTAGGGTCGATCTGAAGAGAAAAGTACCAAAGGAGGGTTTTCTGGTGGTCGGCAATGGGTGATGGTGGTCGGCGATGGCTAGGCAGTGGTCAAAATGGGTCGTCGTCTGTTGAAAGGTAGATCACTGGTCTGGGTCTAAATTCAGTAGTTGAAATTGACTCTGTTTGAGAAGGGTTTTCAGACGTGGGTTTTGATCTGAAGTAGGAAGAGAGGATAGAGAGAGAGAGAGAGAGAGAGAGAGAGAGAGAGAGAGAGAGAGAGAGAGAGAGAGAGAGAGAGAGGGGAAGAAGCAATCAGACTGAGTTACAGCCAAGGTTCGACTAAACCTTGCTCTGATACCATGATAACTTTGAGAAGGAGAACTGAATGTGTTATTTCTGAAAAAAAAAAAAAACCTAGCTATTACAATCGTTTAAATAGAAAAGCGGCTACACCTAAAAAGGAAACGATTACAAAGAATTACACATGATTACGATACACTACCTCAAGTAGAGGATCATGATACACTACCTAAAGTCGTGATATACTACCTAAAGGAAAGGATCACGAAATAATACCGAAAATAAAAGATTACAGTGCAATATACAGAGATACATTTTCACAAATAAACCCTCTTATTTGAAATTACATGAAATAACTTCAGCAAATGATGACCTTCTTGGGGAAAAAATTGATAAGGAACAATTCTGGAATGCTGGCAGCACTATTGCATTCTCTTGGACTCAGTATGTATAGTTTTAACCCAATAATAATGTGATTGATTTCATGTCTGATTTTCATGTTGAGACTTTGCACTTGTGTTGAAGGGAAGAAGGCTTGTCGTCTGCAAATTTGACTTTCATTCTATCACTTGGCTGTAATTTTGACTCATAATCTTCCATTTTTAGGCTATAAGGGTAGCTAATAATATTTGGTACTCATATTGGTGCTTACTGCGATATGAACAGGAAAATATTGGGATAAAGTTGATGAACAATGCAGGAGAAAGCACTATTCTGTTATCCTTGCTGACAAGAATGCCCCAAATGAAGAAGTTTGGTCAAGGGTAACTCTCCTATTATTTACTTTATTGATCCTTGTTAATTGCATGAATCATTTTGCTGCCTTTTGAATAAAATGAAAGCTTTGAAAAAGAAAGTACAACGATAGTGACAGCTCTTCTATTATCCTTCCTATGGTTGCATCACAAATTCTATTTTGTTATTAGATGTTCCTGGCAAAAGATTCCTGACAGATAATTTGTTGAAACAGTAGTTCTTAAGATGTTGCTGCTTTGTGTCTGTGTTTATCTGGAGAGACATTTGAACCAAAGATAGGAATATGGTGATCCAATATTGGCAGATGGATTATTATATCCAATTACAGTACTGTCCAAAAGACAGATGGGCATCTCCATCCTAACCACTTTTACCTTGTTAGTCTACCACCTTCCTGGCTGACTTGAGCTGTCACAATTTGAGATATAAGCCGATTAAAACTTAAGCTTACCTTTTTCGTATCTTGGATTTTTTTTTTTTAATTATTTTTTATTTTAAAGGTTGTCTACGATCCAATAAATTTGATAAGCTTGTCAATCTCTGAGGTCGTCGTGGAAACACTTCCCACAAGTTTGGTGCTGGTAATTCGCTATGCTTGGGTTGGTGGATTTTGCAAATCCTTGTTGTGGAGGGTTGGTGTTGGAAACATCAGTTCAACACTTTTGATAATTCCGTTCTTACCACGATATAAAGTGGAGGATGATGTTCCGTTCTTACCACGATATAGAGTGGAGGATGATGGCATTATATGTGGAGTATTGTCTATCTTAATCCACTGATCAATTGGTGTTTAGTTGATCTTGCTTGCAGTCGATATAATACAGAGACTTGCTGTCCTTGAGTTTATGAACTGTCAGAAATCCTGCTTTTAAGTTGAATTAAGGGAATATCCAGCCTAGTTAGCAGCGCAATTGATCTGACCGAAGGTCCCCATGATATATATGTGCATGTGTGTCTTGGTACAGATATAGGCTAAAGTGTTTGTCCGACTATGTTTTGGCTAGTGGTGGATCGGTAGAAGTCTATGGAAAATTATTTGGAGATCCATGCAAATTGGATGTTAAGGGATAATTGGCTTTGGAGGCCTTTGCAGGATTGGGAGTCTCAGCGAATGTCTAGGTGCAGTTCAAAAAAAAAAAAAATCCCGAATGTCTAGGTTGCTTGCTTTTCTCATAGCATTTCCAGTGATTGGGTGAGGGAGTATGGGATTTGTTGGAAGAGCAGAAATTGGAGATTTGATGTGTCCTTCATCTGTTCAGGCTCTAAGAGGGAGCAAAGGAGGATGGTTCCCTTCGCAGGGCGTTTGGAGGTGGGGGGTCCTACCAAGGTGGCCATTTTTTGTGTGGATGGTGGCTCATGGAGGCTGGTATTGTCCATTGACAACGTCAACCTCACATATGAGACGGAATATCTTGTAACTAGTTTTGCATGCATGAAAAAAACGGGAGTCAGTTTCACACCTCCCATCCGAGTCATGGAATTTTGTTGTCAATCTGTTTGGGATGGATGGATGCTTGATCAACATGTGGCCAGGGTTCTGGGGAGTCGGAGGGTTGCCAAGTGAGGAAGGCAGAGCAGGAATAGAAGATCCTATATTCTTTTGTCGGCATTGTCGCTCTATTGTGACTTAGGTGGATGGTTTGGATTGAACAGAATTGAGATCCTTTCGAGGTGTGGAGAAGCCCATTTCTCTGTTGGGGAGCTCTTTCTTGATATATTTTTTAGTTGGGTATCGGGGCTAGTGGCAACTAGCCTAGGTTCTTATGTAAATTTTCCCATTACCTTAATATGCAAATACAATGGAGAATGGACTTTTTGGTGCTCTAGGCCTTTAGTCTAATAGGTTTTTGTTTATCTCCTTCTGTTGATGGCGGCATCCTTAATAGTTTTCTATGATACATTTTACCTTTACTTTTTGGTATGAAAAATAGAAGGGAGAATTGATATTGGGTCCACTATAACTATTTCCTAACACTTCTAGTCCACCTAATATAATCCTAACACATCTAGTCCACTCACACATACCAATTACAAGAATACCCTCACTTCTTAGGATACCCTAAGATCCTAGGGTACCCTGAAATCCTAGGGTACCCTAAAATTCTAGGGTACCCTACCCTCAAAACCTAGGGCATCCTACCCTAAAATTCTAGGGTACCCTAAAACCCTAGGGTACCCTACCCTAAAATCCTAGGGTGTACCCTATAACAACTTACCCCATATCTGGAATCACCAGATGTGGTTATCTACAAGATGTGGTTATTTGGATCACAAGATGTGGTTATCTGCGCCAGTGACTTTTCCAATCAGATCCCTATAGCAACTGGCCCCATATCTGGAATCACAAGATGTGGTTATCTACAAGATGTGGTTATCTGGGCTGATGGCTTTTCCAATCTGATCCCTATAGCAACTGGCCCCATATCTGGAATCACCAGATGTGGTTATCTACAAGATGTGGTTATCTGTGCCGACGACTTTTCCAATCAGATCCCTATAGCAACTGGCCCCATATCTGGAATCACCAGATGTGGTTATCTACAAGATGTGGTTATCTAGGCTCACAAGATGTGGTTATCTGCGCTGATGACTTTTTCAATCTGATCCTTATAGCAACTGGCCCTTATCTGGAATCACCAGATGTAGTTATCTGGGCTCACAAGATGTGGTTATCTGCGCCGGCGACTTTTCCAATCTATTCCCTATAGCAACTGGCCCATATCTGGAATCACCAGATAACCACCTCTTTTGATTCCAGATATGGTTATCTACGCCGATGACTTTTTCGGCGAACTCTCCGGTGCCGATGACTTTTCCGGCAAAGTCCAATTTCCGACGACTTTCTGGCGCCGGTGAACTTTCCCGTCAGACTTCCGGTACCGATGACTTTCCGGCGAATATCCGGCGAGGGTGTATTATGTTTAAAAATCAATGTGAGGGTATATTTGTCTATTAAAAATAGAGAGTGGACCTTACACCTTAGAAAATTCAAAAAAATGGATTAGAGGTGTTATGGAAATATGAGGTGGACTAGAGATGTTACAAAAAGCTATAATGGACCTTAGAACAATTTTTTTAAAATAGAAGTGCTAACACAAATGTGAATTCCAAGGGGGGTTGAGATGTAGATATGGGATTCCCAAGGGAGGAGTTACCAGGCTAGGTAAAAATGCAATTTAAAAGGAGCTTAGCAGAAAATTATTCTGGATGCATCACAAGTTCCTTGAGTTTATTTTGCCAGATTTTGTTCATATCATCTATTTCCCCCTCTTGTGTAGATTGAAGATATGTGCAGAAAAACAAGAGCATCTGCAGTTCCTGTTGTGCCTGATTCTGAAGGTAATGCCTAGCTTTTCCTTCAGCTGTTTATTCTCAAAATATATTGGTTTCAAGCTTTCAGCTTTGCATTCACTTTACTAATTTAATTGCTTTGATGCTTATGTTGGATTTATTGTGTTTTACTTCTGGACTATTCTTGAATACGTTGTCCACATGCATGTCTGTTTGCACCTAAGCCAAGGCATCCATTGTATCCCAAATTGTGGTTAAGTACAACACAACATATCTTTCTAACTATTCTGATTGTCTGGGGCCATATCTTCTCTTGAATTTAGTGAAGTTGTATCATTATCTTCACAACATTACATTGTCAATGCAACTCTTCCCCTCTCCGTATGATTCTTATTAGCAACAATCCTATCTTTTTGTTGTCGAATGTGACCAAAACACCTTCATCTAGTTTCTGTGAACTTCTCCCATTGGCCTTAACCCTAACATTTCACCATGGTTGTCAGAATTGCATGATTCACGATGCGATTTACGATTCGATTCACGATTCTATGCAAAAACGATACGAATCTATAGGTGAATCAAGGTTGATATAGAATCGGAGGTGAATCGTCCGATTCACGGTTCGATTCGCGATTCGATTCCCAATTCACGCAAAAACGATTTGAATCTTTAGGTGAATCAAGGTTGATCACAACTTTCATTCGACAATATGAAACCACTTTTGCTATTTTGCCTTGTTTTTTCTTGTAGAAAAGTAAGCTTATGAGATCATATAGTACGGGAAATCATATTTCTTATTCAATGGAGATGTATTTACCATGGATATGTAATTTCACAAATCAATCTTTTTGGTTCTTGTATCCTCTAAATCATAGACCAGGGCACGGCTTTGAGGCTCGGACTAACCCACATACGTTGCCATATAAGCTAGTTTCCTACCTATTAGGCTACAAGCTTTATTTTGTAAGCTTTTTATTATGAATTCTTAACGTTTATATGCATATATCGATGTTACTATAGTATTTATTTTGCTATGATGCCATGTGATCATCAATTTATAGTAGAAAACAATCTTAAATATGTATTTTAGCTTAAATTTTTCAATTTTACAATGTCTCTTTATTATGTAGAGACAGAGATACATTTTCCAATGTATTTGTGAAAGTTGGACCGAATCGTTACGATTCACTATTCGATACAATTCACGATTTAGAAAAGGGTCAATTCGATTCGCAATTTGACAACCTTGCATTTCACTGCTTAGGAATATCCATCTTTGACATCCCTATCTCAGATTCTCATTCAGACTACTGTATTTTGTGTTGTTTCTTTGTTGTTCAAACAGCCCAACCTATTGTCATGTAGACATGGTTGGCCTCTTTTTTGTTACTGGGATTTAGTTTCATTCTTTTGAATTTTTGTAAAGTGTTTGATTCCCATATGTATATCCGAGGTTGGTGGACGGGTGATTTCTCCTGCCTCTCTTATTTTGCTGGTCTACTTTTGTATACATGCATCCATTTCCTGTGTGTTCGCTTTTTTCCTTTTTTTCCCAATGCTTGCCATATTTTTTTTGTAGTTGTAGGGCGTGCATCTTTTGGGGTATTAGTGTGATTTCCTTTTAAGGAGAAGGAAGGTATGCCTTTCAGTTATTGGTTGATCATATCAGGGTTTTATGACAGATATTTTCCCTTTCTTGATGCATTGGTTTCTAGTTGCCTCAAGTAGGATGGGAAACCATATTTCTCCTCACGGTCATGCCCTTGTGGAACAGAGAGGAAAATGTGCTTTGCAACTTATTAAGTTGTAGTGCTGGGACTTAAGGCTGTGTTTGGTTTGGTTTAGTTGCAGCTGTTCTTTCAGATTAATTTAGTTTGGATGTCCTATAGGTAACTATTGAAAAATTAATCAGAAGAGTTACACTTTTGGGAGGGCTTAAAAGTTCTATTCTTGGCATACCTCCCCTTTTCACTTGTGTAACTGGTTGACCCCCTTTGGCGTACTCCTAATAAAATCTCATATACCTAAGAAAAGGTTGTTGATGCATTGTTAGTTGGATCATCCTTGTATCTTTACTTATGCGTCTAATTTGGTGTTTTAATATGCATTTTTTCAGGAACCGAAACAAACCCTTTTTCCCTTGATGCGTTATCAGTTTTTATGTTTCGCGTGCTTCAACGAGTAAATCATCCGGTACTTGTTCATCTATGCTATTTGATCTTACAGTTGAATCCCTATATTGTGGTTAGTCCATGACTTTTCCTTTGTAAATCATGAAGGGGAATCTCGATAAGAACTCACCCAATGCTGGATATGTCCTGCTAATGTTCTATAACCTTTATGATGGGAAGGTAAGATCTTGTATAATCTTTCAAAGAATGTAGATTTGTACTTTTGAATGCATTTTGTGATCCTTTTCTGCTTACACTTCCCAGAGCCGCAAGGAGTTTGAGGGTGAGCTAATTGAACGTTTTGGTTCAATTGTGAAGATGCCTTTGCTGAAGCCTGATAGGTCAGACTTGTTTTCTCCTGGATCTTTTGGTTTAATTCTCCATTGCTATAGAAGTGTATTGTTGTTCTTTTTAGTTAATTAACATTGGCGTAGCACAATTGCGCACGTCTGTTGTTAGTATGATTGCTGCTAATTGGAATATAGCCAGGAAACATGTATCAGTTAGTGAGATTTGTATTCGACATTTTTCTACTAGTTAAGGCTACTTCAGATGAGATAAATGGGCTAGTCTATATATTTTGGTGATGTCTGTGTCTCTTTTTTAGTGACTTACGGTGTCATTTTTTGTTGTTGTTTCTGGACATTTAGGAGTCCTCTGCCTGATCCAGTGAAGTCCGTCCTGGAGGAGGGACTAAATCTGTTCCAGCTTCACCGAACAAGGCATGGCAGGTCGGTCACTGTTTTCCCTAGTAAGAGTCTATGTGCTCATTTGCATTTATTCTATCTGAAACTGCAAAGACACAGTGCCATAGTGCATTGTCTTAGTTTTTGGATCGGAAAGATCAATATGTTGTGATGACTCCGTAATTTTCTGTGAACTGTGTGTGTTCCATTTTCCATGATCGGAGGTAAGATATAAAGACTCTTGGTATGTCATGGATTTCTTTTTCTGAAATGGTTTAGTGGAGGACCGTAGGCTGCATGGGAAACTCTGTGTCACTCGATTCTGATCTTGTCTTGAGTTTTGATACCATTGTTTTGCCGTTCTGGAAGGTAATTAAAATCATCCAACCCCTGGAGTATCAGAAATCATAGTTTGTAAACCAGTCAGCAGATTATTTACCTTTCCACTAGTTGGGATGGATTCATTGGAGACAAGGACAATTAAGCAATTTCTTAATTATCTTTTGTGTGCGCGTAATTAGATCGTCAAAGCTGGTACTCTGGATTAGCATGTTTGTGTCGCCTTGAAAAATCACATTCCCAAAGTCTTTGTACAAAGCAAGAGTTACGGCCCTACAATTTGCCCATCACCCTGCTAAAATGTTGGTTGCAGTGCCCATACGAGCTGCAAAACCCCCGGGCTCCGTTTCTCACAGAGATCCAACTTAAAGCTTGAAGGGGCCAGCCAGTGAGCACCTACAGTTACTTGTTCTGGCCCCTGTTCAAGATAACGAAATTAAAATGAAACTCCAAAGCTTAATAAAAGCAGAGCTACGGGTTGACGAAGGTTGTAGGCATGGTCTTTGACCCTTCTGCTTCCCCTAGACCTGTATGCATCCATTTCTAAAGCTACTACTTTATTCCAGGTCTTTTTTGACTGCTTCAGTTTTTCCACCCTGTGTGCATCATACTTTTTCTTATGGTTCACCCAATGGCGAATGCGAGTGTAGAGTTGTTTCGTATGAGCGCTCAAGATGAATATGAGCACTTTCAAAGAGATGCCTATATACAATGGCTGCTCCAAGATTTACAGCGGGTGTTTAACATTAATTTACCTAGATCTGTTAATCGATATGTTGTAGACAAGATCTCATATAGTAGTATATACAGTGTGGTCAATAATGTAAAAATACATAGAATTACAATTGTCTTCACAAGTTTTCATATTTAGCCAAGCAGTATTAATCTGGCCCATTAATCCACTAAGATCCTTCAAAGGGAAGTTGAGGCGAATAGGTGGGCATGCACTTTTTGAGATATATTTTCTTATATCGTCCCCCATAGAATTATATGACAAGATTTTTTGTCATAGTCCTGAATCCGATTAAAAATTGTTCCAGTCTATCGAGATTCGGTTAGAAAAATCTTGAGTGTTACTGTCAATAGAAGTTTTTGTAGAAGATGAATCTTGCAAAGTAGTTCATTATTTCATAAAATCCACCTCAGTTAATTACTGTCAATAGAAGTTTCTAAAAGAAATTTGTTCATTATTTCATAAAACCCACCTCAGTTAATTACTCCGCCTGAAACTGTCTTCAGCTATTTAGTCTAAGCAAACAAAATTAGAAGTAGTTAATGTTATGGATACAAATTGACTATATTTATACCTTAGGCAATGTACAGTGAGTCAACCGTCGTCGGGAGACAGAGATACTACAAGAAAACCAAGATATTATTTCTTTTTTTTTTTGATCGGCAAGATATTATTTCTTTGTTCACTCTTTTTCAATTTTTATCATTATGAGTGAGCTTTGTTTGAGCTAATGTATATTGGGTGTTCAACGATGGGTGTTCATAATGTGTTAAAAAGGAACCTAACATAAAATTACTAGTAGTAAATTTCAAAAGAAAAAGTTCAGGTTGTTCAGCTGCACACCGAGGGCCGCCACTGCCTGAATAGCTTGTTCCAGTTGCAGCAGTTTATGCTTCCTAACCAGTCACAGGAAACATCTAAACACTCTGGTTTTGGCAATTGAGATGCACTAATGTTGGTTTCCATCTCCCCAAAAAATTGAAAGATGAGTTGATCTAGTTTTGGAAATCTTCCCCCCCCCCCCCCCCCCCCCCCCACCATCAGTGCTACAAGGTTGCGATGTTGTAGTTGACTTACTGAAGTAGTATATACTATAAAGTGGATTTTAAGTATCTACACATTGACTTACTGAAGTAGTAATCTTTTATGCCGTATCTGGTTGCAACCTCTCAAGAATTCACCTTTTGCTTTTAATTTAGGTTGGAGTCCACAAAAGGATCATATGCAAACGATTGGGCTAAATGGGAGAAGCAATTGAGAGAAACTCTATTTGCTAGTGCTGATTATATTAACTCCATTCAGGTCTGTGTACAGTTTTTAGTGCTCTACTGTGATAAATTCTTGCACTTCGGTTGTTCAAAACGCCCAATACCTTCTTCTATAGTATTCTTCTTTTTACCTCGGTTAGGTTAGGTCAATTAACATCTCTGTATGGATTGCAAATCCATTAAATGCTATTGTCCTGCGCGCACGCGCACATACACAAGAATTCTTTTCACTTCCCTTTTTGTCCCATTTTCAAAAAGATTCTTTCTTTTTCCAATCATTATTTACATTTCTCTCTCCACTCATTATTCTCATCTCTCGCCAATCACTACCTCAAAAATTCTTCTCAAAATTTTCTTTTCAAAACCCATCCAAACACAGCCCAAGTTTTTCCCTTCTTCTTGATCTCAATCCGCACAGTTTTGCTTTAAGGCTCATCTGCATGATTTGTATGCTTCCAGGTTCCATTTGAAGTTGCTGTTGAACAAGTGATTGAACAACTGAGATCTATTGTGAAAGGTGATTATAAAATGCCAAGTACTGAGAAGAGGAAGTTCGGAAACATTGTTTTTGCCGCTGTCAGTCTGCCTGTCAATGAAATCAACAGTCTCCTTGATAATGTAAGTAGAATTTGCTTTCTGGTCTATTGTGCAAATGCTGTTCAGAAAAAGAAACAATCTATTGTATAAGTGTCTCTGTTTAACGACCCACTCCTTACCAGCCTAGTAACTTGTTAGAGCCAAATGCTTAAGCTCAAGTTATTTCGTAGTAATGGGTGATCCTTTACGTATGACTCATGCTTGTAACTGACCAATGTGGGACATAGGGTGCTAAACTCTACTAGGAACAAGTTTAAAAATCTAAACTTGAGAAATTTCTTCCCATAAAAACTGTGGCAAACATTCTTGAAGCTGACTCTATGAGAGGGCCATAATCAAAGGACCAGTTCCTAATACATACCTCGATGCAGTAGTGACATTTTTTAATTGCCCATGCTGCATAGCTCAAGCCTTTGATCTCGTCGCAGTCTCTCAGACATCCTCCCGCGCCCCTGCTGCCATTTGGAGCTCCCATCGATGTTGTTGCCATTCTTCACCACCTTTACATGTGTAACTCCCCACCTTGTGGCGGTGCCTTTTGGGCTTGAATTTTCATTCACTTCTTTTTTTCTCTCATGCATCTTTTAAAAAACATAAATAGAAGGACCAATTCCTAATATGTACCTCAAGCCTTTCAAATCACCTACATCCTCTAACCTCCCGTGCCCCTGCTGCCGTTTGGAGCTCCCCTCAGTTCTGTTGCCATTCTTCGCCGTCTTTGTATGTGTAACTCCCACCTTGTAGAGCTGCTCTTTTCGAAGCTTAAATTTTCATCCACGTCTTTTTTTCCTTCTCATGCATTGTTTAAAGTTTAAACACATGAATAAAATAAAATCTGCCATGCATAATGTTGTTGCTCATCTAAATATTCTATACTCAAAGACTGTTTTGGAATTTATGCAAAGTATCCTAACCTAAGCATGATTATCTTCAAAGAAAAATTCAGATACCGACATCGTTTTCTTACTATATCCTATTTCTATGACCAGTTGGCTGCGAAGAATCCCAAGGTCGAGGCTTTCCTTGGAAACAAGAACATGGAGACCAGTCTTAAGAAGGCTCACGTGACACTTGCTCACAAGAGAAGTCACGGTGTTACGGCGGTAGCAAGTTACGGTATACACCTCGATCGAGAGGTCCCTGTGGAAATGACCGCTTTGATCTTCTCAGATAAAATGACAGCATTAGAGACTTCCCTTGGTTCTGTGGATGGTGAGAAGATAAGTTCAAAAAATCAGTGGCCTCATGTAACCTTATGGACTGGTGAAGGTGTTCCAGCAAAAGATGCCATCTTGTTACCGCAACTTCATTCAGAAGGGAAGGCTATTCGCATTGATATCGACCCACCCGTCACCATAACGGGCATATTGCAGTTCTATTAGGCCTCACAATGATATCAATTCTTTGGATGGAAAAGAAACAATTTTCTTGTGATGAGACTTTTCCAAGTAAATATGCGAAAGGAAATCCCGACCAAAGGGTAATTTTTTTGTAGGATCTTAGTTTTTTAGGGTTAGTAGGTTGAGGCAATAGAAATAGGAAGAGAGAAAATATAAGAACAAATGTTAAAACTATTTTATGTTTTTCTTTCTTTTGGACAAGATGATTATCATCATATCACAAGTTAAAAGAGGGAAAAAAATAGAAACTCTCTCTCTCTCTCTCTCACACACACACACACACACACACGGATTGTGAGTTGCAGTTCTATTAGGCCTCACGATGATATCAATTCTTTGAATGGAAAAGAAACAATTTTCTTGTGATGAGACTTTTCCAGGTAAATATGCGAAAGGAAATCCCGATCAAAGGGTAATATTTTTGTAGGATCTTAGTTTTTTAGGGTTAGTAAGTTGAGGCAATGGAAATAGGAAAAGAGAAAATATACGAACAAATGTTAACCTATTGTGTGTCTTTCTTTCTTTTGGACAAAATGAGTAATCATCATATGATAAGTTCAAAGAGGGAAAAAAAAACTCTCTCTCCCTCTCTCTCTCTCTCACATACACACATACACGGATTGCGAGTTGCAGATGGTTTTATCAGGGGGAATATATTGGTCGGCGATATCTAGCATTTTTCGTGCTAGTAATCGTAATGTTCTTCTTCTACCTTGTATTCAAAAAATACAAGAACCAGACAGTTTAAAAATGTTACTCCTATGCATTAGTAAAATACAAGAACAAGATTTTACTCCCCCAGAACAATGCAAAGAACTAACAAAACAGGACACGTTTCTTATCCATCTTCAATATGCTGAACCATGCTTATTGGGGCAAATTGCAGATTACCTGCAACTCCCTGTGGTTACGCCATGAGCTCCCTTTTGTTTGCAAAGGACTACAACCAATGGGTCAATTGCAGAAGAATTATCTCAATTGCCTAGTGCAAAATGCATTCTCATTTTCTTCTCTCTAACTGTCTCTCTTAAAACTAATTGGGTTTAATTTTTGGTGTTTGATTTGGCTTTGATTAAGAGGTAAAAATTAAGTTTTTTCTTTCTTTCTTGGCTCCCAATTAGAATGAGAATTAAAATTATTTTTTTCGTGATTCACACACAAACACACACACCCCCCAAGTTTCTAATAATGGATCCCCTACTTTGCTACGGTAAGGGACTCCCATTTCCGGACTGAATTTTGATGATCGGAGCCGTTCAATGTGTTTAAGGGTCCACTCAAGAAATCATAACAAAAAATAAACGGGAAGAGCTTCATCCGAACAGTGTTTCATGAAACTATTATATACGGTTTTTATGAAAACTCTCGGATGAAACCTTCCCGTCACTGAGAGCCTTAAAGACGCGTTCTAAACACATTGAACGGTTCGGATCATCAAAATTCAATCCAGAAATGGGAGAAAAATGAGAGTCCCTTGCCATAGCAAAGTAAGTGATCCCTTATTAGAAGGGATAGTAGAGTCATTTTATATTTTCTGTCAAGGGAGTTAAGAGTTGCTCTTTAGTCCGGAACCACAAGGAGGCGAAATGGTCCTTCATAAATGAGACGAGGAGGCAATTTGCCAAATGGCCTAACCATGAGGTAATTTTCCCAAAAAGAGAGAGTGTAACATTTCTATTAACTCTTCTAAATCCAAAAAGATACAGTAAAATAAGAAAATAAAATAGTAAAACATGCCGAATGATGCATCAGCCATCAAGCCATATTACAAGTCTTCAACAGCACATTCCGAAAATGCATAGGAGAAGGGAAGAACATTGCTGTCGATATCATTCAGGTTTTGGGCACCAATTCCTAACCCAATCCGTCAGAGTTGCCACATTCCTGTTTATATCGTCAATAGTGTCACTCCTTAATGCCACGACGATATCTTCAGGATAGCTATCTTTGGCCTCCTCCAGCAATACTTGAAATATCTCACATTCGATGTTGTTTGTGAGCTTTGCACCGGTGTAACCTCTATCACAACAGAACACCACACAATAGAATAGGGTTCCAAAAATATACTAGAAGGGAAAAGAAAACAAGGACACTGAGGGCTCAAATTTTATACCGATGAAACAACTACTACCTCTTACTCAAGCGATCATACAATACAGAGTTCTCAGTTTGAAGCACCACCACATGATCAAACCAACGCTCAGGAAAGAAATCACAACCATGGTAGTCCACAATGTTTCCCCCTTCTTCCATCATCTCCTCGAGCTCATCACACACCTGCAAAATCCATGAATCATGGATGGGTGTCATCAAAACCAATGTAAAAAGTAAAAACCATAAAGTGGGCTATTACAACAAGTCCTCTCTTGTGGAACAAAGTGGGATACTATAAAACACATGCTTCTTCAAGCTCCCATAATGATTCATTGAAATCAAATAGAGGAGAAGGCGTAAATCCAAATCAGAGAATACACCATCAGAAACAACTAGAAGGAACTGTTAGAATGGTCAAAAGCCAAAACCTAAAATAAAATAAATAAATAGCTTAAATTTGAGTGGGTCGCATGACTTTCGGGTATCTTTAGTTCCTTGTCTTAGCTCCTGGAAACCTGTTAAAAGTCTTGAATAATGGCAGAGAATGAGGGAGATGTGGGCTGTTTAAATTCGTGCTTTGACTCTTTCTGTTGTTGCTTGATGTGGTAGCTTTAGTTCCTTGTTTTTGATTTTCTTGTAGCTTATAGTTGTCTGTGATTGTTCGGTTCAAAACAAACTCGAAGAGCACCAGTGCTTAGACAGCATAAGCGGTAGCCTTTTGCACGTGATAGGACGATTGTTGGCCTATACCCAGTCACGCAAACCATCATTTGGTAATCTTTACTAGCTTAGGCGGAAGCAAAAGTGATCCCTCCCCCGAACATCTTCCCAGTTTCCTTCTGTACACGACTTACTCTCAAGCGGAAGTCTTCACTTTTAATTTTCTTCACTCGTAACAAGGAGATTCCTTATTGACGGTCCAACACATTAACCAATTAGAGTACCTCAAAAGATGCAGACACTAGTTGATACCAAGCACTGAACAACAACTATATATCAGCATGTGCAATCCAGTAACAAGATTCACTCTTGAAATTCCTACCATGATGCTAAGAAGATTTGCTTTTTTACTAGATTAACTCAACCACACAGAAGAAATACAAAGATTTACGTGCAAAGCCCCTAAATGTGTGTTTTGGGCATGAAATTGCCAACCAAAATGGGGGCCGGCCTATGGCGCTTACGACAATCCTACAAGTCCTGCATATCAACATGAAATAATCAACCCCCAATCTAATACCATCTTAACTCATCGAATGCCCCCTGCAAACAAGAGTGCGCGCGCACACACACACACACACATCTAGTATCCAATAATGGGAACGCCTCTTTGAGGTTGGCACACATTCTAGTTTCCTAAAAACCTAAAGAAACTGCCATTCCAAATTTCTTCGCCGCTATTTTCCAATTTTCGCATCCCAGATTTAATTACAGATTAATCTAAATTCAAGATTTTCCCTTGCATAACACGATTTGATACGCACTGCGCCATACGAAGTGTATCGAATATGAACAAAGTATTAAAGGTACGGATATAACTCACGAGGTCTTCGTTGATGACGTGGCAGTCGAGCTGTTCGTCCCAGCCGTCGTGCAATTTCTTGTCTCTGACGAGGTCGCCGACGTTTATGTGGCGGAGCTGGGTGGCTTCCGCCAGGAAAGACGACGTCGTAGTTTTGCCTGTCCCCGGCGTTCCGGTCACCAGAATGTTCGGTTTCTTCCTGCCGCTGTTATTTTGCGCCATAGGGTCCTGATTGCGCTTACTCTCACCTCTCGTCAGTTGTTCAATTTTTAGGGTTTTTCGGGGGACAGGGAGGAAGCTAGGGTTTTCTCAAACAGTCACATGAAAAAATTCACTGTGGCCTAACTTTCGAAGTGGAGTCTTGGAGACCAATTCACTGTGGCCTAATTTTGTCCCTCCCAAAATTTTGGTCCATTTTTTTTTTTCCCCTCAGATGCCACAAAATTATAGTCCATTTATACCTTTTCATTTGATATTAAAATTCAAACACAAACTTTAGGAAAAAAATGCTTTAGAGTCTAACAAGTAATCGTTTACATTTTAAAAAGAAGGGAGGGTATTTTTGAAAGTTACTCCTTATATATTTTAAAGTGTAATAATTATCTTCTCCTCTTAAAAAGTTGAAATTTCATGGGTGCATTTGGACTAACTTTTTAGAGTCTTGTTTTTTTAGTAATTAATTTGAAGTAGTTGTCTTTAGGGGATGACAAATGTGTTTGGGCTGAAACCCATTTCGGACCCAAAGGGTTTGTATTTTGGACTCCTAAAAATACCAAAAAGACTCTAAAAAATTTAGCCCAAAGGGTTTGTATTTTGGACTTCTCAAAAATACCAAAGAGACTCTAAAAAACTTTGGCTTCGGTTGCCTTAGTAGATTCCAAAACACATTTAACCAATAATATTCAATTACAACTATGAATAAACACCAGAGCCCTGGCTTGTACATAAATGATACATACAGTAAGCTCACTGAAATGGACCTTTACAACAATAGGAATCAACAATACGATTCATCAGCCTACAAAACAGGCTGCTAAATAAATACTACATAACCTCGGAATCGGCACATCTGTGGCCTTCAGCTGTCGAAGAATGCTACAAAGAAGCTGGAATAAAAATCGCTAATACTTTCCAGGAACGCGGATAATTCAGGCTCCAAACTTCATGAAGGGGAACTAAGTGGACTGCTCAGAGATGGTTTGATAATGGAGTCTGTGTTTGTTGGCACACAGAAGCAAACTGACAGTACTTGCATTTCCATCTCTCCTCCTCTGCGGTGTATTTGACTTCCCGTTCTCCCCGCCAGAACTCAAGAGTATACTGAGTTTGGCCTTTGACCCAATCGGCATCAAATGCGAAGTCAAATTCATGAAGCAACGAGTGATCTTCTTGCAATTCATATCTGCAACCACAAAAAATAATGCCAAAACAAAGTTATTAAGGCAAATCACTTCGGTGTTTTCGTAAAGTACTTGTGTAATAAGAACCTGAAGTCTTTCTGAATTTTGTCAATCATGTAATCATAAGATTCTAAGGGCCTGTTGGAAGATGAGATGAGTAAACCCACTAAGCTAGCAGTGAGAGATTACAAAAACATTCCCAAGTTATTGTAAATCCCAGACGTTTTTTCAGATTACAAGCACCGTATTCCATCCAAACGTCAGACATGCTATATAGCATTGGATCACGGGATATACATTCAACCCCATAGGATGAAAAAAGAGTGACGACAAGACAAATGAGTGGGCATTCAATTAAAAACAGGTTATTTATCCAAAAGGGAAGATAAAGCTTCAACGACAAAATTCCTTGAAAGTATATCCGAAGGGTGATACAAATAAAGCATGAATTCAGAAACTTAATGTCAACAATGACTGCAAAGAGGAAAGGGAGGAGAAACCCTCATTTTTTAGCTCACCTTAACAATAGCCGATCATGAGCTTGAGGGAGCATGCTGCAAGTATTTTGGAAGTACCTCATTAAATCGTCAAGAGTCTGCACACAGCCAAGATTTTCCTAATCATATGATTGAAAAACTTGGACCAACTCCAGCTTATTGCTCGAATGTTTTTTTTAGCGTTCTTTCTTTAATTTTATCCGTTATTGTTTTCACCTCCATTTCCTGCTTCGCGGTGGACACCCATGTTAGGATGCACAAGTTGCTTAGGTAGTATTGGTAGATAGCAATTCAGATACAATATTATCTCGGGTACATATAAAAGCCAAATGGTGACATGAGTCAATATGTACTAGGGCATTCCAATTTTCTAGTACTAGTTATTGACCTCATCTTCAATCTACTGTATCATTTGTCTGGCTTGTTTCAGAAGGAAGAGAGATACATTACCTCTGCAGCAAAACCTGACTTGCAACTGTGTGCTACAATTTCCTCGGATAAATTGGAGTGTGGGTTTAAAGAAAAGAAATCAAGGAATTGTCTGCAGGGGAATTCATTAGCCACCAAATTGTCCCACAAATACTTGTAGCACATTAACTGCAACCTGCCAAAAGTGTACTCAAATAAATGGTTTTGAATTCCCGTTCTATTTTCTACTTGACTAAATGATCAGGAGGCAAAAGTAAAGTTCTAGACAGCATCTGTTACTGCAACATGAAAAGTAAAGAGTGTCAACATGCACACCTTGCATTTCTCAGTTGTGGTTCAGAAGGCAGGGTTGCTTGTGCCCGAGTTTTTGTTTCCACTAATGTTGGACTCTTTTCATCCTCAATTGCTGGCATCCTAATTTCATCAACCACTCCCACCATCCATACACCTTCCACGAAGCCTATTCTGCAGGTATCACAAGTTACTCAACATATACCCAGGAAAAAGTTAACAATGTTATAGGATTGAAGCACATTACTCCTCCCTTACCAATTTGTTTGCCCATTTTCACTGTTTTGAACATCTCAAAAAATTGTTGATGTTTTGCGATTTATTGTTTTTTTAAGTGATTTTGAATTTTTTGCTGAGTTCTTGATTGGTGGGAAAAGTCTTGGAACTTTTTTTTTTACAAATATGCACTATTCTTCACCTGATCATTACTGGCTAAACATGACAAATGAATGGGGACAGAGTACCAATTCTTAAACACAACGAATGCAGACAAGTGCACATGCAGGTAAAAATAAAAGAGTATAACCAAGATAAAAGGGAAAACCAGGAAACCAACTTTCTTTTCTTTTCTTTTCTTTTTCCGGATGATCCACAAAACCAACATTCAAAAAATATTAATACGTTACCATTTAGGAAGGAGGGACATGAAATATAAGGAGATTATGGGATGTTTTAGACAGAGAGAGATGAAAAACAAGCTATATTCCAAGCAAAAATCCCCTTATTTAAAAAAGTAACATCAATTTAAAACCATTGCTTTTAGCCTTTTACGCTAATTTTCTACTACCACCAAAAGAATTTTGCAATAAGAACAGGAACTCTCCTTGAAAAAAAGCACATTAAAATGACAGTTCCATATCTTTGTATGTAGTATTTCATTATTCATAACAAGTCATCCAGGTGCGCGTTAATGTCCCTAACAAAAATCAGCAAATATTACTCCAATCCAGGCCTCTTTTTGTCAAACCAGATGTTCTTGATGCTCCCCCAAGATAATGCTGATAACTTTGCAACAGGTAAGAACAAGAGAAACTACGTACTACGTTACATAACGTAGTACGTAGTTTCTCTTGTTCTTACCTGTTGCAAAGTTATCATGGTATCAGAGCATCTTCTTAGGGCCTGAATCGCATCTCTCAACCTCCCTTCTTAGTCGATATCTTCTTCTCCCTCTCTTGTTTCTTCAGTCAACATCTTCTCTTTCCCATTATTTCTCCAGTCGACAACACCCATAGCCAATACTCCAGATCTATCACTGCCCACTACTCGACGAGCACTGACGAGTGATACCCACCCACCGACGATCACCGACAAGTAGTTTCCGACCTCCGACGATCGCCGTGAAGGAGTTTCTGTCCACCGGAAGGCAGTTTGCTACTGCTATTGCCTTACGCTGCTAGAATCTTGCAGTTTGAGGTCCGACGATCCCTTTTCTATCTACATCGACAGCCGGAAAGCACTTTCCAGTCACTCACGACACTGTTCAGATCCTCTTCCTCTGTTCTGGCTTTCGTATTATAGCTATGAGGTATGTTTGAACACCTACTGTGGCTTGCTCACTGTTAAAGCTTGGTGATCTGTTTGAACCTCTGGATTTCTGATTATATTTCGAACCCTGGACTTCTGTTGCACATCTGATCACTACTGGAGTTGTGTGAGCCACTATCAACTCTCTGGCTATTGAATTATTCTCTGTCTATTGACTGTCTGGTTATATCCTACTGTTGGCTATTCACTATGTCGGATGATAAAGCTTTTAACGCTATTAGTGTACGACTAAATGGTGCTAACTACTCGTATTGGGCAAAAGTTATGAAAAATTTTGTTGTAGGTAAAGGCATGTGGGGCTATGTCACAGGGTCGATTGTCCAACCTACTCCTGTGAACTCAGATGATCCTAATCATGGGGATTATGTCACTGCCTTTGCAAAATGGGAACTGGAAAATGCAAAAATTCTTACATGGTTTCATAATTCTGTTGAACCCACTATTGGTATGAATTTCTCAAAGTATGATACAGCGAAGGAAGTTTGGGACTATTTGCAGGGCATGTATCTCCAGTCAGATTTTGCAAAGGAATATGAACTTGAGAGTTCTATTCGCGATGCTAAGCAACATGGTAAATCCATTCAGGATTTTTACAATGAGATGACACACTATTGGGATCAGTTAACCTTGATGGAACCCGAAGGCTTGCAGTCCGCTATTTTATAGGTATCGGGAGAGGCGTCGTTTGGTCCAGTTTCTTATGGCTCTTCGTGACTAGTTCGAGCCTCTCCGTGGGGCTATGCTTCATCGTTCTCCCCGCCCTACTGTTGACAGTGCAGTTCGTGAACTTATTGCTGAGGAAACTAGGCTCAGGGTGGCCTCTAATGCATCTCCTTCTTCGTCAGTATTTATAGCTTCGTCTGCACAGTATAATGCACCTTTGTTGCCTACTCCTGCTTCTCACCTAATCCAGGTTGCAGGCAAACCTAAGCCTCGTGTTGCTATGGATGAGTGCAGTTTCTGCCGTCAGAAGGGACATTGGAAGCACTCTTGTCCAAAATTATTACAGATGACGGGCCAAAATTCTCGCTCTAAGTCCTCTTCCTCTCGTCCACCTCAGCAGTCTCAGCAATCTTCTCGGCCATCACAGCAGTATCAGCAAGTTTCTCGTCCTCCAGCAGCTTTTGCTACCCCTTTAGCAAGTTCCTCGACCTCTGATGGTGTCCCTCCTTCTCCCTTGTTTGATCAGTTTCAGCAGTTTCAACAGTATCAGCAATATCAGGCATCCTTGGCTACCCAGTCACATCATCCACAGGCTTCCGCTATGACCACCACCCTCTCAGGTTTGCATGGTTCTTTTACCACAGGTACTCTACCTACCACATGGATCTTTGATTCTGGTTGTTCCCATCATATGACTCTTACTTTGTCCTTACTAAGTCATTGTGTCTCCCCCTCCTCCCCCATTAGTATCTCCACTGCAAATGGCTCTTTTATGCATGTTGTCTCTATTGGTTCTATTCTCCCGACCTCCTCTTCTTTTCTGTCTATACCGAATGTCTTTTATGTTCCACAGTTATCCCTTAGTCTTCTTTCTATTAGTCAACTATCTGATTCTGGTTTTGATGTTTTGTTTTCTTCTTCTGGTTGTGTTGTGCAGGATCGGAAGTCCAAGAAGCAGATTGGGACCGGGCGTAGAGTTGGTGACCTTTATGTTTTGGAGGATTTACATATTCCCATTGAGTCTACTACCACTGCCATGTCATCCTTTAGCTTAGATCAGCAGTCTTCTCCTTTTTATCTTTGGCATTCTAGATTAGGACATTTATCTAGTGAACGTTTGCAAGTTTTAATTAAATCTGGTTTTTTGGGAAACACTTCTGTTAGTGATATTTCTGAGTGCAGTGGTTGTAAGTTTGCAAAGATGTCTGCTTTACCTTTTAATAAAAGTGTTTCTGTTACTACTTCTCCGTTTCAGCTTGTTCATACTGATTTGTGGGGACCTTCCCCAGTTGCAACCAAAGGTGGTTCCCGATACTATGTCTCTTTTGTCGATGACTTCACTAGGTTCACATGGGTCTATCTGTTGACCCACAAGTCTGATTTTTACCAAGCTTATCGCACTTTTCACTCCATGGTTCAGACTCAGTTTTCTACTGAAATCAAAATTCTTCGCACTGATTTAGGTGGGGAATACTCTCTTGGTGAATTTAATGATTTTCTTGCAACTCACGGCACTATTCACCAATCTTCATGTACTGACACTCCTGCCCAAAATGGTCGTGCTGAACGCAAGCATCGTCATCTTCTCAACACTGCACGGTCTCTTCTTTTATCCTCCTTTGTGCCAGCCATCTTTTGGGGAGAGGCTGTGCTCACTGCAGCTTATCTTCTCAATCGGATGCCTACTCCACTTTTGTCGGGTTCGACCCCTTATGCCCGACTTTATGGCAGAGTGCCCAACTACTCTCTTCTTCGTGTGTTTGGCTCTACTTGCTTTGTTCTTCTCCCTGAAAAGGACCACACTAAACTCAGTGCTCGTTGTGTCTTATGCGTCTTCTTAGGGTAGGGCATCCAACAAAAGGGCTACCGTTGTTATGATCCAGTGACCCAAAAATTGCATGTGTCTCGGCATGTTTCTTTTCTCGAGCGTTTGCCCTTTTTCTCTCTTCCACCCACTCAAGCCCCTATCGCCAAAACGGATCTTGTGCATATTGACCCATTTCCATTTGACGTCCCTGAAGAGGAATATGTTCGTACATTATCCCTGTCAGATGTTACGAGTGTTCCTCCTGCTCCTTCTCACCCCATTCCTCCTTTTCCCCATCACTACGTTCGACGGGCTCAACCAACTCCCCGCCCTCCTTCTGCTTCGGATGACTCTGATCAGCCTGCACGCCGATATCCTTCTCGTGATCGTCACCCACCGGTAAGACTTGGTTTCACTAATACTTGTTTTTCTTCTTCCTATTGCTCCTTCTTATCTCGTCTCCATACATATTTTGAACCTCGAACTTATAAAGAAGCCTGTCATGATCCAAACTGGGTAACTGCGATGAATGATGAGCTCACTGCCCTTGCTAATACTCAGACTTGGGATATGGTTCCCCTTCCAGGTGGTAAAAATCTTGTTGGTTGCAAATGGGTTTTCAAAGTTAAGACTCATTCTGATGGTTCTTTAGAACGATACAAAGCTCGGCTAGTTGCCAAGGGGTTTTCTCAAGAATATGGCATTGATTATGAGGAGACTTTTGCTCCTGTAGCCAAAATGACATCTGTTCGCATGTTGATTTCTGTTGCCGCTGTGCACCAATGGCCTCTCTTTCAGTTGGATGTTAAAAATGCGTTTCTCAATGGTTATCTCTCTGAGGAAGTCTATATGCGTCCTCCTCCAGGCTTCTCGCATTCTCCTGGTCTTGTTTGTCGTCTCCGGCGTGCCTTATATGGTCTTAAACAGTCTCCTCGGGCTTGGTATGCTCGCTTTCATGATGTGGTCTTACAGATTGGTTTTCAGCCCAGCACTCATGAGTCTGCTCTTTTTATCCGCCACACTTCTCAGGGATTGGTTCTTCTTTTGCTCTATGTGGATGACATGATTATCACTGGCTCTGACTCTACTGCTATTGCTGAGGTCAAACGACATTTATTTCAGGAGTTCGAAATGAAAGATTTGGGTCCTCTTCGCTATTTCCTTGGCATTGAAGTTGCATCTTCTCCTGATGGTTATCTATTAACTCAGACTAAGTATGCCACCGATATTCTTCATCGTGCTCAACTCACTGATGACAAAGTTGTTGATACTCCTATTGAGTTACATGCTAAGTTTTATGCTTCTGATGGGGTCCTTCTGGCTGATCCTACTGAGTATCGTGAGCTTGTTGGTTGTTTAGTTTATCTTACTGTTACTCGGCTCGATATTTCCTATGCTGTGCATGTCATCAGTCAGTTTGTCTGTGCTCCTCGGTCTACGCATTGGGCTGCCTTACTTCGTATCCTGCGTTATGTTCGTGGCACCATATTTCAGTGTTTGCATCTTTCTTCTTCTTCGGACTTGACCCTTCGGGCTTATGCTGATGCCGATTGGGCCGGTGATCCCTCTGATCGCAAGTCTACCTCTGGATATTGTGTTTTTTTTGGGAGATTCTCTTATCTCCTGGAAAAGCAAGAAGCAATCCGTCATTGCCCGTTCCACTGCAGAGGCAGAGTATCGTGCTATGGCCCATGCTACTTCCGAAGTTGTTTGGCTTCGCTGGCTTCTTTCTGATATGGGTGTCTCTGTCTCTTCTCCTACGCCTCTTTATTGTGACAATCAAAGTGCTATTCAGATTGCCCATAACTCAGTCTTCCATGAACACACAAAGCATATCGAAATTGATTGCCACTTTGTTCGTCATCATCTTCAGTCAGGCACTATTTCTCTCCCGTTTGTCTCTTCTTCCCTTCAGTTGGCCGACTTCTTCACCAAGACGCACACCACGGCTCGTTTTCGATTTCTCCTTGGCAAACTCTCGATGCTCTCCGGGCTCTCATCCTGAGTTTGAGGGGGGGTGTGAATATATATGGCAGCCAGCGCTCTTTGTTATTTTATATTATTTTAAGGGTAGTTTAGACATTATGTTAATTAGGGCTTTATTATGTTTATTAGGGTTTAGTGGGGCATCTTCTATTTAAACCCTCTTTTCATTCATTGTAATCATCTCTTTCTAATGGAATAACGTAGTACGTAGTTTCTCTTGTTCTTACCTGTTGCAAAGTTATCAAATGCCACTACATCTACATGACCAGCTAAATTCCACTTTCAATCACTTGTAACTACATAATATCATCAGCCTAAAGTAATTGAAAGCAGTCAACATCGAGAGAGGCCATACAATAGTCAGATTAGCTAACTTACAGGGGTAATTCGCGTGTTAAGCCTTCAAACAACAATTGATTTACTCCGGTCATGAAATTCATAAGTTTCACAGCCCATAAATCTTCGACTGTTTTGAGATGAACTTCTACTCTTTTTACAACCTGCGAACATGTGAAGTTAGGGCCAAACCAAGAATTGTTGAAAATGCAGACTCTTTTCCGTCTTTACAACTAACTTCTGCAAAAGAAATTACTTCGCCAAATTCCAAGAATCATTCAAATATGCTCTTGATGTCGAAAATAGCAAAATTAACTTTAGTTCAAAATTTGTTCGTCAAGAAGATTATGGAATGTTCACAGCAATCAAATATGGCAAAAGGACAATTTTAAAAACATGGGTAAGAAACTTGACATTCGGAAGTCATTACAAAGTATGATGAAAGAATTCTATTTTTTGAGCGATTTAAGCGTATCAAATAACGTAAATTTTAAATAGTTCAGAACCAAAAAACATACCTCTTCCTCAAGTACTGTATGGCGAGCAATACCTGCTTTCATAGCTTTGGAAACTTCTGGTCTTCCAAGCTCTAGATAATACTCCATTTTCTTTTCACACCATTCCTAATGTTGTGAAGAAAAGAGGATTAATGTGACCTGATCCCAGCACCAAAACTTCAGAACATACATTTCCAAGTTAAGAACAATTTTGAACAACAAAACCGCATCTCAACACGAATCCCAATATGGAAAAGATTACCATGTTTTGAGTCACTGTGCCTTACAGGAGTACAGACTAATGCAGGAATGCCAAAACCAAATCATGGGTGTGAGTCATGTGACACCTAGTAAATGATTTGGGTGGACACAGCTGCCAAAGCATATTGATTACTGTTTCAAGCCCTAAAAGGGAATGCAAGAAGAGACCAATGTTTATCTAAGCATAAAAAACATGCCCGAGTCTCATAGCACAGACACTTTGTGCATGGGAATGATTTATTCTATATGACATCTACCCTCTCCCAACACCCTCTTGAGTATCAGTGCTCTGTGGCTAGCTATAAGGAATGGTCTACACTCTCCAGTTCTCAACCTGAAAGGACTACAGTCACCCGAGAACGTGAAAAGTTTGTTAGTGGATACAACCTTGACTCGATAGTTTATAAAAGGCGGTGGCTCTCAAATAAGGAGTACCAACCTAAGTTAAGGGGACACAATTATGACTGTTGGCTGTAGTTGTGCTGAACCAAAAAATGATACCCTGTGACAGGTTTACTCCACTTTATCGGATAAAAATTGGTGTTATACCAAACTTATCGAAGAAGGAACTTTACTGATTGACAGCAGTAAAACAAAGAAAAACATGTGAATAGGATGTATCAGTGACACATCACGCACCTGTCAAGTGTGTGCCAATCCCGCACCTATCAAGTTTGTGCCAATGGGTACTTGATTCATTTTTCATTTTCAAGAGTCCATGTAACGTAGGTGCCAATACAATAAGAGTGTTTGGCGCAGATGATATAGGTGGGTGAGAAGGTCTCAGAATCGGATTATAGGTTTGTAGAACCCTATAATGGAATAGCTCCATGTTTTAAAAAGTTCTATATATACCTACAAGCTCAACAACCACAAATTGAAACAAATAAGATTCTCATAGCGGAGATGAACCAAACCAATCAAGAAAGCCTATTAGCACCAAATCATTACATAATTCCCTACGTTCAAAAAAAGAGACAACAATTTAATAGCACCCACAACCATTGTCCTCATTAAGAAATTAGAAAACAACCAAAATTACATCACCAAATATAAGACCCAAACACTGGGTTGGCTTGGTGGTCTAGTATTTATTCCATCCTAAGATGTCAGTTCCAAAAGGTGCGAAGAAAAGCTGCTATCAACTCGTTCAGGCCACATTACTCCTGTTTTAATTAGGCCCTGCTAGGGAACAAATTTGTTGAGGCGCGGACACCTAAGTTATCAAAAAAATTACAGTAATAAGAAAGACCCAATTACCGTGGAAGTAATATCAGTAACGGACAACCCTCTGTTCCTCCTAAACCTGTGCAATAACGACTCAGAAACTTTGTTCCTCTTCCGTGAACTACTAGCGCCGCCGGCGTCCTCAATGTCGCCGCAGGTCGAACTGGGTCGTTCTTCCGTTGACAACTTCCGCTTCGACAGCTGAGTAATAGACTGAATTGACCTCGCATTTTTTTGAAGCTGGGAGGGGGAGGAGAGAGAAGAGCGGGCGGCGGCCAGGGCAGCTTCGATGAGGGCCATTTCTTCGTCGCTCACGATTTCTATTGGGATTTCCGGGGATTTATTTTTGTTGGTGGAACTGGTGACGGTGGGTTTTTCAATTCGATCTTGAGGAGAGAGATTGGGAGTGGATGGTGGTGGCTCCGCCATTTGTGGAGTGTTTTTCAGCCCAGGACGAGTTCGTTTGTGGAGGAGTGACCGTTGCGATCGCCGTGGAGAAAGGGCACGTTTTCTGCAACTCCGAAATTAGACCCGTTGAAATGGTAGTGGTGGTATGTTTGGGCGTTGAGCATGGACACTGAGATTTGTGTGTCAACGCATTAGATGAGGACACGTGGCAATCATGGCAACTAGTCTATTGCCTATCATATTTTCTTTTTTTCTTTTGATCATGGCCAATTATAATTATTCTATAGTCTTGTGGCACCCCGTTGACCCAAAACCCTTATTTACCACATGTTGTAATAAGCCTCACATGTTGTGTTGCAAATAAAAGTATTGGGATATCACGTGACCGTGTCCTAAGACAATGAAATAATTACTCCAAAGCAGGTAAACTTGTGAGTAAATAGTACATTCACCCTTTTCTTTTTCTTTTTTTTGGTATACTTACGGGATATTTGGGCCAACAACATATCTCTAGATTATTTTTTTGAGATCAATATAATATAGTATAGGCTCAATTAAAGTCAGAGAGAAAAAAAATAGGAAGAGGGTACAAATTTAAGATTTTAAGGAAGTAGGCATTTTTTGTTTGGTTAGTAGTTTTGATATAAGTTTTAGATATAATAATTTTATATAGTGTTGCGTAATTTTTCTTCTCTAGTCATTTTTTAAAACATTTTAACAAAATTTTTAATTTTTTGGATAAAGGTACGCAATATACATCCAAAAAACTAAAAAATAAATTGAAAAATTTGATAAAAAAATCATAAAAAACAAAAAAAGTACGAAGGACAAAACAATAAAAAATTTAGGAGATAAATTTTCTAAACTGCAAACAAAACAAACTTTGCTCGCTAGGATAACTTCTTACACTATCATATATTGATGAAAGGAATATAAATCCTCCAAAAAAAAAAAAAATGACCTCATTCCCATGAAGAAAAGAAAGTGACTTCAACCCTTCACCCTTTGCACGTGGGGTGCTAGCCACCCCATGCCTACATGTACAAAATTAATACTAACATTTAACAACTAACACTTTTGGTGTGTCCTAATTAATAAAAAAAACCTGCACCATTCTTATTCTTTGATAAGAATAAAAGGGTGTTCCATTAACAAAAAATAGTTTTTTCCAAAAATCGAAAGAGATTATTCTCTTACAATACATCACATAAAAAACCCATGAAAAACCAGTTTATTATAAAAACACCCTTACTAGAACACCCTCTTAGAGTAATGCTAGTTCGGGTAGCATCGCATCCGTAGCAGTGCTCCTTTAATCTTTTTTTTTTTGGAACTGGATAGCAGTGCTCCCTGACTACAAAATAAATGTTCTTTTTATAAACAACCACTTCTATGATTTGGATAAAGAAAATCCTCCGTTCTTTAAAAAGCCAATGGTCTCGAACCATGTAAACTACAAAATAAATGTTCTTTTTATATTCTGATAACCAAGTGTCCATGCCAGTTTACGTCACCTCGACTAGCCTTTGAGGATCAATTCCACTGTCTATCAGTAGAGACCATTTAAGCTAGAAGAAAATTCTATTTAGACTGGCTTTAAAAGAGTTGATGAAACCTGATATGTTCCAAACTTGAGACATTAGGAGGGAGCTTGTTTGTTAGCCGGATTAGCTTTGAGGGCTTAAATAAGAGGGCAGATCTCTTCCGGGTAAGATAGAAGGGAGTATTAATTAAGAAGGGAAGATTATCTTATATTTGGTTTGGTTGGTAGTCTGTAATGGGTGGATAAAATTGGGTGAAATCATGAAAAAATGTACTAACAAGTTAGTAGTGCTTGCTTACCCATCGAAATTCATTTTCGTACTCAAGTTTAAAGTGGGGGAGGGATAATTGGGTAATTGGGGAGGGGATTAAAAATGTACCTACCAAACATAGGTTAATTAGTCTCGAATTAGAGTGAGTTCTCCAATGAATTTGATCAAAATTTGATGAAATCAAGCCCTTGATTTTATTCATTGGTGAAGAGAGTTGATAAAATCTGTAGATTTTTGAGATTTTCTAAAATTTACAGATTTTATCAACTCTCCTCACCAATGGATAAAATCAAGGGCTTGATTTTTATCAAATTTTTGATAAAATCCATTGGAAAACTCACCCTTAAATAGTCCGGACAAACATACAGGAACGCATCATGGGTGCTAAGGAGTCCAAATAGTGACAAAGCTAAATAGTCCAACTGACAAAATTGTTCAATAGTACCAAAGTAATAAGCTCTCCATTTCTTGATCGGTGTAAGTGCTGATTCGAATGAGCGATTACATGCAAATTTTCCCCTTGCTTTGTTTTCATAAAGATAAAGCTTGATGTTTCTTCCTTGATAAGCTAAAGAACATGTAGGCCATGTGGGCTGCCTCTTTTCCTAGAAAAAGAGTTGGAACTTGGAATGAAAGAAGGAAGAAAAAGAACAAACTAAAAGTAAAAATGGGAAGATAAAAAGAATGCCACTTTTAAGTGTATTTCAAGCGAACTGGCTAGCGCACTGGCGCAAGCTATGCATTTGATAGGAGCTTAATGAAAATGGGATACCTAATGCAATACCAGATGAATTATGAAGACAAAATGTTTCAGAATGCCTAGTTGTGACATCCAAGTATGGCTGGAGTGCAAATTGATACCAGCAAGCAACCAAAACAATTGTCCCAGACAAACAAAAACTCTAAATGAGCTTGACGGTCATAGGGTCGGCCCTGGGCATAAGCCCACCAAACCGCTGCTTAGGGCTCCTCGTTTTTGGCCCAATAATAGGGCCCCAAATTGTAAAATATATTATATATTTAGTATGTCACTAGTTTTGCAAGCACTGTTCCTGTAGTCTAGCGGTTAGTTACCTAAGCTCTATAACTCAGGTCACGTGTTCAATACCTCCAGTCTCTCTAACTACTATTCTTCTCACAGAAGCCACCGCGCCACAAGACGTCTCTTATCCTATTTTGGAAAAACTAACATATATACAATTGTTAAAGAGGCCCCATAGTTAAGACAGGCTTAGGGCCCCGAAAATCTCAGGGCCGGCCCTGGACGATCAACAAGTGCACTAAGCTGATTCATAAATGTAGACAAACATTAAAAAAAAGAAAACCACGGAGCTGCACTTCAGCGAATAGCAGATTACACAATTAACCATTATTTTTGTAGCTAGAAAACGTGATTCATAAATGTAGAAATGCGACTACCAGATTACAGAAGTTCATAAAACTCTAACAAGTTCATAATACAAGATTACAGAAGTTCATAAAACTCTACACAAGTTCATAATACCAGAAACCTAACAGATTCAGAACCTTACACAAGTGCCCAACTAGATTTTAGCTATGCCGTTAAAAAAAAAAAACTAGATTTCAACTACGAACTATTACAAAAAGAGGACACAGTTGTGTTACAAAAAGAGGACACAAAGATGGTTCACTGCTAGTGTTGTGCACTGATGGTGGGGGGAGTGCAAGTTGGCCTCATTTGAGGTGGCCTAAACGATCTCTTGGGGGGTTGTTGTGAGGTGGTACCTCTGTTTGAAGTCATTTTCTATGAAGTGGTTCCTCTTTTTGAAGTCATCTCCCTGGGATTGTTCACTGGATTGACCTGAACATGGGCTTCGCATGTCCGTTTGTTGTGCCCCTATTTCCAACATTTTTTGCATGTCATTTTCACACCCACTCTACTGAGCTTGAATGAGTTCTTTGGAGGCTCATCTGCCTCCCTTCTTCTTGATTTACGTGGCCTACCAGGTTGCCTTTTGAATTTTGGGGGTTGGATTGGTGGCTTACCAGGTTTTTCCCATATATCTTGACCATTCTTGGGGTGCAAAATGTGGCTGTATGAGGTCAAGAAAGTATGCTTTGAGTACCAATCAGAAACACAGTCCTCTGGTTGTCCACCTTCCATAGCTATGACTAAAGCACCATGCTCACATGGAATCCCAGTGAGGTCCCACCTTCTACAAGAACAAGTTTGCATCTGTAGATTCACACTGTACTGAGCCCAATGGATATTTCTTGCTTCAAACACTCCCTCCCCACATGGTTCTATATGATAGTCACCATACCTACTCTTAAACTTCTCTATCTTCTTATGAAGCATAGGACTCAAGTCATAAACTCATTTATTTGCAAAATCCCTTATCTTGACAATCCTATCCATCAAGTAGAATCTAAGTCTTTCTAACATGGTCAATAAAGGTTTGTCCCTAGCAAACAATGTGGCCTTATTTAATGGTTCACAAGGGTTGTTGAGTAAAACATCACACGTTGGTGTTAAGATGAAATGTGACCTAGACCAATGACAAGGGTTTTTGTCTGGGTCAGACAACCAACCAAAGGCAGTTGGGTCCTCTTTCTCTAGTTCTTCCATCAAAAAGTTAAATTTTCCCACATAACTAGCCCTAGTTAGATTCCACATCTTATGCTTCAATGACTGACTTGAAAATCCAGCACTCTTGAAGTTGTTGTGCAAATCTCACACAATGCCTTTGCTCAATTGCTGGTAGCAAGTCCTTAATTGCATTGTCCAATCCCTGGGACCAAAAAAAGTGCTAAAATTGGAATCATGTGCTTACAATATACTTTCCAAAAATAAAAATGAGTTATAAATGAAATCCAACTACCTTTTGCTTGTCAGATATGATTGTCCAAACAAGTTCATTGACTATCTCAATGTCATTAATCAAATGCTTTAGAAACATGCCAACCAATTGTTATTCATCAACCTACCTATTGGTCCAAACCCAGCCCCAATTATGGTTTGGATTGTGGTGTTTTATCTGCAAAGTCTTCTTTGGCATCCCATTATCAGAAGCAAATATTAGCCAAGGACACCCTTTCTTGCCTTCTTTTAGTTCTTCCTCAATAAACTTCTTGTAACAGCAAACAACCCGGCCTCACCCTTGTGGTTTCTTAATCAGTGTTGGATCATGTCCCTCTTCTTTTTCCTCATCCATGCTACCAAACACATCATCAGAATCTGACTCATCTCCCTCTTCCTCGTCCTCGTACGTCATTTCATTCCCCTCATCAGTGTTTGCATTCTTACTTCCATATTGCTCTATGTCCACATCCACATTTTCTTGATAGAACATATCATTCTCCTCACTTAAACCATAATCACTATCACTAAAATGCTCATAGTTAATTTGCATCTGAATTTGAGTCACCCACTTCAATCCCATCATCTAAAGTGCCACCTATCTCCTCTACCATATGTGCATCCTCAATTGTAATTCTACTATCTGGGAAGGTCCCTCAATCCCAATCCCAACCACCAACAGTGACATCTTCCAAATCATGGACATTGGACTCAGGGATGACAAGGAAAAGTTCTATTTTCCTATTACTAATACACTTATCCATCTTGTAAATGTCATTATCATTCTCCATAATTTTAAAGTCTTCATTACTAGGGACCTCCTACCAGAACTCTACTAAATCACTCAACCCTAACTTATTTCATGTAAGTCAAGTAATGAAACTTTATCCCTTTCTTCAAAGTCGCTATAACTTACTTGTCCACCAATGTAGGACTTGTTACCCCTTTCAACAACAAAAATACACCCATGGTGGACATTGAATGAGAAAAAATCAGGGTTGATATCTGTAACACAAGAAAAAGGCAGCATTAGTATAACCAATTCTCTCATTCATAGGCAAGAGACCAGAACACACAAACTAGTTTAATACCACACACTACAATGACACAAACAATTTTTTTAACTCAAAAAATGTATAGAAAACGAATTGAAGGGGGACGACAACACAAACTACAATGACAGATTATTCTAATGTAATGGAAAAATGGGACCACTACTTTTATGGAGTACACACTGAAACGCATGCAATCATTACAAAACCCTAGTTTCATGCACAATTTTTTGCAAAAAAAATGAACCCAACCCATGCAAAGGGAATCAAGGATCCATTAAAGTCGGTACAAAATGTGATCTGTCAGTTAGGTTTTTGTGATCCATCAACTTGGTTTTGTGATCGATCAAAGGGAAGGAAAATGTGTACAAAAACGTGTGGGAAGAATCCATTCAAGTCTGTACAAAACCCTACTTGATCAATCATTTTGCAGTTGTGAAAATCTGTACAAAACCCTAGTTTTACAAATCAGATGTGAGATACCAACTTACAGTTAGGGATAAGCTCCTCTCCTTCCTCAATCGATCGTCCATCCCAAGATTAGGATGTAGAAACCTTAATTCTTCGACAAAGCTTCGTATCTCTCTCTCTCTCTCTCTCTCTCTCTCTCTCTCTCTCTCTCTCTCTCTCTCTCTCTGTTCCGTGGTGAAGGAGCTCGAATGGGGAGGGTAGTGAAGAAGCTGACATTTTTACCTGTTGTTTTGGGACAATGATCACATGTGAGGCACACGTTTGAGTTTCCATCCATTAAACTTAATTGGCGTCTGATTTTGGACCACATCCACATGCACTTCAATTAAGTCGTTCAGGGATGACAAAAAGGATTTTGAAAGTTCAGGTATGAAGTATAGAAATTAGTGATAATTTAAGGGATATATCCAAAAAAAAAAAAAAACTTTATGCAAAGTTATTCTGGCAAAGTGATAAAATCATGAAATCTTTACGTCGTACACAAAATTACCACCATGTTTGGAAAGGTTTCGAGGACCTTGGTTCTCACTTTTTCTCAATTGGGGCCCAGTGGCAAACTTCTACTTTTCTGCCTCAAGACAATTTTTGGAAACTTTTCTCTACCGAATACTTTGTGTGAGATGGGTTTGAGGGGTCCACTTCAAAGACCCACACAAATGATCCAAACTGTCCATTAATTCTAAAGTTATACTTTGTGTCATCCAGAAAGAAAAAAAAAACAGGTCAATCGTATAACTTTAAGTACTTGATCAAGTTGTTTTTCTTTCTTTCAAACTTTTGTCAAAATTGAAGATCCTAAATTGTGAATCACAATTAGATGACAGATCAAGCACTTATAATTTTTCAAATGAGCTAATTTTTTATGAGTGACTTAAAAAAATAATTTTAGTACTAACGGACGGTTTGGATCATTTGTGTGGGTCTTTGAAGTGGACCCCTCAAACCCATCTCACACAAAGTATTCGGTAGAGAAAAGTTTCCAAAAATTGTCTTGAGGCAGAAAAGTAGAAGTCTGCCACTGGGCCCCAGTTGAGAAAAAGTGAGAACCAAGGTCCTCGAAACCTTTCCAAACATGGCCTACATGCTTCTTCTTATGAATTCAAAGCATTAGGCTAATAGCCCATCACATAGACCAATAAATTAAGGGCTCACATATGGGGTTCTATTTCAAGAATAACAAAATTTGTCTATTTGCTATGCACAACCCAAATAGACATGCTTCGATTATTTGGATGAATGCTATACACAACCCAAATAGACATGCTTTGATTATTTTTATGTATCGAGATTTACAAAATGAACAATTTAGATCATCAAATGGACCAGTGGTACATCTCATTTTAAATCACACGATGAACGACATGAGTGATCGATCCTTTCTCGAAGTCAATACTTGGACTAAACATGCTTGGTATATGGAGTATTGTGGATTACGAAATAATCTCCTACTTTAAAAAGAGGTGTCTCTGTTTTTGCGGGGAAGAACAAGAAGAAGAAAAAGTCATACAAAAAGGCCATTGAATCGGAAGGCAGTACTGACTTTGTCTTTAGAGGGCTACCGGATATCGATCACCGGATCACAGCCAACGCAATACTCTCTCCAAATAAAACTGGATGAATAACACGTATCAGTAACAACCCCTCAAATCCCTCTCCTTTTCCCCCTATATAAATCTGCCACTTCTCCACCCATCACCATCGCATCAAAAATACTGAATTCCAGTAGCAATCACAGAACAAAGAGAAGGGTTTTGTAGTGGGAGAAAGTTAGCGAGAGAGAGATGGGGAGAATTCCAAGTGCTTTGTTGTTGCTAGTGGTGGCCATGTGCTGTGCAGTGGCAATGGCAAATGGTGAAGAAGAGAGGGAGAGGATGTTCTTGTTGCAGGACATGAAGAGGGTGGTGAAGACTGATGCAGGTGAAATGAAAGTGGTGAGGGGTTCTAAAGGGTGGATTTCAGACTGGCCCAATATTCATGTTGGGTTTGTTACCATGGAGCCTAACTCCCTCTTCATCCCTCAGTACCTCGATTCCGACTTGATCCTCTTTGTTCGTAGAGGTAACATTCATCACTCTCTCTCATTTGATTGCATAAACTAGTAGCTAGTAGGATAGAGACCCGGGTTTCATCAAGTGGGTATGAGAAAGTTACAAGTATTTGCCTGACATGAGCCCAGGCCGAACATTCCAAATCAGGGACGGAGCCAGAATTCAAATTTGGAGGTAGCACCCACAAAGATCAATATCCTCCCTCCGTCCCAAGAAAAATGTTTGATCTGTAAACCGAGAACTTAAAAAGAATGACTTTTCTATTTGAACAAATTTAAACTTTTCCTAAAAATTCTAAAGAACTTGTTGATATCTAGTATTTTGTGGGAAAAAAAGTTTGACATTTTTAAACAAAAATACATTTTTTAAGTTCTCATTTTGCAAATGGGACCCTTTTTTTTTGGACGGATCATAGGGTATTTCATACCAATAAAATGTACACGTATTTTAAGATTAATGAGTACATGTTTTCATAGGTGAATCATCCATCAACATTTATCAAACAATAACCATTAAAATTGGAGGTAGTTCATGAAGCAAAACAATAATTTTTTGGTGAGAGGTTAGGACTGGGATGGCCCGTGCTACACTGCCACCCCGCCCCCCTCAAAAGCTCTGTCCCTGTTCTAAACCTTGGGTTCACTGGATGATTTGCCTGTTTGTTAACTTTGGGACTTCAAAATTAGTCGAGGTGTGTGCAAGTTGGCTTAGACATCCGGTTAGGAAAACAAAACCTAGTAGAATTAATTGAGTTATTGATTTATGCAGGGGAAGCAAGGGTCGGATCAATCTACAGGGATGAGCTGGTCGAGAGGAGATTGAAGAATGGAGATGTATACAGAATCCCAGCTGGTTCTACATTCTATTTGGTCAACACTGCCGATGGCCAAAGGCTTCAAATCATTTGTAGCATTGAGAAATCAGACAGCATTGGATGGGGCACCTTCCAGGTAAATTCATCTCATAAATCTTAAAACTTGCATACGTAACTTAGGTGCTACATCTTGTGTGTGTTCTGAATTTGATTATCAATTTCTGCAAAACTTAGCTGAAATGGCTGCTGTCTCTTATGTTTCTGCAGTCGTTCTTCATCGGTGGAGGCTCATATCCAACATCTGTACTTGCTGGTTTCGAACGCTCAACCATTTCGACCGCACTTAATGTAAGCGATCTATATCAACTTGAATTACCAATACTGGGTCCGACAAAGGAGAAACTCTAATCAATTGCTGTCGCAGGTCTCAGAATCACAAGTGAGGCAGATCTTGACCAGGCAGACATCTGGCCCTATTATATCCTTGTCGAACTCCCACTCGGACTCGCACCAATCAAGAGTTTGGACCCAATTCTTGGAAATGAGGCATCACAAAAGAGTGCAATGTTTGAAGAGAATGGCAATGCATTTTGAAGAAGAAGTAACCGAGGAAGAGGAGGAACCGATTATGAGGAAGCTTTTGAACTCTGTTTTTGGGAAGGAAGTGACTGGAAATCATGTACGAAGAAGCAGCAAGAAGCCGCACTCCTACAACCTTTTCAACAGGAAGCCCGATTTTGAAAACGACTACGGCTCGAGTGTTACTCTCGATCAGTCTGATTATTCGCCTCTCAAGCGCTCCGGTGTTGGTCTTTATTTAGTCAATCTCAAAGCGGTAATCACTCGCTTTCAAGTTATATATTAGTACCCATAACACATAGAAATAATGCATTTGGATCATTACATTAGCTAACTGCCTCTTGGATATAGGGATCAATGATGGCACCACATCTCAACCCAACAGCAACAGAGTACGGCATTGTGCTAAGAGGAAGTGGCAGAATCCAAATTGTGTTTCCAAACGGAACCTTAGCCATGAATGCCCAGGTGAACGAAGGCGATGTGTTCTGGATCCCACGTTACTTCCCTTTCTGTCAGATTGCATCCCAAAACGGCCCATTCGAGTTCTTTGGGTTCACCACCTCGGCCCGTAGAAACCGGCCCCAGTTCTTGGTGGGGTCCAACTCTGTCCTACAAAGCATGAGGGGTCCTGCTTTCGCGGCTGCCTTTGGGGTGAGCGAAGAGAGGCTCAAGAGAATCGTGAATGCTCAGAGTGAATCTACTATTTTGCCCTCGGGATCTGCTTCGGAGGAGAAAGTGAAGAACGAGATGGTTTCGGAGGCGATCGGGAGCTTTAGTGATGAGATGGCTATGGGCTTTGAGGGAATTTTCTAGGTCATGGTAGAGAGGTTGGAGTTGGATTTTTGGGTAATGAAGTAGGAAGAGTTGTTTTTTGAAAGCGTTTTCAGTGCTTTCAAATTTTTTTTCTAATGTTTCATTTCGTTTTTGTTTTGTTTTGTTTTTTTTTTTGGGTTTGCTTTGTTCATGGCCTTCTGAGGCTTGAGAGTTGTGAATAAGATGGCGGTTTGCATTTCTTCCCAATCGCATTGCTTTCTTGTTTGGACAACAAAGATTACCCTCCAAATCTGGTGAATTGGGGGCCTGCAGTGAGTGAGCTCACTACATGCGTGTAGTGAGCTCTCTTAGCCGTCCGATCCGAGATCAACGGTCCGCATAAATTAGATTTAAAGTTAATGTAAAAGTGTGAGATGATCCGAACCGTTGATCTCGGATCGGACGGCCGAGAGAACTCACTACACGCATGTAGTGAGCTCACTCACTACAGGGCCCCCGATTCCCCAAATCTGTTACTCTACCCGATCATATACCAAGTAAACAATTAGCCTCGCATAAATTAGGTTTTGGCTATAAAATTAAATTGAACGTCCAATCAATACTGAGTAGTCATGTATTCACTTCGTCTGTCTTCTCCTCGGCAAGACTCTCTATCGATGAGATACAACACCTGACCATTGTTTACTTCAAAACTCAGAGCACTTTCATTTGTTAAACCTATTCTTGATCTATTACTTCTTCTAATTGCTGTTTTATGTTACATAGAGATGAATAGGTTTGCCATGATTCTTACTTCTACAGTCTTACTATCCAAGAATGAATGCATATTGGCTAATCATTGCCACAACATTTCTTATCTAACATGGTGAGTTGACATAATTAAGCACCAGATCAGAGCTTATAAGGTGTGGAATAAAGCAACTATGATGAGGCATTTGTAGAAAGAGGACACCTTATGGGCTCAATTGTGTACATAGCTACATAATAAAAGCTTTGTTAAGCATAACATGTGCAAAGGACTTTTCTATGGTTCGACAATTGGCACCCAGAGGCCCTCATTACAAGATTATTGGAGATAGGTCTGGTTTTGCTCTTGGAAGGTCTATGCTTGCTAAGGTTAGTTCTGTGATCCTTAATGGAGAGTGGAATTGGCCCAGGCCTAGGACCAATGTGATTCATCAGATTCAGAACTCAATTCCTAACACCATCCAACCTCAGCGAGATAGGGGAGATGATGTTATATGGATGGTCTTCCATAATGGCCATTAGTCTACTAAGCATACATTGGGAAGCTCTTAGACATAGAGGTGAGAATGTTCAACGAGCTTCTATTTTTTGGTTCTCTTAGAATGTTTCCAAGTGGGACTTTATTATGTGGTTAGCTACTATACAAGGAGAGGCTAAAAAGATGGGGGATGGAGGTTGAGCCAGTTTGCGTCTTGTGTTCTCAGCACGATGGGACTATGCAACACTTGCTCTTTGATTGAAGTTTTTCCAGCAGCATTTGGGAAGCTATATTAACACAAATTCAGGTTTACAGGAGGGCAGAGTCTTTGGATACAGAGCTTACTTGGGCTATTGGTTTCTGTAGGCGAAAAAACTTCAAATTTATGATCTTCAAATTAGCTCGGGCTGCAGGGGTCTATCATGTCTGGATTGAGTGAAATTCTAGAGTATTTGGTGGAATTTAGATAAATGTTGTTGAATGTGCTAGCTAGTATCGAAGATAACATTAGACTTAGAATCTGTACTTGGAAGCACTTCCCAAACTCTTTTGAGAATCAACAACTTCCAGAACTGACATTGTGTTCGGATGATTGAGATGGGTTATACAACGGAACGTATTATTGGAAGTTTCCTACTGGTATGCTTGTTTGTGTTATGGGATAGCCCATGCCGGTCGACAAACAAAAAATATTTTCTTGACTATTATCAGGAGGAATGGCAACAGGGACGGAACTAGGATTTGATATGCAAGGGGACCAGGATATGAACAACGAGATTTTAATTATTAAGGTTCAAAATCTTAAAGTTTAAATGTCAAAATAATAACCGAAACAAAATACAATATTTGGGTGCCCTTTTTTTATTTTTTATTTTTTTTTCCTTTTGGACCGGCAAAGTTAATATATATGATATGTTGCAAAAAAGAACATACAAGCCCAAACTTCAAGAGCAAACACCAAGATAGCAACAATAGGCACTAAAGCTTTTGCGGTTTTTTTTTTTCAAAAAAAAAAAAAAAGCCACAAACGACAATATAAATATCACCAAAAAGCTACAGAAATATCAACAAAATAGAGGTAAAAACAATGGAAGCACACAAAATTATAGGGACTACAAGGATTAGTGGGAGGCCGACCATGTAAACTTTTGGTGCTTGAAAAAAACTAAGGGCATACACAGTGAGCTCTTAAAATGACTCTTATGTGAGGCTCCTAAAATTTAACAAGCCATTTGATCAATAATGGTCTTCAATGGACTTCCAATTCAAGCTCCCAATGGTAGCTCCTAAGCACGACTCCTAACCCATTAGCTAAATCTAACTAGTCTTGTAGCTAGCTCCAAGTGGGACCCAAACACTTTTAATCTTTTTAGACTTATAAATTGATGGGGCCCACACTTTTTATTATATTTTTTTCACAAAGTAGAGAATATTCTTGCTAGCCCATTGAGTGCACAGATGCTCTCTAAATTTAGCAAGTTCTAGGAGTGAAAAATGGGACCCAATTAGGCTTATGTGTACACCTTAGGAGTAAACTTAGGAGCTATTTTTAGGGAGCCCACTGTGGATGCCCTAACCTCAATAATTGCAAAGATGGCCAAATGGGGGAGGCCCTGGGCCCCATTAGCCCCTTGGTAGTTCCGTCATTGAATGGCAAGATGTAACAATCTTTGGTATTCGATCAAAGAAAAAAAAAAAAAAACAATCTTTGGTAATTCAAATACTAAACCGGGTCTATGCATAATCGGAGTAGATTTAATCCTAATGCTTTCTCTAATAGTTTTTAACCAATTTAATTGCTGCCTTCTTGATTTACTTTACTTATGCAAAACAACTACATCGACTTTCCTTTCCTCGAATTAATCTTAAAAATCAATTGAATTTGTTGCAACTTAGCTATACTGTCTCTACGGATACGAGAGTAAGAGTTGACAGGTATTCTTTTGAATACTTAAGAGTGAGTTAGTTTTATAAATTGTTTTTAGTACAATAATGACCTGATCAAAGCTCTACTCCCACCGTTCTCTGATTCTAATAGAAATTTCTCCCTCTAGTTTTCAATTTACCAGTTTCTGAAACTTTATAACCCTAATCAAGGGGGAAGCTACACTATGTGTAGGGTGGGCTTTAGCCCAGTGTAAAGTAAAAAAAAAAAACTAAAAATTTACTACATGTAATTTTTTTATTAATTCCAATAAAAAATTAATATGGGTCAGCTCATATAAAAAAAATTATATGAATTAGCCCAGGATAAATTAGATTTCCGGCTCCACAATTGACCCTAAAGATGGCCTAGTGGTCAACTTATACGGGTTTAAACTTTATGAGTTCGCTCTCTCATAAGGTTTCAATAGGAAACCATTCGGGCACTATCGATTTTTATAGATCCAGTCATCCATACAAGATTGTCTCTACTTTAATAGGGTTTTCCGCTAGTGAATGGTGGATTGGGTTTTAGGAATTAGTTGAGGTGCCCAAACAATTCAGCTTTAATCAGACTTTCGCTCAACGGGCTTGATTTACATGAATTAGTTAAGGTGGACGGAAACTGGCTGAACACCCCGAGTTATATAACAAGGTGAATCACATCCCTGAAACCCCCTCGTCAACTTCTCAACTAGTGTGTGTTCTATTTAAATTTCTTTTCTAATATTCTGGGCTATATGTACTTTAGTTGTTTTCTTAATTGAAACATGTTGAGACCAATCGGAGTTGACAGGTTATTTCTCACCCGACCTCAACGGCGCATATGCTTTCCAATATGCCAGCAGATCCAAACAAAACTGGATGAATAACACGTATCCTTTACCACCCTCAAATCTCTCCCCTTTTCCCCTATATAAATCCCCCACTTCTCCACCCATCATCATCACATCAAAAATACTGAATTCCAGTAGCAATCACAAAACAAAGAGAAGGGTTTAGGAGAGAGAGAGAGAGAGAGAGAGATGGGGAGATTTACAAGTTCTTTGTTGGTGCTATTGGTGGCCATGTGCTATGGAGTGGCAATGGCGAAAGGTGAAGGAGAGAGTAGGGAAGAGAAGTTTCTGTTGCGGGACATGAAGCGCGTGGTGAAGACTGATGCAGGTGAAATGAAAGTGGTGAGGGGCTCTAAAGGATGGATTTCAGATAGGCCCAATATTCATGTTGGGTTCGTTACCATGGAACCCAATTCCCTCTTCATCCCTCAGTACCTTGATTCTGACTTGATCATCTTTCTCCATAGAGGTAACTTTCGTCACTCTTTGTATCCCGGGATTAGTCGAGGAGCCCTTAAGATGATGGCCCGGACACCTGGTTCAATATATATTCATCACTCTCATTAATTCCTCATTTGATTATATAAAATAGTGGAATTATAATGGAGATATGGATTTATTACGGGGGTTTTTGGTATAGGGGAAGCATGGGTTGGATCAATCTACAGGGATGAGCTGATCGAGAGGAGATTGAAGAGTGGAGATGTGTACAGAATCCCAGCAGGTTCTACATTCTATTTGGTCAACACGGCCGATGGCCAAAGGCTTCAAATCATTTGTAGCGTTGAGAAATCTGACAGCATTGGATGGGGTACCTTCCAGGTAAATTAATATACGTCCCTCTATCTTCATTTTTACATAACAGTCGCATATAACAGAGGTGCTACAATTTTGTGTGTGTTCTGAGTCAGACTTCTTTTTGTTTCTGCAGTCTTTCTTCATTGGTGGAGGCTCATATCCAACATCTGTACTTGCTGGTTTCGAACGCTCAACCCTTTCGAGCGCACTTAACGTAAGCAATCTATAACTGCGGTTTTGGATGGAATGATTTGATGCGAAAAAAGAAAAGAAAAGAAAATTTTGGAGTTTCTCAAACAAGTGATTCGGTGATTCATGGCGAGAGTTACAAAAATGATATTTTTTTCGTTGGTTCCTTCTTAATTTTTTGCAAATTTCACGACACCGTTTTTCACCATCTGAAAAGTACTGTAACTTCTTAAACTCCAACATTTTTAGCCAATGGTGGGAACCATTAAAAAAAAAAAACTCTAATCAAATTCTATTGCAGGTCTCAGAATCACAGGTGACGGAAATCTTGACCATGCAAACGTCCGGCCCGATCATATCCTTGTCGAACTCCCCTTCAGACTCGCACCAATCAAGAGTTTGGACCCAATTCTTGGAAATGAGGCATCACGAAAGAGTGCAATGTTTGAAGAGATCGGCAATGCATTTCGAAGAAGAAGTAACCAAGGAAGAGGAGGAACCGATTATGAGGAAGCTTTTGAAATCTGTTTTTGGAAAGGAAGTGACTGGAAATCATGTGCGAAGCAGCAGCAAGAAGCCGCACTCCTACAACCTTTTCAACAGGAAGCCTGATTTCGAAAATGACTACGGCTCCAGCGTTACTCTTGATCAGTCTGATTATTCGCCTCTCAAGCGCTCCGGTGTTGGCCTTTACTTAGTCAATCTCAAAGCGGTAATCACTCGCTTTCAAGTTATATATTAGTACGTGTAACACATAGAAATAATGCATTCGGATCATTACATTAGCTAACTGTCTCGTGGATATAGGGATCGATGATGGCACCGCATCTCAACCCAACAGCAACTGAGTACGGCATTGTGCTAAGAGGAAGTGGCAGAATCCAAATTGTGTTTCCAAACGGAACCTTAGCCATGAATGCCCAGGTGAACGAAGGCGACGTGTTTTGGATCCCGCGTTATTTCCCCTTCTGTCAGATTGCATCCCGAAACGGCCCATTCGAGTTCTTCGGGTTCACCACCTCGGCCCGTAGGAACCGGCCCCAGTTCTTGGTGGGGTCCAACTCTGTCCTACAAAGCATGAGGGGTCCCGCTTTTGCGGCTGCCTTTGGGGTGAGCGAAGAGAGGCTCAAGAGAATTGTGAATGCTCAGAGTGAATCCACTATTTTGCCCTCGAGATCTATTTTGGATTAGAAAGCGAAGAATGACAGGGTTTCGGAGGTGATCGGGAGCTTTGGTGATGAGATTGTTATGGGCTTTGAGGGAATTTACTAGCTGAGTGTGGGAGTTTGGTTTTTACGGGTAATAAGGCAGAAAGAGTTGTTTTTTTAAAAGCGTTTTCTGTGCTTTCATTTTATTTATTTTTTTTCCTTTGAGTTTTTGGTTTGATTTTTTTATTTTTGGGTTTGTTTTGTTCATGGCCTTTTGAGGCTTGAGAGTTGTGAATAAGAAGGCATTTTGCATTTCTTCCCAATCACCTTGCTTTCTCGTTTGGATAATTTCATCGGCACAAAATAAGTTTGGCATTTTTTGAGAGCTAGAGATTCACTCCAAATCTGATTGTCTTTACCCTGACATTTACCAAGTAAACGATAAGCCTCGAATAAGATAAATTATCCACTGTTTGATGTGCCATAAAATTAAGCTGCATGTCTAATCAATAGCGAGCAGTCATGTATTTTTGTTATCTGTCTTCTTTTTGGAAAGACTCACTATCGATGAAATACAACACGTGTCCCTGTCTTTGGAAGAATAAATTTATCTGTCATCCTGTTTACACCCAAATTTGATACAAAACCCTGACCAGGCCTAGAAGGCTTGGTTTAGGATTGGTGGGCCATAAATCGAAAAAGGCCTACGAGTGGCCATGGCCTATGAGGCCCATTCGGTTAATTTAAAGGATCAAAATTTGCAGATGTTGGTTAAGGGCCCACGCTCCGGACTTAAGACCGAGAGAGTCCTTAGGTTATATTAAGGCTTTGTTTGGGCAAAAACGGTTATGAAGTGGATAAATGAAAGCAACCATAAATAATTATCTTTTCTTAGAATTATGGAAGATAATTATTGAATGTTTTTGACAAAACTAAAGATAGAAACTCTTTGGCAAGGAAGTAGGAGGATGGTTATGGCATATGGCATAATGCCATGGCTTCATCCGAGCTCCATGATCCCACTATCCTTAAAAATAGGAGGTCTGGCGGTTGGCTATTAGGCCTTCTTGCCACCATAATAGGGATATGATTTCCGATAACCACCAAATAACTGCCGCGAGTGGAGGGAAAATGAAGACATGCGACACGTGGCAGCACCAAAATAAGAGCAGAAGTTGAGAGGGCCACGTGTCGACGTCTTGGCCAAGGAAGGAATTGGCGCCAAAGTTCAACATTCTTAACTTGATGCCTATAAATAGAAGAATTCAAGGTGAAAAACGGGTTCCACAGCCATCAAACTCACGGTTTACAAATCAACCCAAGTCTCTCGACTTCACACTTGAAGATCCTCAATCCATTGCAGCCATTCAACCCTGTTGAAGCCTCCAACACCATTGAGGTCTTTCTCTTGTCATTCAACGAGCCTAACTTAGCTTTAGTCTTGTTATTGACCTTTTGTACCCCACTTTTATTGATTTCGTAATAAAAGTTGGTTTTCATTTTAATCTCATTGTTCTACATTTTTCACAACGGTTGGGAAATTACGTAGGCAAACCACGAACCATCTTGCAACTCTACCCTTTGAGGATTGCACGCAGTCGCATTAACGAAGTCAGAAAAGGCTCGAAGGCCTCCATCACACTTGAACTGTAACGGACAGTCCTGGCACGGCCATCTCACAAACCACACTAGGCGCTTGTGGTTTCTCTCGGTGTTTCTACGTGAAAACACATCCGTCCAACCAATTATTGCAAACCCTAACGATAAACTTCGATGATTCGAATATTAAACCAAGTCTATGCATAACATGGTTACTAGGTCCTCTCCTTCACTCTTTAAAATTTCTCTCTCCCCCTTCTCTCTTGAACCTCAAACATTCTTGGGGGGTTGCCGTTGCGCCTCCTTCCCTCCTTCTCATCTTCTCTCTGCCTATTTCTCTCCTATCCATCTCTCCCCTTTTCTGATCTAGTCTCTTCTTCTTAGTTAAAAAATGATCGGCAATGGTTTCGAAGGATGGTTGCGGCGGTTGTAGGTGGTCTTTGTCCCAAATTCCTTGATCGTTTGTGGGCGCCGTACTAGCGGTTACACGGTGATCTTTTTACGGGTCTCATGATGACAATGGGATTGGCGTTTCGGTAAGGTTATTGGTGTCGTCTATTTCCCTCCTCCTTATATCGTTTTTTTTACCCCATCCCTGGTGATCCATGTTTCTTTAGTGCTCGGCCGTTGTTCTACCTGTGTGCTCCTTCTCTATTGTGTTCTGTCCTTTTTGCTCCATCGCTGGTCTGTCTCATGGGTTTTTTGGTCCTCGTCCTAACGGCTAGATGGTTCGCTTTTTGTTCTGGGCATGGCCGGTGTCAGTCTCCCGCCGTTACATTGTCGGATGCAGCGGTTATCGCCTAACGACTCGATGAGCTTCCGCGACTAATGGGTGGTCTGTGAATGGTTTCTTCTCTGGTGGGCGGCTTATGGTGGCATGGTGGTTTGCTCCGGAAAAGTTCTGTTCTTGTCTGTTTTGGTGGCTCGGTCAGGTGGTTCAACTATCGGTTGCGGTGAAATGTATTGAAGAAGCACAGTTGATCAGGGTAGGTTTTCGGTCTTGGGCTGGGCCTCAACCATTGTTTGGGTTTTTTGGAGGCTTTGGGCTTTATTGTATTATCTGGGCATTTTAGGTTCACAGGTTTTTGTGAGCTATTTATTGTTTTATACGGGCACTTTAAGCCCTTAGGTGTTAAGGGCTTTGTCCCTTTTGGCTGTATTTTCCAAGTTTTGGTTGAAATCCTTCCCCCCTTTACCTAATAATATGTTACTTTTGCCGATCAAAAAAAAAAAAAACATGGTTACTAAGTCAAGGTGGACTCAAAATCCTAGATCCCTTCTCTAATAGTTTTCAACTAATTTAATAATTGCCGTCTTAATTTACTTTTAACAACTGCAATCAATTTTGTTTCCTCAAATTAATCTAAAAACCAGTTGAAATCCTTGAAATGCTAACGACAATCTTTGATGATTCAAATATTAAACCGGGTTTATGCATAATGTGGTTACTTGGTTACGTGGACTCAAAATCCTAAATCCTCTCTCTAATAGTTTTCAACCAATTTAATTATTGCCGTCCTAATTTACTTTAGTTACACAAAACAACTACAATCAATTTTTGTTTGCTCAAATTAATCTAAAAGCCAGTTGAAATCCTTGCACCTTAGTTATATTGTCCCAGCAGATACCACACTCAAACTTAACTGCTAGTGAATAAGAGTTAATTCATAATTTTAAAAATTATAGTTTGGTGTAGTAACGGCCTGATCAAAGCTCTATTCC
>OY978223.1:28902081-28904581 GCA_963854785.1 Vaccinium vitis-idaea | reverse complement strand
TACTAGGGTCAAAGCCTGTTGAGACTCCTATGGACCCTAACGTCAAACTGTGTGTTGATCAGAGGGAGTTGCTTTCTAGTCCTGATCAATATCGTCACTTGGTTGGAAAGCTGAATTATCTTACCGTTACTCGTCCAGATATCTCATTTGCAGTTAGTTTGGTCAGCCAATTTATGTCGGCTCCTCGTCTTCCGCACTAGGAAGCGGTTCTAAGAATTATGAAGTATCTCAAAGCCCATCCAGGACGTGGTCTGTTTTATAGAGCTAGTGGACACCTGCGTGTTGAGGCCTTCACTAAAGCTGATTGGGCAGGAGGATCATCTGACAAGAGATCCACTACAGGAATAGTATCTTTCTTGGTGGAAACCTCGTTAATTGGAAAAGTAGGAAGCATACGGTAGTTGCGCGGTCTAGTGCAGAGGTGGAGTATAGAACTATGGCTCACACGACATGTGATGTTGTGTGGATACATTCGTTTCTTGAAGAGATAGGGTTCCATGTGCAGGTGCCTATGAACCTATACTGTGCTAATCAAGCTGCGATCCACATAGCATCCAAGTTCCAACCCGGTGTTTCATGAGAGGACTAAACACATTGAAGTGGATTGTCATCTTGTACGAGAAAAACTGACTGGTGGAGTGATTGCTACTCCATTTGTGTCCATCGGTGCTCAATTAGTTAGCCGATATGTTTACTAAGCCATTGTTCAAGCCAGGATTTGAGTTACTTTGCGACAAGCTGGGACTTATTGATATTTACTCTCCAGCTTGAGGGGGAGTGTTTGGAATAGTTTGTGTATTTGTCCCACATTACTTAGTTATGTTATGTAACGTGTTTAGTGAGAATATAAATAAAGCTCTCTCGTGTTAGAGTTAATTAACACCCTTACACTTCTCTCTCTCTCTCTCTCTCTCTCTCTCTCTCTCTCTCTCTCTCTCTCTCTCTCTCTCTCTCTCACACACACACACACACACACACACACACACACACACACACACACAACTAATATGTATAATGGTTCCAAAAAGTATCCCCTAGTTAAGAGGCTAGGCTAGGATTATCTATTGATTTGACACAATGCGGAGAGCAAGATTATGAGGCAGTAGATATAGGTTAAATGTTAACTAACGTCATAATCACCTATTAGGTCAAACTGTCTTAAAAGAAAAAAAGAAAGTCCTCTTTCAGTATGTGCCCAATATAACAAATTTTCTAAGAGATATCAGTGAATCTAACACCAATCCAATTAAGCTAACCTTCATAAGTTGAGGGGAAAAAAACTTCAACCACAAAAAACTTACAATGGGGTGAATATTAAAATTCAGACTTCTTAATTCAACTAAATGCACAATGATAACCAAAAAATAAACCTTAAATCCCATATCTATGACCTAGATAATCACTCTTCTTCCGTGTATCATAGCCTAACAAAAAGTTAAAAGAAAAAGAATGAAAGAAATTGATAATGTAAATAAGATAAATCAAGATGAAAATTTCCTGTCTTACAACACCCAATTCAATTGCAACAAATGGTAACTAATTTTCTTCTTACTAGGCTCTAACACTATGACGTCACTATTTCCTAGTTGAACTCAAGCTTGTTTAAGCATCAGTTTTTCATTGATTAATGCTATAAACTTCATGAATAAATTAAGTGGACGAGCTGAAAGATCACCCTGTGGGCCACATCAAAGTGGAAAAACAAATATTAGGGTAAGGCCAATCAAAGAACATATAGTTGTGCGGACCTTTGTCCAACAACTTAGGCTTTTGGATTAATACACTGGACATTTGCGACTCATATATCAGATACCATGCAAATGCATAACATAACCATACACATAAGGATATACAATGGAGAAGTGAATGACTATTCTGACACGAAGATCCAACATTAGCGCCAAACTCTAAGTTTTTGCTTCATTTCCCATTTAAAGGATTCCACATGGTAAAATTTCAAACTCCATGAAGTGTAACTGATAAAGCTCGTAATTCTTTATCATAGCAAATATGATCATGAGATCAAAACTGTTTTTTTTTTAAAAAAACCTTGTCCAATGTAGAGAAAATATTACCTGGCAAGGGATGAAAAGGACTCTCTGAGTTCCTAGCTGATATGAAGTTAGGTGCCGTTCAGCAAGCTTTGCTGTGATAATGCGAAAATTGGTCACATCATCTACTAAATTAGAATTCTCCAACCTCTGACCAATACCATGAACCATAAACACTAAATGTTGAACTGGCACCTGGACAAACAATGGAAGGTTAAACTGTACAATCTGTGGACTCTATAGTTCCAGCAGATAACATTCAACTATAAGAATACAAGACTGTATTTGTGAGAATGCATATGAAACTTGCTCCAAGTACCACAATTGTAAGAATAAGAGGGACAGTTCCCGTTCAAAAAAAAAACCCTGGTTAATCAATGGAAGATTAAACTGTACAATCTGTGGACTCTCTAGTGACAGCAGATAACATTCAACTATAAGAATACATG
>OY978223.1:28799581-28899581 GCA_963854785.1 Vaccinium vitis-idaea | reverse complement strand
TTGTAACTTTTCATTAATATGATTCGTAACATTTTTTATGATTCATAACATTTGACGCGTTTCGTAACTTTTATTAATAACAGGTAATCGATTCGTAACTTTAGAGGGGTGCATATGATACACCCCCAAATAGAGGGTGTGTATTGTAGCCTTTTCCCCAAATCTCTCTCTCTCTCTCTCTCTGGAGACTATGAGTCAACACGTAACTCTCCAACTCCCGATGTTTACAAGAAAATAATGAGAAAAACAGAACACACTAATTACAAATTAAAATGTATCATCTGAATCGGAAGATCATTCTACAAAACAACCACAAGTACTTCTTTCAGTAATTGCAACCAAAGACCAAAACAAATTCTTTCAGTAATTGCAAACAGTGACTCCTGTTTCCTTTTTCTTTCTTTTTTTACTTTACTAGTTTTGTTCTTAATTTTTTTTCTTTTGTGTCAATTAGTAGAATGTCTTCCTCAACGGGTGCTAGTAGCATACCCAATGCCAGGGATGAGGCAACGGGAGGAGTACTTTGGAAATTCGTAACTAAATTGGAAAGTTTACCCGGAAGAGGTGAGAATTACAAATGGAAGTGCCACTTTTGTGGTATATAAAAAAATGGGTCATACACAAGGGTGAAAGCTCACTTGTTGAAAACTGTTGATTAGGGGGTAGCGGCTTGTAAGGTGGTAACAAGTAAAGACACTTTGAATTTTAAGAGATTGTTGGAAGAGGAGAAAGAGAGATCAGAACAATCCCAACCAAAGTCAATTCCATTGCCTCCTTCTAGTGCATCTCTTATGAGCAACACAAGTTTGAATCACACACTAGAAGGCTTGGGATAAAAAAGGAGGGGAAACGTACCTCGATAATCCTGTTGTTGAATGCTTTAATGTTGGAGCCCGAGAACAATTACATAGTGAGATTACTTACACCGGTGGATTGCCTTTCAATTTGGCAAGAAATCCTCACTATGTTAGCTCGTATGCTTATGCCGTGAATAATAGCAAACCGGGTTATTTACCTCTGGGGTAAAACTTGTTGAGAACCATATGGCTTCAAAAAGAAAGGGTGAACATTGAATGGTTGTTAGAGCCTATTAAAGGCACATGGAAGGAGAAGGGCGTGACGATTGCAAGTGATGTTGGAGTGATCCTCAACGAAGATCTTTAATTAACTTTATGGCGGTCACTAGAGGTTTACCTTCGTTTCTTAAGGCCTATAATTGTGAGAGGGAAACAAAGGATAAACATTTCATTGTTTCATTGATGAATGAGGTTGTTACTGAGGTTGGGGCTAGAATGTGGTTCAAAATCCTCACCAATAATGCTCCAAATTGTAAGACGGCGGGACAAATAATTGAATTGCAATATCCTCACATATTTTGGACTCCTTGCGAGGGTTCTGAGGGAAACTTTGTGAATGATAGGTGGTGGGATAAGGTGGACTACATTCTCTCATTTACATCTATTTATGACATGGTTAGAGCATGTGACATGGACAAGCCCACTCTTCATTTGGTTTATGACGTGGGATACTAAGATTGAGAAAGGGAGGTGTGCCATTGAGAAATTCGGAAAGAAGATCCCTTGTGTGGATGATGACGGACAATTTTGGATAGGTGGAACAAGACCAATACACCGCTTCATTGCTTGGCACATGCTCTAAATCAAAGGTATTATAGTGAAAAATGGCTTCAAGAGGATCCAAAGCAAGTTCCTCCACACGAAGACGAAGAGATTGCAAATGAGAGGAAGAATGCTTGAAAAGGTACTTTGATGATCCCTCGGAGCATACCAAAGCCAATATGGATTATGCCCAATTCTCAACCAAGGAGGGGGCATCTGCCAACATTGATTCTATTGAAGAGAGATGGAATATGGATCCTCATTCTTGGTGGGTGATTCATGGTGCATCCGCTCAAACTCTTCAAACTATAGCCTTGAAGATTCTCATTCAACCTTCTTCTTCTTCTTCATGCTGTGAGAGAAATTGGAGTACATACTCCTTCATCCATTCATTGAAAAGGAATAGAATGACCCCCCAACGGGCAAAGGACTTGGTGTTTGTTCATAGCAACCTTCGGCTCTTATCAAGGAGAAGCCCACAATATTACGAAGGGCAAACAAAGATGTGGGATATTGCGGGAGACCAATTTGGCTCACTTGATGAGGTTCTTGAGGTTGCAAACATCTCACTTGATAAACCCGAAATGGAGGTTGTGGTCTTTATGGACGATGGAGATGACATTGAAGAAGTAATTGAAATTTGGGGATTAGTTGCTTACTTGCTTAGTTTATTTCTTTTGCTATTAGAATGTAGAACTATGGGTGTTTGTTTTCAATTCAGTTATATTGAACTTATGGATGTCTTGTTTTGGTTGAAGAATTTATGCATGATCTTATGGATGTCTTGTTTTGTTTGCATTTTTTAAATTAAAAAAAATTAATATATACATATATTAAATAAATATACACGTGGCGTGTCCCCTGCCGTATCCGTATCCCCATTTTTTTAGAATTCCCGTGTCCGTGCATCGTTGACTTCATGCATACACTAGCTCTATAATATTGTGCTAGCGGAAAAAGAAAGTAAGATCGTAGACTTCATGCATACACTAGCTCTATAATATTGTGCTAGCGGAAAAAGAAAGTAAGGATGTCCTAAGAATGGTAGGTAAACAAAATGGGAAATCGCAATAAATGGCAGAGTTGAAGCTGTTCCAGTGCATAATCAAATTTAGATATCTGAATTTGACCAGCCAGAAAAAAAAAATGAAAACAATAAGCAGAAAGGGGAAAGTGGAAGAAGGGAAAAAAGAGGAGGAAGTGATATCTACAGTAAACAGGAGGAAAACAAAAAAGTGGTGGTATGCATTCACTTAGAAACCCTAAACAAACTGTTGACTGAATATTGAATTGGCACGGTTTTGCTTAATAATAACGTTCTAGACCATCGTTTTTCAGAAGACGACAAATTCCAATCCAACGATTCCAAAAAGAAAGCAACATGAGAGCGACAAGAGGATTAATAATTATGGTGGTGCCTGAGGACATCATCTTGAGAGTTGACCAGTACCTCCTTAGAACTTGGATGGTTGAACCATATTAGATGTCCTCATTCTGCACAACCAATTCTCAGTTCCTTTATAAAAGGCCATTGCTTCTAGTTCTCTTAAAGCAGGAATGAAATCAAGTAACCGGTTAAATTGCACAGTTCATTCCACTATCAATGAACCTGGCTGTTTTCAGCAATACATTTCTCTTAATATCGTTCTTAGCCTTGAACATTCCCAGCAAATGCAACACTACACCTGACATGACAAACAGTATCTTTAGATTAAATCAGTTTCTTTGTTTCAGGCCCCTGAATCATCTCTCTTTAGCCAATACTAGACCTAACATAACCAATTTTGAATACAACGAAAACAATATCTGCAGCAGCTGCTTCTGATAGAGTTCTATGGTTTGAATGTCCTTCTAATCCTCAATTTTGGACTACAATCCCTCCAAAAGAAAGACGATTATATGGTTGCATAGAAGTAAATTACAAAGTAACAATAACGGATATATGAAGTACATGGCAAGTAAAATATGCAACTGAGACTTTACAAAGAGTGCAGTCCAGGAATCACAAAACTCAAAGCATTATTGAGGAAATGCGAAGCAGAGCACAGAGATCATAGAAAAATTACACTTTCTCAGGAAAAGTTCCAAATATAGGATGCATATCAGATAACAAGGAAAAGAACCTGCGTAGGTTTCGATGAGTGAGATGCAGCATATCCTCGCCTTAACATAATGCCATTCCCTCCGAAACTAATAACAGCAGAAAAACCAGAAGCATCAATGTTTAGCCAAGCCTCCCATGTATCATCTTCTCCGGTAAAAAGAGCATGCAGTCCCTAAATGCGCAAAACCCAGAGATAAATATAAACAGGATATTCGTAATAAAGAGTGAATTTCACCTTTATTTCAAGAAAGTAATCATACCTGGGTAGAGCCTTGCAAATCAACTCGGGCTGCAAAAAGTCCTGATGGCTGAAATGACCTCCGATGCCAAACCTTAGGAAAAAAGACATGTTCAACATTTTGTTCTCCATATAATGAAATGAAAGATGGAAAACCCACAAGCCTTAACTTCCAAACATGTAACAAACATAACAAACGTAGATATTTTTAGATACGAGTGCATTCTAATATAGAGATTTATGGACAAAAAAATACAGGTTAGAAGGAAAAAGGCATCCCAGAGAATACCCGAAAAAAGGCCGCCCTCCAAAATCCACATAAATTAGCTATTCCCAACCCACAAAGCATCCATTTTTTCCTTCATTAGTTGGAGTCAAGTAGATAATTATTCTGTTCAACATCAAAGAAGCACGCATACAGACACGGGACACGGACATGAAACGATACAGAAACACCACATTTCTAGGACACGAACATGTTAGGGACATGGTGAACATAAAATATATTACTATCATAGATGTAATAAAAGTTGAAAACATCTTTTCTAGGAAATTAGGATAATAAAAATATATAAACAATGAAGATACAAATCAACGGTAACTATGCAAGTATGCATAAACTAAACATCCATGAAAAATTAGATTCTGCAAAAACTTTTAAAAACTGCATTTAAACCTCCTAACGTGTCCTCAACATTCCCCAAAGTGTCGCTAACGTGTCCTAGAGTGTCCAAAATAGGCCCTACTTAAGAAAATACAATAAAAATCTGGACAAGTGTTTAGGTATGTACGAACCGTGTTCAGTGAGTCTCGTGCCGTGTTCATGTGCAACACCTGTCTGAAATCGATAAGTGATGCCAGTAGACATGTCCGTGCATCTTAGTCCACACACCATTATATTGAGAAGCACAAAACCATAATGGAGAACCCCATTCAAATGTTGTATTGAATAACAGAAGTACCAAAATTCTTAAAACTGTTTCACACCTTGCTGCGATATGCAAACTCCAACTGTTCACTGACATCTTCACGAAGAGGAAGCCAATCGAGGCCCCATTTACGAGCAAACCAATGACCTCTTAAAACACGCCGATTTTCTCCATTCCAGTAAACAGGAAAGCAATGTCTCTTTACTAAATCAACCTGCAACGAAGATACTATTCATAATGGTAAAGGATTCAGAAACTGAAATTCCTTACAAGTAATCAACTCTTCGTATTATGCATGGTAGAAAATGAAGTGAATCAACTCTTAGATCATATTCCCTTTTCAGAATTCTTTTCCTTTGAGATTCCATAAGTATGATGCACAAATGTGCATTCTAGGCCAGAACAAAGACGATGAAACGAAAAGACGGCAAAATCTGAGAAAACCAATGACAGCCAGACTTACCATAGGACTCGGGGAAGAATAGACATGCTGTAACTTGGCCAAATGTAATTAACCAAAATGATTATGTAAACAATAATCCCATATTCAGATAATTGTAAACCTGTCATCTTGAAACCACAACCCAAAAGAAAGACGTTGCACCACTAACGACTAATCTTCAACGGGATGGCCAATCAGATGCCATACTTTGCCTTAACTGATAACCAGATAGGAACACAAATTGGTGCTAATTTTGGAAACAAGACCTAAGTTTGCTAGGTAGGGTTGTATCATTTCATTGTGCTCATGGACTATAATCATTACAATGCATGATTTGATAACAATACTTGCAGGTTTTCTAGGAGGCATTTACTAGAATTTTTTAGACTTATAACAACCTCAGCAAATCTTTTACATCATTTGCTTTTCAAGTGTCATATATCATTTACAACAAGAGGGCTGAATATGGATATAGATCAAATAATACCTCATACAAACCTCCCTTTACAGGGACACCAACTCTCTCTTCTTCCAACGCATATAATGATTGCTGCCTCATCAATGAAGATGCCTTCGACTCTGGACTCACTTTAGCGTCAGAACTGGGATGGGCCTTGGGACCTTCGCTACACTCTGCATACTCTTTCCACCAACAAGAAAGCAATTCTTCCTCTCTCTGCAGATACACATTGAACAAACAAAGCCTTAGGACTAGATGCAAATGATGCTCCCGATTGTATGTACTTTTTTATATCAGCGAATATATGTACATTGACTAAGTTATTTATGCCAGACTGTCAGTAGAGATAAATTACAACTTTCACCTTTCGGTGTGTTGCTTTTTGATTAAAATAACAAACTAAGGGAAGGCGTGAACCCCTTGCTGATCTGAAAAGTAGAGTTTCAAACTTTTGTACAGGCTCTCAATGTTGTTAAACTACGTACCCTTTAACCATGTTTCTGACTTTGCAGAATTGTTTGAGTAAAAAATAGTTACAGGAAATTTGGTACTTGATCATGTTCTTGAACAGGTGTAGGTGCCACCCTTTGGTGCCATTCATCAGAATATACCTTTTCTTATTAACAGAAGAGGGAAGTTTTTTTTTTTTTTTTTTTTTGAGGTACATATAATTATGAGTCGGACTGATTTCAAATCATCATTTATCCAATACATGATCATATTTAATGAAGGATAACCTGCCACATAAGATGATTGAGAATTTAGGACAATGAGATCAACTACGTAATAAGTACAATCAGTTATGATGACCTGCAAGAAAGATGCCTCTATTGCAAGAGAATCCCTCATGCCAAATCGAAAATAATCGCCCTTTCCCACTATTTCAGTACTGGGGACTGAGGCTGCCAGCTCTGCAGAGAGACAAAGGTAACAAAAATGGCATTAAGAAATAGACATGCACTCAAAGATCTGAAGTCATGAACCAAAAAGCTTCAAGGAAAGAAGATAATACTAAGAGAAGCATTAAATGAGATCTTTACAAAAAAAGAAAATGCTTTTATCCTGATGTTTCCGTCCTACTATAGAATCCAAAGTATCAAACAGTCACATCCTTAATAATTACGATTCTATTACATAGAATTTTACTTTGTCAGCAGTTCTGACAATATTCTTAGGCCACCATGGAACCAAAGACTTGCACCAGACCGCTTCATATAGCTCCAGAATCGTAGCCCAAGTCTTTGAAATTTAGCAACTAAAGATTTTGGGATTTAAGGCAAGAAAGCAATTTTTATGTGTCATCATATGAGTTGTAAGAAAAAAGCAAAGGACATCATCTCATATACAATGCCAAAACAATTCAACAAACTGCCATCTTGGACGTGGGTTCTTTCTCTCTGAATGTCCAATTCATATTATTGATATGCATAACCCTCACCAACTCTGACTTTATCAGGGGACACAATAGTAGTTAAAATCTACATCCCAAGTAAGCTGTGCCTAACCTGAAAAGTTCCAAACCTCCCTAGTCCCTCCCCTCGTTCCTGAATCAGTTCTTGAAAGTGAAACTAGTTGCTTATGTTAACTGGATTTCCAAAGGCAAGTTAAGACAGTAACCAACGATTCTGCAACTATTACTTGTGAAACTAAGCCAAGAAAGGAATACTGAGGCATCTTCCATGTAATAAAGAATAACCAGATGTAATCTACATAAGAGTGAGCTGCTCTATCTGTTTGTTTACATAGAAATCTGTATATCTCTAATCTTCAACAGCTCATCCGCATGCCATCCAAAATGCTAAAAAGATACTTTGCATTCCCGCTTCTTGTAATGTAATATGAGCCGCAAAAATAAAGTAAAAATAGAAGGATTTTAATTCATGGGTTTTTCTTTTCAGGTTAGGAGTCTAAAAATCAGATTGAATTATGTCACTGCAGAGACAGCAGTAAAGAAGTGAGAAACTGTAGCCCCCATGTATCCTTCCCCCTTCTCCTTCTGTCTATTGTTCTCCATGTGGTTTCAAGGCCCCCTAGGAGTTCTATTTCCTCCACTTTTCCTTTCTCCCCCGTTGGATTCAAGGCTCCCACTGGTTTCTCCCCTTCTTTGCAATTATCTATCCAGCAGACTTCAACAGATATATCCCAACTTTATCTATGCTAAGGAATAAATATGGTGCATGTTCTTTTAGTTTATGTTGTATTTTCCTGGTTACATCATCTTGCCAAGATCATAGCCCCTCATGGTGGGTTTCTCTCAACAGGTCCCCTAGACCCCAACCATCTCAAGTTCGTTCCAAATCTGGCCCTTTCCAATTGGGCTTTCAAAATGCCCAAGAAATCTGGATGGTTTTACACCCAAGTGGTCATTTTTAATACTCCAACATTCTAGGTATGCTGGGCCGTGAGTTCAAACAGCCAATTTCAAACATGGGCCAAAATTCTCTCCTATTCATTCACTCAAAGTGGATAGGAGATTGCAGCTGGAAGCCCGCCAACCTGTTGAATCATCTGCGCCGCATTTAAGTGCAATCCACATGCAATCCATTTTGTCAAGTTAATAAAATTTCAAGGTCTTCAAATTGTAATGAGACATCAATGTCTTCCTTTTATGTTCTATTTCCATGTAACTTGTTTGTATTGTGTTTGCTTTCCCTCTTGCTAGATGGTTTGCAAACACTTGGTTGGTTAACTTAGTATCCAGTCCTATGTTGCTTCTAGCGTAGGCTTTCTCTTCTCTATTTTCTTTCTTTTTTTTCCCTCCTGGGGTATCCTTTTTTCTATATCAAGCTGAATAACCGAACAAAACAAAAAAAAAAACAAATTCATCCCATGTTAGTTGCTTTTTGAAAAACACTCCACAACTCTGGCAAGTTACCGGTTGTCCCCAAGGTTAAGCTGTTACGAAATGGACCTAACAATGGATATCAAGCTATTCAACATCCTCCCTTTGCACGTGGAGATGCAGATTTTCATAGATAGAGCAAAACAAAATACGAAAAAGAGAAGCAGAATGCAAACGGAGAACAAATGCAACCAGAGAAACTTGAATCCAAGACCTCTCCCAACCTGAGCTCCGATACCATGTTACTAGGAGGTCATGAGCTCGAATCTTCCCATCTGGGTGTGGCATGGTTTTGCAACAAAACGTTCCTGTCGCTCCTCGGTTCTTGAGGTTTAGGGGGGCCACTGTTTCAGTGGTATTCTGAAAGCAGTCACTTTGTGCAAACATTGTCAAAGGTTAAGTCTGTCTCCAATCATCCCCTGCCCATGCCCCCAATGGTTGGGGACTAGATGGGTTATGTTGTTGTTGTTGTTGTTGTTGTTGTTGTTGTTGCATTTGTTTGGTTATTTTTCCCCTTAATGGAACTATTGGTTGGGTTGAGCTAGCTTTTGGGGTTGAGTTCAACCCAAGACCGTGTAGTATAGTATCAGAGCTAGGTACTAGAGATGGGTAGGGTGCATATCTCTAGCCAGCACACGGCAGGTGCCGCCGAGTGAGCACGCTGCGCGTGAGAGAGGGTGTGAAGCGAAGCCCCATATCGCCTGGGTACCAAAGTAATATGAAGTAAGTAAGCATAGGGGCACCCTCACTTCAATAGAATGTAACAAACTCAACTCAGTACAGTCACACATGTCTCCTTCCTCGAAAGGACTACCATGCATTCACGACCACCACAGTAGGCACGTTCATAGTCTGACCAGAAAGTACTACTTCCTAAGATCCTAAGACAGTAATTATGATTTGATAACTGCAAAGAAAACTGGTTATTTGAAGGAATCTAATGTGTTTTTGTCTCAAAGCATGGGTAAATTGAGATTTGTTGTGTTCCTATACTTCTCAAGTAAATCAAATACGGGGCAGGCATAAATTCAATTTGGCTAGCTGAAAACCAAAGCCTCCTCCAATTTACCCTCCTGGAATTTTCAGACAATGTTGCTTTCGACATTTAATGGAAATGATGATCGCTTCTATTCAGCTACAATGCAATCCTATGAACAGATTTGCCTAGGACTCCCAATGGTCAAGATTCACCCGACAGACACGCTAAACTCATTAATAATTAATTCAAAAAAAAAAGAAAAAAGAATCTGGTATTAAAATACTTATCATGCATTTAGCTTCATAGAAATGCACTAAGAACCTATGTCGGCTTGGGGTTTTCCCTCACAAAGTGATGGATTATTTTTTTCCATATGCAAATTTTTCGCTTTTCAGTACGTTTTAATGTTTCTCACAAAGTCAAGGGTTCAAGATTTTTTTTTTTTTTTTTTAATTTTAGTCCAATATGTTTAATGGCGGCTGCATATTCCAGACTACTTAGCCAAATACTGCTTAAAGATCGGACGCATAACTATATTCAACGGTTTTTACTAGCTTCCAAAATAACACATTTGGCCTTTTTTTCCTTAGTTACAAGCTTCCATCTACTTAGTGACAAGCTTCCATACAAGAACAAAAACCACCAATACAAGAAAGTATCATCAAAATCCAAACACACAGCACCAAATTGGACCAACCAACTCACCATTGTCTGCCAAAGGGACCTTACGAAAATACCAACGAACATCGCCCCCGTCGGATGGACTTCTCGTTTGCGTGAGATACTTCTGCCGACCCTCACACTGATGGATCTCATCTGCCAATCTCATTATGTTTGAGGGCGTGTTCTTCAACATATCAGGCGAAGTTTCGTCAATCCCATGAAACCCAGTAGCTTCTGGAGCAGATACGCCAGCTTCACCTTCACGTTTTCTGCTACTCTCTTCCATCAAACCAGTTCTAAAGTAATACTATTAACCTTGATTCCCAATACCAAATGGGTATTCGCTAATGTGGGCTAATTTGATCTTTCAACAGATGCTCGCATGAATTTTACTACCAAAATTCACATAAATTGAACACCGAAAACGGATTAGTACACTCTGGATTGAACCAAATATGAGCTTCTAATTCAAACGCATGAGTTAAACCTAAACCATACCCATTCTGCTAATATGGGTATGGTTCAAAGTAATTGCCACTGCCGAATGAATTCAAATGACATGAAGAACGAAAACAGAAGGGTACAAAACTTTGAACCAGGACACCAATTACTTAAAGTTCGTTCCAAATGAGAAACAAATAGAAGCAAGGTTGTGAATCCCGTTCCCTTCGGGCCGGAACTTAACGGATTTGAAGGAAAACGGTAACTTTACAATCCAATACCGTCCCGGTTCCATACCGGAGAATACCAGCTGATCTCGGACGAGAAGACGGTAAGTGTGATTTCGGCCGGTATTCTGCAGTGCATGCCATTTTGTACCAGCGCCTCACTCACGGGTCACGAGTCTCGAGTCCCGATCTATGCTTGTCGTTCATGGAGATCCCGACACGCCGGCGATCTCGGACACGAAGGACAGCGCACGAGATCGAGAGAGGGGGGTAGAGCAGATCCAGAGAACTAGATCGACAGAGGGAGAGAGGGAGACCTGATGTTCTTCATCGGTGGAGGCAGCAGGGAATGAAAAGAAAGAGAAGTAGTAGTCCTCGAGTTTCCCCCGGCAAGTAAAGAAAAGTTACAGACCTCTTTGTATTGTTCTAGGGTATGCAGGAGTATTAATTAGGTTAGTGCTGCTCGTAGCTTTCATCTTATTAGTTGAAGAATAGATTTGATAAAATCTCAATTTTTTTTTGTCAAAAAAATTGTCCTCGTTTGATCAAATTAATAGTTGATTTTATCAAATTTTAATAGAACCTTTTGGGAAACTAAGGAAAGGACAGATTGGTGTTGAATGGCAGGTTGGAACAACCGATTAAACTTTTTTTTTTTTGGTTTGCTATTTTTCTTTTGTTTTTTGCCCGCAGGGAAATGGCGGCTTTGTACCCCTTCTCTTTTTTCGAGGGCTGGATTGTCGGATCCGGATCTTTTGTTAGGAACGTGGTGATACGCCTCGCATTAATGTAATCCTATCTAGTGATGACCTTTTTTTTTAAACAACGATAGCATCTCGACCATTGAAAACACTTTGAACGGTTCAGATTATGCACTATAACTTTATAGGACACTTCCAATCCTATAAGACCTCTGGGTCCAATGGCATCCCGACCTTTACTCAAATTTTATTCGGTTCTTAGTCAAATGGAAGTAAAATGAAAGCAAAAGTTTCATTTTACTCCAGATTTCATTCCGAGTCTCTTAAAAGTGTAAATGCTAGAATCATAGACATGGTGGTCCTAGCCGGAACTTAAGGGTTTGCTCTCCTTTTAGATTTGCCAACAACTTTTACGATCACTTCACCTAACGTGTAAGCGCGAAAAAAATTGTGATATAAGTTATAGGAATTTAACTAAAATACACGCAAACTTGACTAGACTTCCTTGCATCAACAACAAACACAAAAAAAGTAAGGGCTTAAAGATGCGAACAATCCAAAACCCGAATGAAAACGTGGACCCAAATTGTGTTAGTTATTGTGTGGGGTTTGTTTACGCGTGTAGTAGTTGGGGAGGAAAGAGAAAGACGACGAGATGTCTCATTTGTAGGTTTCGGTAAAAAGCCACCGCATCATATCACAGCTTAATAAATGAATGGCTCGGATTTCATCTCGACATGAATTCAAATGACATGAAGAACGAAAACAGAAGGGTACAAAACTTTGAACCAGGACACACACCAGTTACTTAAGTTCGTTCCAAATGAGAAATAAATAGAAGTCAAGAACCGAATACAGCAGAAGGAATCGTGGGAAAAATTGGTAAAAACCAAAGCGAATTGAACCCGATCGAAATACAACGAGATGACTTCTGTTCTACTATAAAACAAGAAAAACTGGACTTGCAAAAAATGGCGCCATTCTTTTTGGTTTTTCCATACGCGGCATTTAGTTTGACGCCATTCACTCGAGACTCCTTTTCCCGTGAGGATAAATCTTGTGCTTTTAAAAATACTTTCATGTGCAACACCACTACGAGCCCCTCTCTCTCTAAAACCTGAGCCCCTCTCTTCCCCTGTTTGCAGCCGCCTTATCTAGGGTTTTCCGCCTGGGGGGGGAGCGGCGCCTCCTCCCCCCGGGCTTCCTACCTCCCCCTCCTCTCCCCTCCTTACATCCCCATTCACTTCCTTCCCTCCTCTCCTCTCTTTCTCTCCCGATCCGGTGGTTTTCTCCCCTCTTCTCCCTGCTCCTGGTTTGACGGTGGCCGCGGTGTTGGCTGCGGCTTCTTAGCCTAACGGCTCGTCGATCCGGCGACGTACCACGCCGGTTTTCATGTTGGTGGATCTCGGTTTCTAGCCTAACGGCTAGTGGTCTGTGTCGCACAGGGGGCGGAGATTCATGACCTGCTTTGGCTGTGGCGGCATTGCTTTTGGGCGGTTGTGGCTCGGTCGTCGTGTGGTTATGGTGGCGGCGGTTTGGCGTTGTGTTGAGCGGCTGTTGGAAGCTCGTTGCGGTTCTGTGTTTGAGCGGCTATCGAAAGCTCTTCGGTTCTGTTGAGCAATGATGGGGGCGGCTGAAGGAGGCTCGGGCAGGAGTGGCATGGGGTGACGGCGGAGGACGACAGCGGAGGACGACGGCGGAGGGTGTTGTTTGATGTTTGTCTTTCTGTGTTTGTTATCTGGGCTTTGGGCCTTTGTTTTCTTTTTGGGTTGGGCCAGACCCTTTGGGTTTGGCCCGGCCACCTCTTATTAGTTTGGTCAACAGCAGTGCAGGGACGGCAGTTGGGGTTGCCTTGCGCGTAATGCCTCAGCGTCGAGGGCGACCTTGGAACCGGTCTGAGGACTTTGGTTGGATCTTTGTTTCTTGTTGTTGTTTGGGCTTTTGAGTTGTATTTGTACTTTGAAATTCCGACGAACCAAAAAAAAAAAAAAATCTTGTGCTTTTGGCCAGATCAATTTTGCATGAAAATAAATTGAATAATTTGGTTATTTGTCATGCATCGTAACATTTTTTAATAAATTTGAAGAGAACTTAAAAGTGTGGGTCTACTATTTCCGAGAATTGAACACTACAACAGTTATAGGAAAGTTGATTTTTCCATGTGCCACCGAACGAGGCAAACAAAACAATGTCCCTAGTTACAAACAAGTTTCATCCTGAAACCCATTTTAAAGGTGAGATTGATTTCTAAGATTAGTTGCGGTATGCGTAAACTCACCTGAACATTTGAGTTGAGCCTTTAGTTTTTATCATTACTCATGAACACATTACAACAATTAGCATTACAACAACGAGGAATTAGGAATGCCACTTTTGGTTTCCATTCCATTTCCGCCAAGATTGAAGTGAAATTAAATTTTACATCAACAGAATACTTTAACAAACAGGAAAAAAAAACTCATCTTCAACAACAATCCTCCAATTCATCAGAATTTCGCGCAACGGGAAGGCAGCCCTGTCTCATCATCAACCATCACTGTCTCTGTCGTCTTACATTGCAGCACATCCTGCTGCAACTTCGCTCCGGCGGCCTTAAGTCCCTTCAACGAAAGCGGCTGGTTAAAAAGGTTCAACGGCGGCAACTTTTTGACCGGCGGCAACTTTCCATCAGGCAAATAAATCGTAAAGTCTTCCTTCATCAATGGCACCTCAAAATCAGTCTTTTCATGCTTTAAAACATTGCCCTTGGCAGCAATATGAGCCCCCGGCTCCATATGATTGGTCGAAAAGCTCGCCTGGTTCGGGAAATTCGGGTACAGGCTAACGTACCCTCTCAAATACATCATGTCAATCAGAAACTTTTTCCAAGAAGCTTGCCACCCATTTGTTCTAGACTTAGGGATTTGAACCGGGTTTTGCTTGACATCCTCGGTGAACCTCATGTTCATGTAAACATAGAATTCTCTCCACTGTTTTGGGAAAAAAACCGCCCCCCAACTGCAGGGTAGCTGGTGGAGATAAGGTGTGTTTGGATGGATGTTCTTAAAGAAGTCTGTCGCGTTCCATTTGGGTCTCTCTTTAACCACTTCAACCAAACGAGGCGTGTAGAGTGAGATCGAGGCGAGCTCAGGGAGAGAGATTTCTGGGTCGTAGTGGTACGCTAAGAGGGCGTATTTGATCCACAAATAGTAGTAAGGAGAAACCTCGATGTCGTCTTCGAGTAAAAGGCCGTAGTCGTCATCCGAGGAGGGGTACCAGCTCTCACTCACGGCTCGGATTAGTCCTCCTTGGATGATTCTTCTCTTGATGATTTTCGGGCCGTGCGGCCAAGCGAACGAGTTCACGGCTTTTATAGTGGCCTCATCTACTCCGCTGTCCATGTTGAAAGTGATGGGGACTTCATCACCAACATAGTAAGCATTGGTTAGAGATTGGAGAAGCCTTAGCAGCGATTTGAAGCGGTTTTGGGTGATGATGCTGATGGAAATCCGCATTCTATTCCAGTCTGCATTCAACAAAAGGGTTGCTTTGTGAGCTTACAACAAATTTGAGATAGCAAAATGGTCTTAAGGGAGCAATTTTTGGGTGCCGGGCGGGCATCACATGTCCGTGCCAGAGCACCCGTCTCGGCCATCCAAAACACTTTTGAATAGTTCGGATTTAAAATAGAAAAAGAGGAGAGAGAGGGAACAAATCTGGCTGTCTGAAAGTTTTTTGGACGGTTGGATTGGCTGCTCGGGCACGGACACGTGGTACCCGCCCGGAACCCAATTTTTTTTCTTCTTAAGGACTCCACAACGAGTTGGGAAAATGGGAACAGAAAAACAAAAACGATACCAAACAACTGGAATGAACATAGAGGATGAATGATTGTTCTTACATGGGAGAGCTGTAGACCTCAGATCAACCATCCAGAGAACCTTTTCAACGGAAGGCTTCGGCAGAAGGACGAGCGTCGAACTGTTTTTCGTGGTCTCCGTAGCCATCCTCAGAGCTTTCAACACATTAGGATCGATATCGGACGTAGCAATCACAACGCTCGGGTTATGCATCTTGATCAACCCTTTCATGCTAGAGTACACTCCTTGTACCACAGGCACTTCGGAGTCTGAAACTCCCGATGAAGCTGCCTCCAAAGACAAGTCAAATATCTTAAACCTCCTCTCCGTACAAACCGTCTTAGGCCAGCCGAGGACCACCGCAGCTTCCTCGCAAGGGCAGAAACTGCCCCCAGAGACGGCAATGTAGCCCTTTTTTCGAAAGGTAGACTGGAACTTCTTGAGGAGAGGGGCAAGAGCCTTGACTTCTTCGAGAGAGTGGGCGTAGAAGAACGCATCGATCTTTTGAGGGTTCATCGCGGCCCATTGGGTTATGTAACCCGTGGAGAGGGCTCTCCACCATTGGTCATCGCGGACTTGGACTATGTCTTTGAAGATCACCGTGGTTTCGGATATGTAGGCGAGTCTGTGCTCACTGTCACCCGATGTTTCTTTGTCCTTTGCGTCTACTGGTAGCACAAATGAGCCTGCATTTCTGTACTTTTGGAGCTGGTAGCTGCAGATTTATTTGTGTCAATTGCCAGCCATTAGAAGCTAAAATCAAAATCGAGAATCAAGAAAAAGGAAGATGTGATGAAAACAGTTTTGTAAAACATATGTATAACGAAATTTCTAATGTCAGCCCAACGAGCGGACGATAAAAGTGCTCTTTGACCGGTAAGAGTGCATTCCTATTGATAAAAGTGTTTGCACTCTCACCGGTCAAAGGACATTTTTACCAGTAAAAGAGCAATTTTATCGTCTGAGCTCACAATAGAAAGACTCTATTTATAATACCCATACCCATGAGTGAAAAACACAAAATCAAAGAGAATTTCAAAATAGGGGCATACCTCAGGTGCAGATCTTCGCCGGTCATGAAGGTATGTGGCTTCTCAATGAAAAGCGTCTTGACAAGCTCCGCAGACAAAAACCACGAGCTAGAAAGAAAATCCACCTGCACAATCTTATTCACTAATATATCGTAAGCAGGATCAGGCAAATAAAGCCCGGCTTCCTTCGACCTGAACTTCCTATAGCTAGGGAAAGAATAGTCCTTCTGTCTAAAAGGCAAAATCCTCCCTATGCTTCCCAGAACAGAATTCTTGTACTTTTCTGTCCCGGCCACGTGTGACAAAATCTGCAACATTTTCCTACCGGGAATCATGTCATCATCAAGGATGTATACAAGATCGGCTTCCGTTTGCAAAGCCATTTGGAACCTCCCGTAGTACTTGAAATCATAGGTTGAGCTAATGAAACTGATTCTTGAGTCATTGTAACTGTCTACGATTCGTTTAAGTTGGAGCTCGTTCGGGCTACCAAATGCTATTACCCAAACATGGTGGACGGGGAGGGTCTGGTGGAGCAAAGACTCAAGCTGTGCACAAAGTGTTTTTCTCTTGAAATGGTTTAGGATCACTGTGACTTTTGGAGTAACGGTGGTTGGATTGGTTAATCCATTCTTGATATCCCACCGGGATTTCATTGCCATGAGCTCAGGAAGTGTTTCGGTACCAAAGGACTTGGACTGGAAGTCCAACACCTCCTGATAAAGCTCAGTCTTCAACTGGATCATCTTCGAATCCTCAGACTTCTTCTGCTGGAAATCTATAGTTTCGTTCTCACAGACATCACCCGGGGTGAGATGAATTACTGCAGGAATTTCAGAGTTTTGGTATTGGCTCACTTCGTCGTGTGGAGAGACAACAATAAACTGTTTCCACTGCTGCGCGATTCTTTGAGCCCACGTAAAGTCTGGTTTTGTTCGAAAATCCATCGTTGGGCTGAGGGAATAGAGGAGGAGTGTCGCGTAAATTGCAAACGCGAATTGGAGACAAGTTAGGAAGGTTACAAAACGAGCTGGGGACCTCTTCTGTGGTTTAGACTTGGACTTTCCACCAGCATAATCGCTGAGCATTCCTTCTAAGTAATCCCCACTCTGATTCCGTGCTAAACCCATTTCAGCTATGCAAGCTGTGGATATTTTAGCCACCTGGAAGAACAAACAAGAGTTGAGTAAAAAAAGCTGTGGGTGTTCTAATCATTCAAGTAACAGCAGAGCAATGTAAACTCAATTGTTAAATTGTAATAAGTCTAGGGGTGTAAATGAGCTGAGTTGAGCCGAGCTTTGTAGAGTTCGAGCTTGGCTCGTTGAGTAAATGAGCCAAAAATAGAGCTTGAGCAGCCGAGCTCTTAACGAGCCGAGCCAGAGTAATTTACTTAACAAGCCTTCTTAAACAAGCCAAGCTTTTGCGAGTCAAGCCGAGCTTTACCGAGCTCGTTTACTAAACGAGCGTAAAACTTGAGCTCTAGCTCCACTCGATTACTAAGCAAGCACGAGTCACGAATTGGTCACGAACAACTTGGTTTGTTTGCAGCCCTACTAATAACAGCACACAAGCTTAAAAAAACATTCTAAACAAATTGATCGGCTCCAATCATTCGTGTGAGACCCCAAGATAGGTCCCACACAATAGGGTGTGAGAGTAAACTTATTCATTTACAAATATGCATGATAAATGTGGAAACTTATCCAGTAGTCTCATGCACCCCGTGGCATGGTGCTCCCGGGGCCAGGTCCATTGATCTCGTATCTATTGGTCCTGCTAGTATGAGAAGCACCATATCCGCGTCGTGTTTCGAGACTACTGAAGTATGAACACTCACCAATAGCCAAAAACCCAATTCAGCTAGACAAAGATTCACAGGTACACATCAAGGCAATGTAAAACCACCTTGAAGAATGAAGTGGTTGGCTGGGCTGTGTCCAAGTTTGAGTAGCAACTGATCATGTTGCGAAGTGTATATATACACATTGATTATACAAGTAATAAAGTGAAGTTGAAGGAGCCCAGGGAGAAATGCAGCAAAAAGGTCTCACGGGGTTAACGTCTGTGTAAGAAAAATTGGGTGCATACATAAAGCTTTTCCCTTCAGTACTTTTCCCCCACTCAAGTTACCATATTGGAAGCCGGCTTTGTTGCCTTGAAAATGGGCTAATTCTCTGTTTTCTAATACTTCTGTAAGCTTAATTGTCTCTGTTGTCTTTAATATCATAATTCATTTTACTTTATTCTCAATCTGCCGTCCAATTCCACTAGGCAAAGAGAAGTCCCATTTCATAGACACAAAGAGTGAAACACAACTCCGGCCAAAAGTGTATCTGGAGCCGTTCACCTATTCGATACACATGGATTTAGGTGTATTGAACGGCTCTTATTTTGACTGTCAGATTAATTTTGTGGCTCTACCACCAATGGAGAAGTCATAATATTTTTTTTTTCTCAAACTAACATTATTTCACTCAAACTAACATTATTTCAAAAGCGATGCTTTCCAATTCCAAATCGTATTTTTCTCTTACAGAAGACTCAAAGTCCATCCTAAAGAAATCAGAAAATAAAGTTCCTTTCGAAATCAAAATTTGTCAAACCCAAATCCCTAGAACCAATCCTTAACCTGAAAAAAATACATAGTACTCCCTCCATCCCATTTCGTTTTTCTATTTTCAATATTTATGCCATTTTTCATTTACTTATATCTTTCAGATTTGGAAAACGTTGTATAATATAAATAGTCGAGAACTATCAAACAAGATTCATATTGCATATTTCTGGTGAGCCATAAAAGATACAAGGAATTGAAAATTGACACAAACATCAAAAGTGAAAAAACAAATTGCGACAAGGAGTATTATAGAAGTATCATACTTAGTAAACTTGTTCAAAAAAGGGAAAAGTCAAGCTCACAATATTGCCAATAAAAGATAACTCAGGTCAGAGTCTTTTCTTCCTCAGCAAAACAAGCTAAAGCTAGTCATAAAGCTTGCAGTATAGTCCATGAAATGGCATTCTACATGAGTATTACAGAAGTATGATAGTAAGCTAGTCATGGTAAAGTTAAAGACTTTCCCATTAATTGTACATAACATTTGGATGCTGTTGCAACAATTTGGGATTGTCTTTTTGCCAAGCAAGTCGAATGCAAGGAAAGGAACCAATAGAAGGAATTTTGCTTGCAAGAGGGAGGATTCAAGTTGATTTGGTCCCTTTCTGAAGAAATTCAAGTCAATGCAAGAGAAATTCCTTTGGGTTGGCCTGATTGGTAACATGGAAGGTTTAGGGGTGTTCCAGCAAGGGTGTTTTTAGAATAAACTAGTTTTCACGGTTTTTTATGTGATGTATTGTGAGAAAATGAATTGTCTTGGTTTTTCGAAAAAACTGTTTTTTGTTAGTGGAACACCCCTAACTTCAAAACTTCCCGCAATCAATCAACTCTTGTGAGACCAATCTAAACGGCACTTTGTCCTGATTTTAATTGGACCTCTTAGTCAATTGTGATTGGTGCCTCAAGAATTAGTTGAGGTGCGTGTAGGTTATACCCGATTGGTTACAATGTAGAAGGTTTAGATTCAAAACTTCTTGCATTATATTGACTCCCGTGGGACCAGTCTAAACGGGACTTTGTCCCAACTTTAATTAGACCTCCTAGTAAATGGTGATTGGTGCCTCGAGAATTAATGAAGGTGCGTGTAAGCTATATTCCCGTCCCAAATTGTATCGAAATCCGAATAGGATCAACAATTTGGGACGGGGAGTAACATATAAATAAGAAGTCAAAGCAAGGAACTTCTCCATTTTCTCTATTCGTTGTTACTCAAGTCAATTCTTATTCAATCGTTGTTACTAAAGTCAAAGCAAGGAACTTCCAAAAAAAAAAAAAAAAGAAGAATGAAGAAGCAAGTGCTGAATAGGCCTATAAATCAAAGTTCGGATGCATCACCTTTGTCACACAGTCTAAGTACAGGTGCAACTTGGGCTGAGCCAATCCAGCCCAACCTAAAAAATTAGAAAATAAGGACGGGCTAAGGCAAAATTTCTACAAACAGAATTAAGATTGAAGTTGGACTTAGATAGATGTAGGAATGCAAACGAACCGAATTAAGTCGAACTGTAGAATGTTCAGATTTATTCGTTAAGTTTTCAAACAAATTCGAGGTCAATGAAAATTTGACGAGCCGAGCTCGCCTATATTTGATTCAAATTCGAAATTGTTCGCGAGCCTTAACGAATAAAATATCTTAGATATTTATGCTTTTATACAGGCCTATAACTTCAAATAAAATTTAAATTTTGTATATAAATAAGTTCATACATGTATAAAATTACATAAACATATTAAAATTTACGTTTATAGTACTTTTAAAAGTTTATGAATGTACCAGTTATGTAATTTTCATGTGTACATGTAAAAATTTAAACATATTTAAGGGATCTACGAAATTCTTATGAGATATACGTATGTCGCAAGCCTAATCAAGGTTAATATTGTCAAGTTCAGGTTCGGTTCATTTATTAAACGAGTCTAAAATTAAGGCTCCAGTTTCAGTTTGTTTAGTACTTGAATCGAACTCGAACGGTCTTTTTACAAAATCGATCTTCGAATAGTTCACTGTAGACACCCCGATTTTGAACCCGGGATGCGCTCGAGCATTCCCGATGATGAAACGGACCAATCACGATTACCCGAAACTGGTGAAAATGGCTTGAACTTGATCAAAATCAACCAAACATCGCCAAACAGTCCAAAATCACCTAAAAATAACCAAACCAAGCAAAACCATCAACCTGCCACTAGTAACATTGAGCGCTCAAGCCCTGGACCTTGAGCGCTCAAACCCAAAAATTCCACCTTGAGCGCTCAAGTCCATGGCTTTAAGCGCTCAACTCTGATCCCAGTCAGGAATCTGCAGAGTATCTCATCACGAGATCTCATGCAGGAGGAGCGTCTAACCGTTTGTATACGTCTTCTATACGTAAAATACATCCTACACTACTCCTAAACTACCCCTAACCCATTTTGAATACAAACCCACTTATTCTCTCTCTACATTTTCCCTCCTACACTCCTTCTATAAAAAACCAGCCATTGCCCACTGGTTTGGGGGTGGCCAACTCTCACACACAAGCTCCCTTACTGCCTTTTAAAACCAACTTCTCTCTCTCTCTCTCTAAAAAAAAAAAACACCCATTCATCATTTAAACCACTTACAAAAACCATCTTTCAAGCTCCAAATTTGACCTTTGTGCATCAATCAATCTCATACACTGTCTCATCCACCCAGAATACCAACCAAACGTCCATAATCATCTACCATCAAGCCCAAAATCAAGTTCAAGCTATAATCCTTTTCAAAAAGTAGTTAAACATGTGATATATTCACTGTTTTGGGTTTTCTGAGGGGACCAGTAGGTTCAAGCAAGTTCTTTATACTTGCATTGGGCTTACAAGGTCCAAAATACATAATCGAAACACTTTCAAAAGCTGCAGTTACAGCAGGGGTTGAGCGCTCAAGCCTAATCTTTGAGCGCTCAAACGCATTCTGGGTCAGTCACTGTTTTGCTAATTTTTGCACTCTTCACTGGATTTGATCGTCATTAAATGGTTAAATATGTTCATATCATTCTTAAAACAGTTTATCTCCATCTCCAAAGCATATGCATGAGTGCTAATCTACCACTTCATGATGATTAAACGTGAAAAGTTTTGTAAATCCTACTTTCAAAGGTCAAACAGTGACTGATTGGTGTTCTAATCACTTTGTTTCATGTATTGAGGATCCTGAGAAACATTTAAAATTCATTTTCAAGTCAGAAACCAGAAAGCCACATTATGGCTTGAGCGCTCAAGGTCATGTCTTTGAGCGCTCAAGCTGTTCTTGGCTCATTTGCAGGTTGCTAGTTGTTTCGATGATGGATCATGGTTTAGTTTCTTTCTGGTGGGTGAGAGTTGTTATTGCCGTGCTTATGATCTGAATCCCTCTCTCTCTTCCATTTACAAGCATTTCCTTTATTAATTTGTGGTGATCCTCCTCCTTTCATCATTCTTTAAGAGATCAAGCCACCTGTTTTCACCTGATTCTCTATGAAAAATGTTTTATTAATGTTTGATCCTGTAAAGAATGAGAAAAGAAGCTGTAAAAAGGGTCAAACTCACAGAAACCAGAAACTGGTTTGAGCGCTCAATCCATGAGCCTTGAGCGCTCAAACTGGTTTGGAAGCAGATTTGATTTTAACATCATCTGGTGATTTTCGAAGTGAAATGGTGTTTGTTTAATATTTCTGAGGTGGTCAAGAGTCATAAAATCTCATTAAACATGAAAATCCAGCAAGGAAAATGTATGAGAGGAATGAGGGTTGAGCGCTCAATCCGTCATCCTTGAGCGCTCAACCCCTATTCTGGGATCCAGATTGCAAGTCAGTCTCTTATGTCTCATGGTCATAATCTCTTGCGTTGTTGTACAGTCTTTGTTAATATCTCCCTCTGTAAATATTTGTTGTAATTTTCCTTTATTGTTTTCATCATCACCCATGTAGATCACGTGCACGAGCATCCACCGTAGATTCGTATTTTTTGTGTATATATTGTTGTTATGTGATTCCTATCCCCGATTCCCCGTCTACGTGGATAAATCGAATTTCAAATATTTTCAAAATCCCACAAAATGTTGAGTAGAGACCGGTTCACGGACCGGGCGAGAGGGGTGCCGTAAAACCCTTCCCCTCTCGTAACCAAACCCCCGAATCCGAGAAATCTTTGGTTCCGCCATGACCAGTAAAATCTTTTTCAAATGGGCAAATGAGTCATTTTTTTAATCGGTTTCTCGGGTTCGGACCTCAAATCCGGGTGGCGACTCTAACAATCACAATCTTTTCAAACGCTAAACTGAACCATCCGCGGGCCGTCCACATTCACGAATGACTCAATTCATTTGCAGCTGATAGGCGCGCAGTATCTCAAGATATAAGCGCCTAAGTAGGGCGAATTAGCGCATTAGAGGCGCGTTTTATTTCATTTTCCACTTGAAGCGGTGTTGTCTTTAGTTTTTGGTGTTTGTGTCTATTTTGTAGGAAACAGGTCGGAAAAGAGCGCATAAAGTGGACACATGGCGGTCAGGCATGTGGGGCATGGTGGGACCCAAGCAAGGACGACCACACAAGCTGAAAAGTCATTTTAGAGGAGGCGGTATCGATACAGGAGAAGTCCTGTATCGATACCCAGGTCACCAGCAGCGAACAGAAGCTACGGGTATCGATACAGGACTTCTCCTGTATCGATACCGAGGGTCTTAAAAAGCCAGAAGTTGACTTGCCACGTGTGTTGACTTCGGGGGATATAAATACTCCAATTTTAGGTCGAAGTAGGGTTCGAAACTTTGTTTAATTTTTGCTTTCAACTAGTAGCCGATTTTGCTCTGGAGATTCCACTTTCCGGAGGCTTTTCCATTGAAGTTCTTGGAGTTTTGTTCGCTGTTTCAAGTATTTGCTTCGGTAACTTCTATTTTATTTTCGTTAGAATCTTCGTTCGCGGGAGTTTGTCCGCGCTTTGTTTTTGGATCTCGGTTTTAATCCATATTTAGTTATTCAAGCATGTTTAATTTCAGAATTTTGTTATTTGTTCAATTAAATATGAGTGAGTAGTTCATTAGGTATGGTCGCGGGGTGATTAACACGCCGTGGCCAGGGCTGGTTATGTTCTCGCTCCTATTTCCAGAATTAATAAAGGTAAAAGCAATTTTAGGTTATTAAAAAGCTTCCGTTAGACGTATCCAGGCATTGTCGGAGCCCATGTAACGCGAGGAACGGGGGACCAAAACTCGTTCTTCGCTGTACATGGGTAAACGGCGACCACGAGGATTCGCATCTTTCGGGGTACCTTTTTCTCTCTAAAATCAAACGTTTTTTAGAACACCAAACGGAGCGGAATTATCCGGGCCTGGTCACCGGTGTTATGAACCCTACGACTGTACTTCCTTTTAATTAATTAAATCAAAAATAGTTTTTCTCTTACTTTAGTTAAATCACCAATCAAAATCACAAGGGTGGCTACCTAAGAGCCGCGTTAAACTAGCATCCCGAGTTTTTAGTTAAGCACTTTCCACCTTCTCTGTGGATTCGATTCCGGTCTTACCGGGTATTGTGCTACACCGGTCTCCGCCCTACGCTTGGGGCAACCCATTAAATTAGGTATAGGATTTCGGTCAAGCATTTTTGAAATTAAAAGGAAGTACAGTCGTAGGGTTCATAACACCGGTGACCAGGCCCGGATAATTCCGCTCCGTTTGGTGTTCTAAAAAAAACGTTTGATTTTAGAGAGAAAAAGGTACCCCGAAAGATGCGAATCCTCGTGGTCGCCGTTTACCCATGTACAGCGAAGAACGAGTTTTGGTCCCCCGTTCCTCGCGTTACATGGGCTCCGACAATGCCTGGATAGATAGATGACTTGGACAACAATCCCGACAGTGCTGAAGTGATATTGTGGAGTAAAAGAGCACAAAGTCACACTCAACTCACAGAGTAATTATTCAGTAGTTTGGGGCACTGCCACGTGGTACCTAACACCCCTTTTCACCACACATTATTGCGGGATTCATATAATTAGTAATTAGTCCAACAACAACGTGTACTAAAAAGAGTGTTGGGGCACCACGCGGCAGTGCCCAAAGACCATTGAATAATTTTTCCAACGCACGGGTAACGGTTTTTTTTGGGTCAAAATGGAAGAAACTTCATTAATAGAAAACAAAAGTACATGAGATAATCATCTAGAAATAGCATCATTCCTTAATCGAAGTATTAGAAAGCCACAAAGAAGGATAGCCTTTTCAGGTATAGACAACCAGACCACTACTATCTCTTATAACCACAAATGGTCCAGCTCATTAGCACTCAAACACACTAAAGAAAAACACACACTAATTAAACACAAACTTGAGCCTTTGATGGAATTGGGGATCCTGTAGTGTGGGGCCACACTACAGGGTTGTAGTGCGGTATCCGAACCGTTGATCACCCAATCAATGATCCTAATTTCATCTCAGCACTTGCATGATCCGAGCCATCCATTGCCAAGATGAAATCCGAACCATTGATTACCAAGATCAACGGCTCGGATGACACACTAAAGGGTTGTAGTGCGGCTCCGCACTACAGGATCCCCAAATCCAACTTTGATACCCTTAATTCTCACATCCATACACTGATGGCAACTAATCCAATCGATTTGATTTGTCATCGAACCATTACCGTTGCCACCTTGCTTCGTCAAACCATCACCGTCACTCGCCACTATTGTCGGAACTTGAAACGGCACCTTGACGATGAAGGAGAAGCCGAGAAAAAGGAAAAAAAAAGGGAAAATGCAAAGAAACTCTCAAATCTGAGATCGAGAAAAAACATCCTCACTTGAAAAGGAGGGTTAATTGAAAACGAGAAAAACGACCATCACTTATGAGGAACTAAAACACCCATTTAGGGTAAAGCCCTCCCCTCCCGCCGCCGCATTAGGGTGATGGAAATCGTAGGGGGACGGAAGGGAGGACGAGAGAAGGCGGCTATGGTTTTTTTTTTTTCTTAGAGAGAGAAGCTCTAGGTCGGAGAGAGTTTTTCATTTTCTTCTAGTCAGCATCTCCATTACCAACGTATTGAGTCAAGTAAGGCAAGGCAGTCACCCTTGGGATAAGGGGCAGAGTCAGGATTTTTATCTAGTTGGATAAAAATTAGATACATATACAAGTTATTTTATTTACTTGCTAATCTAAAGAAATAATTAATTTAAGAGGTTAATTATAAGATAGATATAAGCTGATAAATATAATTTTGCTTTGCCCAAAAATTTATTACACCTATATTTGGAAAACAATGAATGATTGTGTTATCAACTCTGAAAAAGAAGAGAATTGTTGGGGTTTTTATGCATTTGAAGCAATTTAGAAAGTTATGGTTGGTTAAAATAACAAAATATGATGGTTTACTATCAAATTTACTTGTAAAAAATCAAAGTAACTGAGATTAAATGACCCACTTGTATCTTATTCCCTCCTTCCCTCCTTGGGATCCCCCCACCCTACCTTGACTCAAAACACTTAAATAGTAAGAGAGGATAAAATAGTATGTGGATTAAATAAGAAGGGTGGATCCACAGTTAAGAAAGAAGGATTAAATAGTTCATGGTTTGGATAAGGAATAAAAAAAAAAGGGAGGGATAAAGAGGGTGGACGATGTAAAATCATGTCAAAAGACTATCTTGCCCTTGATAATGCATATATTAAATTATATATTTGTATAATTATATAAATACCAAAATTAATTAATTTTATATACTATTCAATATTTAATTTGGAAAATGCTAATGTGTGCTCAATAGACACGTTAAGGTTAAATAATGTATTGAAATGTGTGAAAAGTGTATAGAAATATGTGAAAGTGTATTGAAAAGTGTAAAATGTGTATTGTAGTGTGTATTTTTTTTGTTTGTTTGCGTGTTTATTGTGTGCCCATTAGGCACACGTTAGCAACACCTATTTAATTTATAATACTTAATTGCAATATTTTTTATTTTAAAAAATGATTTTTTATTTGTTCTTTTATGGCAGACAACTCAACAAGCCAACAATGCAAAATTCAAAAGTATAAATTTTATCAAAATTTTTTGTATCGAATTAAAGATCTCTATTAGTAGTTTGATTTGATACAAACAAAAACAAAAAATTATGCACGGAAGTACTTTATTTTTTTATTCGAATGAAATTGCATAGGCGTAGGGAGGTAAATTGATGGGGGTAATCCCCCTGGCTAAACATAGGCACGTTTTATTTAGTCTGAAAGGGGGCTGACTAATTAGTCGACGGGCTAATTAGTTAGGGGTGAAATGGCCAGCTAAACACGTTTTGAGGGAGAGGAACAAGGACTAAATAATGCAACCAACTCATCCCCTTCTCAATGCAGCATCCAAACGGGGAACACACACGCAAACACATAGTTAGAGACTCAGATGGAGAGAGCAAGAGCGAGAAGGAGAGGGGGAGAGTTATCATTCTTTTTTGTTCTCACCATTTTTTTTGTTTATGATCACCAAATATCGCCATATATAGTTGTAAGCAATGAATTTAATCTCTAAAAAGGCGATGTGCAAAAACGATTTTGAGAATAAACTCCGTCGTAGTTATTTTAAGGCGACTTGAGTCTAACCCGAGTTAAATAAATAAACTCAGGCTGGGTTTGGAGCCTTGGATCCAAATATCTCGAGCTTGACCAAACTTTCTCGCACCTTGGACTAGGGTTGATTATAATCCCACCGAGGGAAACGTGCAAGTTACATCCCTAGTTTGCGTAAATTACTCCACAAATTTGTAAAGAATTCACCCAATCTCTAATTTTAAAATGATTTTCTCCAATTTTATTTCACAGATGATCACTGCCCCAGGGTCATTCTACACCGGCAGACTATTGGAATAACAATTGACCAAACCACTCACTGGAATTTTCTTTCACATGCCGTAGCAGTTAGATACAATACCTACTCAGGGAAGCCCTTAACTGGGCAGTGGGTCAATTAAGTGTGGCAGATAAGGACAGTCCGGTATATTTCCTTTTTTGCCCTTACTTTTAAGGTCAACATCAAAATTGAAATATTTTTTTACTTCATAATAGATGTCAAATCAAGAGTATGGTGGAAAATTAAATTCTTTTATATGTAATGATGATATCCGTGGAATAGTTGGATTCTCCAAATTGCCCAAACAATAGACATTGTGGGATGAAGGAAGTAGTATAAATCGGTGACTTCGGGCATATGATTCCATCTTGTGCCCCCCAAGAAATTTCATCATATGGTGATATTTGGCGACTACCATCTCTCTAGAGCAGGCCGATCGAGATGCATTTTTTTTCGAGTGGATCTAGCATAAGGGAATGGATCCGAACAAACCTTCCAACAAACCGAACAGGACTCCACCAGTGCAATATCTGGTGGTGGCTTGCTACCCATACTAACAACTAGGACCTGACTACATGTACCAAAGGAAGTGTCCAGAAAATGTACCGAGCATGCTCGGGGACCCACTTTGGGGTCCCACACGAGTGATCCGGACTGTTCATTATTCTTAGAATATTTTTCCGAGGAGCCTCACAAAATTTCAGCTCAATCGGACGAGCATGCTCGGTGGTACATTTTCTGGACACTTCCTTATGTACCCATGGGTTTTTCCTAACAACTAAGGCCAGGCATGGGAGGAGGCAACTTATGACCGCGGACAACCGGCTTAACTGAGGTTATAGATGCCTGCCGTGACTGGCATTCTAAGTACTTACAGCCCGGTCATGAGTTCAAGACACGTTATAGTCTTTCCTTACCAAATTAAAAAAATAAAATAAAATGTTGAAGCACTATATTTGGAAAAGATAATGAGAGCCATGATAATCATGGGAAGCTTCGTAAAACGTATAAAAATAAGATTCGGAAGCTTCCTAAATGTATAAAAATAAGATTTAAGTTTTTCATCAGTGATATATGACAGGTAAGGAACCGATTTCTAAATTTTCTACTAGTGAACTGATTCTCTTCCTTCCAACTTCAGGAACTTCAATTGAATGGAGTCCATGAATTCCTAGCTCCCATTGAAGGGGTCGTCTTCTTCTTCACCAGAATCTTCATCACATCACCATGACTCTTCGGACTTCGAAGAGTTACAAGAGGTTTGTCTTCCACCCTGCAATTGAAAATATAAAGCTCTCAAAAACTGTTTGGTCATTTTTTAACATTTTATGACAGCAATAGTATTGATTTTCCTCGATAATCAAACCAATCTGATTCCTTTTCTAACAGAACAATACAATTCTAGTTTTCTGGCATTATTTCCTCCATTGCTCAAAATCCTAATATCATGCTCCCATGTATTTCCAGACTTCATCACCCTGCTTCTGAAACTGAAACTTTCTCGCCAACCAAGCAACACGACATGATCAAATTCAGGTGCAATGGAGCCGTCCTGAAATCCGAAGTACTATCGAAAATCTTCGCGGAGGACTTCAAAAAAGTGAAGAATCTGAAAACGCCAATCGATCCCCGCAGCAGCTTCGTTCATTGCTGGAGCAAGATTTTCCTAGCAGCATGTTTAGTTTCTATGTTTGTGGACCCACTTTTCTTGTACATGCCCATGGTACAATCTGTTGATCGGTTCTGCCTAGAAAAATCGGTGGCCCTAGGAAGAATCCTGACGAGTATAAGATCGACAGCTGATCTGTTTTTCGTGGCAAACATTTTGGTCCGATTTCGAACAGCCTACGTGGCCCCATCGTCTTGTGTGTTTGGAGCAGGGGATCTTGTTGTGGATCCATGGAAGATTGCGCTGCGGTACATCACCACAAAGGGGTTCTGGTTCGATATTGCCGCGGCAATACCCATTCCACAGGCATTCAACTCTTCATTATCATCTCCTTATACAATCATGTGTTTAACTGCTTCTGAAAACTGGTTTTTGGAAGAAAAATAAAATAAAATTTACTCTCCAGTTGACCCATTTGTGGGCCCTTCCTGGACTCACTTGATTGTAAATTCACCGTGAACTCATACGCGTATGAAGAGCGGCTAATACGCAGGGTTGCCATTCCCATAAGTATATTTTTAGCTGTGCATCAGTATCAGGAGGCCAAAAAAAAAACCATTTATTGGGCCGATAGTAGAACTTTTAAATTCATGTGTACATACTGAATACTAATGTATTTATAATAAAAGTGATTGAGCAAATACCTTTCAGGTGTTGATAATGGGCATCATACCGCATCTGGGAGATTCTGGGATTTCAGACTTGAGAATATCCCTTGTGTTCCTGATGATGATACAATACCTCCAGAGGCTCATCATAGCATCTCCACTAACCATGGAAATAGCCAAGACCACAGGGATCATCATTCAAGCATCTTGGATTGGAGCTGCTTATAACCTCATGTTATACTTGCTGTCAAGCCATGTATGTCATCAGCCCCTTTCACTACTAATAGCAAACAGAATTTTCGTTCGGAAAACTCGATCAGAATGTTGTGCAGATGGTATTTGCATATTGTATGCCTAAAAATGGCTGTCTAGGTTTGGAATGAGAAATTCACAAGGCCATATTATTGTATGGTTTGCCCTATTTAAGTGAGAGAATCTCACTCCTAATACAACACAAGGAGAAAGTTAACCCAACCTTATCAACTATGTAGCACACACACCTAGAAGTCGTCCTGCCCTCTTATTGGACACGGGCACGCAGGGGACACTCGGGGACATGTTCGTGACACGACACGTGGCGTGTCCCTTAAATTTTTGAAGGTGGGCACGGCATGGACACGCATGTCCCACATTTGCGCTCTCTCTCTCTCTGCATATATGTATGTATGTACTAGTATATTTTCAATGTATATATCTCCATAGCTGTGTACGTGTGTCTTGGTATATAGCAGTAAATAACCGTGTATTATATCTTATATATGAAAAGAAAAGGGTATATATCCATGTATATAAACGTTACTGCATACATACATGATATAATTAATGTGTGTGTGTGTGTGTATATATATATATATATATATATAGGGTCCCTTTCTAATCCGGACCTCCATGATCCAAACATTTTTTTGACGATCCGATCCGTCCAATGTGTTCAGAAGGTGTTTTCAAGGGTCTACGCGACAAATCTTCAAAAAAAATATTGGGAAGGGCTTGATCCAAGCAGTTTTCGCAAAAAATATATATATACATTTTTTGCGAAAACTGCTTGGATCAAGCCCTTCCCGGTATTTGTTTTTGAAGATTTCTCGCGTGGACCCTTGAAAACACCTTTTGAACACATTGGACGGCTCGGATTTTCCAAAAATAATCTGCAACACAAAAAAAAATCAATTTTTTCTTATTCTCGGGAGGTTTGGACTAGAAAATTTGCATATATATATATATATATATATATATATATATATATATATATATACAATAATGATCTATTGAGGACTCCCTTAGGATAAGGGAGTGCGGACCTCACCATTCCGGATCAAATTTTGACGATCCGAACCGCTCAATGTTTTTAAAATGCATTTTTAAGGGTCCACGCGGAAAATCTTCAAAAAAAAATACCCGGAAGGGCTTGATCCACACAGTTTTTGTTAAAAACGCTATATATAGCGTTTTTAACAAAAACTGTGTGGATCAAGCCCTTCCGGGTATTTTTTTTTGAAGATTTTCCGCGTGGACCTTGGAAAATGCATTTTAAAAACATTGAGCGGTTCGGATCGTCAAAATTTGATCCGGAAAGTCGAAAAATGGCTTGGTCCGCACAGAATTTTTGTTTGAGGGAGTCCTTAGTAGATCGGCTTCCTATATATATATATATATATATATACACACACATTAATTAATTACAAATTTAATTACAATCTTCGGTGCCTGTGCTCCATAGCTCATCAATCTTCAGAAAATAATTACAAATTTAGACACAATTGCATTCAAATTTAGAGGCCGCAAAGATTCTTTGTTCAAATCCCACCGCTTACCACAAAGAAAGTATGTAGAGGGAGCATAAAGAGTAGAATAAATTATGAAGTTAAGACGAGCCAGTAGTTTATAATTTGATCCAAAAAATGTTTGCTACTTTTGACACAGGTTATGGGAAGTTGTATGTACCTTTTAACGGTACAACGACAAGCAGCATGCTGGAGGAGTGTGTGCAGTCAAGATAATTCAACTTGCAATGACAGTTTCTTCGACTGCAGTTCAATAGGTAGCCCCATAAGGAACCAGTGGATTCAGTCAAGCAATATCACAAATCTCTGTAGTCCAAGTGGCAATGGCAATTACCCATTTGGCATATACGGTCCAGGACTGACGAGTGGTGTGACCACAGCAACGTTCTTGCAAAGATATTTCTACTCTCTTTGGTCTGGCCTGAAGAGTGTCAGGTAAAAAAAGGGAGAAAAAAATGCAGTGTTTATAATCTTTAGAAAGGGGATTAGATTGTCTCCAGTTCACTTTGGGACTAGCAATTGTCATTTTACTGTTTCATGATAGTAAGCAAATGACTTGTCATTAAGCAAACGAAAAAGTATGATTTTAAAGATAGAATATGAAGTGAATATGTTGAAACCATGTGGCTATCATATTGATCTGATTTTCTTCGTTGAAAATCTACACCCTTTAACCTAGCAAGTGAATGGATATCGTCATCATAGCGGAGCTTGTTGTAGGCACAGAAGGCTCAAGCAACATTGTCCAATCCAAACATGGACCAGAGGCAACCTAATCCAGCCCAGTAGAGTGCAAAATGGATTATCAGTAGACCTATAAGTACAATCGTGACATGTGCATGTGTAGCTCCTAACAATGAAAGCTAGCTGGTAACCAGCAAAGGCACGGGTCAGGCCGACCTTCTCTCCTATCCACTCAACTAAGGTGTTTCATGTCTGGTCTACAATTTTATAATTTCTACTCTAAGTACTCAATAGTCAAAGAGTTCTGTATTAGCAATGGCCAATGGGTGTTCTAAATCTGAACTTTGTTGCCGTATATGATTATGCTTTCTTTTCAATGTATTGAATTCACAAATGTTATTTGTGCAGCACTTTAGGACAGAATTTCGTCACAAGCATATTCATAGGCGAAAATATTTTTACCACTGTCATTGTGTTGGTCGGCCTGCTTAACTTAGCATTGCTCGTTGGAAATATGCAGGTAACTTTAAACTTGTTAAAGTTCAATGAGTGTGTGTGCAGATATGTTTGTCCAAACTATATTCATATTGGGGCTTCCGTTTTCCGCAATTATGTGCATATTACGTATGGAAGACACTGCATGTCAAATGCTTTTTTCTGTCAATTTGTTATCAGCGTCTCGTTGGACTCATCTTTAGTTCTTTGTTTGCTTAAAACTGACACAATAAGAAAAAAATGGAACATAATCTATAAATATATATCCACAGGGACAGAGCTGTTTTTCCATCAGCCACGACCCCTTATAGATTCAAGAATTCTACTGTTATCCCTACATGCCATAGTATTAAGCCTCAATAAATTATAAATTCCGACTTCCCGACATATTCTACAAATTAAATTTACCTGCTATAAACATGCTTCCAAAACTCTCTCAACATGAATCACTCAAGCATATAGATTCGAGAGGCAATGTCTTGAACCAACCAATCAAACCCCCCAAGCAGGCCACCCCAGTGTATGCGCTACAGCCTACAATTTCCCAGTGGTTTCATCCAAGGCTTCCAGGTTGAGTACCATAGCTATTTCATCCGGCAAAAGAGCACCTTGTAGGTCTTGTTTATTAGCTAGAATCAGTAATGATCCTCCGGATAGTCTCTCCTCCTTCAAAAGATTGTGAAGTTCGAATTTGCAGTCATCTAGCCTTCTTAGATCAGACCTATCAACAACCCATACTAAACCATCAGTTTGCTCAAAGTAGTTCCTCCAGTAAGACCTGATTGTCCTTTGGCCCCCCAACATCCCACATATTAAGGGTATACTTGTTGTAAGTGATAGTCTTGATGTTGAATCCGAGTTTAGGACAGATAACACTCATGTCCTCTACGTTGATTTTCAGCACAATTGTCGTCTTCCAAGAGTTGTCCAGTCCCACCATGAGTACTCACATTTTCTTTCTCTTTCCCCTTGATTTTCCGAATGATGCTCATTGCTGAGAAGCCCTGTTGCCTTAGCAGTCTACCCCAAACTGAGGGAAAACAGATACATTGACAATAGCAAGTCAATGAGCAGAAGAAACTTGTGTGACTCGATACGGGGCATTCGAGCTTCTAGTCATGCCATTTGGCTCAAGGACAACCTCTCCAATCTTCGATGCAGAAATCAATGGACCTCTGCGATACAGAAGTTTTTGCTTCTGTAAATCCTTGCAACTCCAAAACTGTACCAGCTCCTTTCAATTGTGAGTTAGTTGTTGGTTCTGACGTCTCCCGTCACATGATTATACCATCTAACAAGCACCCAAAAAGAAAAAATTTATACAGGTCAAAAGGTCTATCTAAATATTGTCATTATGAATTTCCTTAGTTTGCCATCTTACTAGAGTATTATAACAGGTGTGATAACAATATTGATATGTTGACCATATTTAGATACCATCTCATGTGAGACCTTAACTATATGAATTATGCATATTATGTTGGCAGAGATACCTCCAATCATCATCAACACGGTTAGAGGAGTGGAGGGTTAAGAAAAAAGCTAAAGAGCAATGGATGCATCACAGGCAACTACCCAAAAAATTAAGACAAGGCGTCCGGAGATATGATCAGTACAAGTGGGTGGCTACCCAAGGAGTTGACGAAGCGTCTCTCCTCAAAGAGCTTCCCAAGTACCTCCGAAGGCAAATCAAACGACAATTATGCCTCAATCTTGTTCGACGAGTAAGTCCAATTCATCTGGTTAACTACCACTCCCATCATGAAGAAATAAGATCATCCGATAGACTCATAGTCCATCAACCATGACATGTTGATGTGGAGCTCCCAAACAGTATGAGATGGATTGTACCATCTTCTCCCTCACCAAATTGTTACTCTCATTTTTGTTGGGAGCAGAATGATAGCATTGCTGATTTGGTGCTGTGGGACCCCTAAATAATTAAAGAGTTGACAAAAAGTGACCCAGTTTAAACTTTAAACCCCAATAAAGACGTCTGAGATAATAAAAAAGTGAATATTAATGCCACAAATTTGCCAAAGTGACACCAAAGCTCCTCGTATAGGGCATTGCTGTTGTTTTGTCATGATTGGTCATTTTGGAGCGTAGGTGCATCTAGATGGAGTCCAAATTTTGGAACCCTATGCTTTATTACAATAGAGAGCCGATGTAGACAACGTTTGCAAAACTGAATGATACTTCCATGGACCAAAAAACAGGTACCTTTTTTTGTTGAGATGGATGATCGTCTGTTGGATTCAATATGCGAAAGGCTCAAGCCAACACTTTGGCCTGCTGGCATGTTCATCGTGCGCGAAGGTGACCCTCTCGAGGAAATGCTCTTTATAATTCGTGGCCACCTTGACTCATACACCACTAACGGTGGCCGAACTGGGTTTTTCAATTCCTGCCATATTCAACCGGGTGACTTCTGCGGTGAGGAGCTACTCACATGGGCGCTAGAGCCGCGTCCAAGTGACACCCTCCCATCGTCCACACGCACTGTGAAGGCCATATCTGATGCTGAGGCATTTGCTCTTGGGGCCGATGACTTGAAGTTCGTGGCATCACAGTTCCGCAAGCTACATAGCAAACAACTCAGGTGATTTTAAGATTTAAGCCTCTCTTTCCTTCGAGTTTGTTCTACATATTTGGTTACTTCATTCCTTTCTTTAAATAGAAATCTTCATTTAGGAACTTTCGGTGGATTTTTTTCCCGATTTAGATTCTAATAGGTATGTTTTATTTTACCAGTGCCTGTCCAAATGACATAAACCATTTGACCTTTGTTGTTCGTATTATTGACAACATTCTCTTAGTATTATTACTATTGTATTATGTTTCCACTTCCCGTCGACCACCTGTGGGCTGTTGTGTTGCATGGACACATTGGTGAGGTTTATCAGTCGTGTCAAACCGTCAAAACCAGCATGAAGGGATGTGAATACGATTATACAACTGTGACTTGCATGCCACTCATCGATCTCCTAAAGTATATTAAGTTCTCTTCTATGTTCACCTATAAAGACAATGGTAACTAAACATTTTTAGTGATCAGGCACAAGTTACGGTTCCATTCGCACCAATGGCGCCTGTGGGCTGCATGTTTCATACAAGTGGTGTGGAAACGATACAGAAAGCGCAAGGAATTGGCTGAATTGAGTGCTCAAGAGGGTGGCCATATCTTACGTGAAATGGACATGTTGGTGCCTCAACCAGGGGCTGGTACTCTGCGCTTGTTGCAAAAGCCTGAAGACCCTGATTTTTGTGCAGATGAGGTCTGAACATAATAGTTTCAAATGGAGAGATTCAAATATATGTTCTCTTAGTGGACATACTACTTGGACCCACGCCCTAAGCACGTTGGGTGTTGTTGCTATGGGTGATGAAAGTTGTCGAGTTGGATTATGTTTTGCATATATTTAGGTACTGCTATTCATTTCATTGTTTTCTTCAAATTTGAGATACGTGAATACTTGTATATCGTAGGTAAAAAACAGAAGTCACTGACCGATAACCATGTTTTTTTAGGGAGAAATAACTGTGTGATCATTGGAAATGAAGCTTTTGAAAATTGTACATATATGTACCCCCCAAAGTTGCAAATCACAATAATGTGAGCAGTGAGGAATGAAGTTTTCTTAGGTGGGTATATGACATTATTTATTTTCTCCTGAGCCCAAAAGATAAGGCCTCTAGATCTAGTGGCACACTCACAGTAGAGGTTCTTGAAGGTTAAATATGCCTTCCCTCATAAGTAATGTCATGTTCTTAGCTCATTTATCAAGAGCAAATAACCTACCATTGATAGAATGCCCTCAGCTTACCTTCCAGACCTCCAATTGAGCTCAATCAACTTCATCACCTACAAATCCACATTGATACCTGTAATTAACCCAACAGAAAAGTTACTACTATCCACCCTCACACTGGCAGCTCACCGTGTAAATCTGTTCACCTGTTCTCATTAGCCATTATCTCTATTACGTATCCTTCACCCTGCAACTCATTAAACTTCTCAGTTTAAAGTTGTAGTTCTAACTTTTAAACCCCTCCTTCTTCTTACTTCCTCCTCCTCCACCATACTGGCCAACTCAAATACCGGATTGGGAAGAAGCTGAACTCAATAGCACTAGGGTAAGAACCTAAATCTGGCTTTGACCTTGGTAAGAAGTACACTTGGTTGAACACTTGTAAACTCTTAATAAGACAAAATTTTGTAGCTTAGAAGTTCTTAAGAGCTCCGGTGTAAGATGCTCCTTCATACACCACGTAGACATGTAAATGCCATATGTGCATGTCAATTGTTTCCATGGGTTGATCCATAAAGTTCAGGTAGGTGACCTAGTTTCCGTCCTCGTAACCAAGGCAATGCTTTTTGTATTCAATCCTTTGCCATTAAATAAGCACCCATAAAATAATACTTCATAAAAAAATAATGATAATAATAATAAATAAATAAAACTCATACCACCACGGCACCAACTTTTTAAAATATAACCACTTCAAAAAAAAAAAAAAATTCTTGGAGAACTTAAGTTTTGCCGTGACATTGGCATAGGCAGCACATGGCATCATGTTGAAGTTTTCTTCTTTTATTCTTAATAACAAGTCAAACAATGGGACAAACAAACACAAAGGGTAATAATTTAAGAATTCCTGGCTGCTGCCTTTGTTATTTATTGTATTCATGCTTGCCATCAATCATTGGGTTGTTCAAGTTAGTGTTACGAGTACCGGAGTCAGGATTCTGACTGGGAGGGGGGCAAGAACATTTCGTTGACCATTTTTAAACCACCAATGTCTTTGTATTCCTTATTCATGAAAAGCACACATTTTCTAAAATTGACCATGCTTCAAAATAGAACAATAGTTTTACGATCCAGAACCAACATTTCCCAAAATAAGCTACTCCCTCTGTCCCTAAACTTTTGACACTTTTTGGACAGTGTGCCATTTTCAAATGCCTATATCTTTCAATGTAATTGTCAAAAAATATGCAATATGGATCTTGTTTGATAGATTTTAATTAGTTCTATTAAACAAAGTTTTCAAAATCACATAAAACTTTATAAATAAAAAGATATAAGCAATTTAAAATGACACACAATCCCAAAAAGGTCAAAAGTTTAGGGACGGAGGGAATATGATAAATTCTTTAGATAACCGCAGTGTCTGAGAATATATAATCTTTGAGCTAAACCAAACTTCATTACAACAAGAAAAATTCGCAGGGGCCAGGCCCCATGTCCCTAAACAGTTGTGCAGAGCCATTTCACCCCAAACATACGAAGAGTCATTTTATCGAACACGTTACCCGCAGTAAGATAGGCGAATTTATGCACAACAATTGTAAATTGCTATGCATGAAATCGGCAACTACTCAAACACATAAACTAAGCACGGACAGATCACTAACCTAGTAACAAACAAGTGGTAATAGATGAATGCTTTCCCAGCAGCAATTTGTAGATTCCCGATGCACACAATTGGTTGAGGATTAAGGGCAAGCTAATTGTTGTTTAGATTTCGTGGAGGGAGGATTTTATAAGAACTGAAATTCTGCCAAATTAATGTCTGTAAATTTGGAATCAGAGATTCAGAACTATAGAGCATCCCCAACCTTGGCTATAAAATTGTCAAATTTTTTGAAACGCTTATGTAGCAAATTGGCATCTTTCTCTCCAACCGGCAACCATAGCTTCAAATTGGGAGCAGTTCTTTTTCCTTTTGGAAAGTTTTGTTTGAGTCACTTTTTCTAACGCAAGGGCATCACAGTGGACTCTTAAACGTTTCTAGGCGAGACACCTAACCTTTAGTAATTCATTTGCTCAATTTTGGTCTTAGAAGGGCGCAATGGGATGTATTTTTTCAGTACAAGGAAAATTTGGGTGATGACTGGCTTATTTGGGGTGATATGAACGACATAATTAGTGCGGATGAGAAAAATGGGGGGTAGCACCGGCTCAGTGGGAACTCAGGGGGTTCCAGAACTTCATCAACCACTGCCATTTAATTGACCTTGGTTTTTCTGGCTATCCATATACTTGGCGGAATAATCGTAATGGGGATGACTATATCCAAGAGCGTTTGGACAGGGCCCTTGCGTCCTCGTCGTGGAGAGTGCGGTTCCCACAGGCCAGTGTCGAACATTTGAATGCAGTGGGTTCTGATCATAGTGCGCTGCTCCTTCATCTAACTCCCACTGTATTACAGAAGAGAGTGCCCTTTCGGTTTGATGCAAGATGGACCAAGGAGGAGGATATGCAACCCATCATTCAACAAGCATGGGAAGTTCCTGTACATGGTTCTAAATTATTCACTGTCCAACAGAAAATTAAGGAATGTCGAGCTTCTATTCGGAATTGGAAAAAACGCAAACGGCTAAACTCAAGGGAAAAGATCATGGAGTTGCAGGAGAAGATCCATCAGATCCAGAATGGGCCTTTGCAAAATGGTGACTTACTTCAACGTTTGAAAGGACAGTTACACCATGAATGGGATAATGAGGAACTTTTCTGGAAACAAAAAGCTCGGGTTAATTGGTTGCAACATGGAGACAAGAATACGAGCTTCTTTCATGCATCTGTTATTCAGCGAAGGGCCAGGAATAGGATTTCAGGAATTGAAAATCAGTCCGGCGAATGGGTGAGCACCAAAGATGCTGTGAGGTATGATTTTCACCAGTACTTTCAATCCATTTTAACAGCCTCTCCGGTGTTGGACTTTACCGATACAATTAATGCAATCCCTCATAAAATCAACTCTGATATGAACCAATGTCTTATACGACCTGTTACGAGCATTGAGGTTCACGAAGCCCTCATGTCCATGCATCCTTCTAAAGCCCCAGGAATAGATGGCATGACGGCCTTATTTTTTCAAGCCTATTGGCATATATTGGGAACGGATATTACTGAGGCAATTCAAAGCTTTTTCCATAGTGGATTTCTCCTCCGAAGCCTTAACCAGACACTTATTACCCTCATCCCCAAAATCAGTTGCCCTACCAAACCTTCTCAGTTTCGTCCTATCAGTTTATGTAATGTGGTTTATAAACTGATTACAAAGGTTTTGGCCAATAGATTACGCATGATTCTACCATCTATAATCTCAGATACCCAAAGTGCATTCCTTGGAGGGAGGCAAATTACTGACAACATTTTGATCTCTCATGAGATTATGCATTCTTTAAAAAATAGGAGGCAAGGGAGAAAAGGCTGGTTCGCCCTCAAGCTCGACATGGCCAAGGCATATGACAGATTGGAATGGAGATACATTGAAGCAGTGTTGATGAAATTTGGGTTCCATCCGCAATGGGTCAAATGGGTGATGAATTGTGTTGAGATAGTTTCCTTTGCAGTGGTGGTGAACGGGGACAAGGGAGATTTCTTTTCCCCTCAACGAGGCATTCGGCAAGGCTGCCCCCTATCCCCATACCTCTTCATCCTATGTGCTGAAGGACTTCATTATTTGATTCAGACCGCAGTTGAGATGGGACAGATGAAAGGCATCAAAATCGCTCGCAATTGCCCTCAGGTATCTCACCTTTTTTTCGCGGATGACTCTATTATCTTTGGTGAAGCTACCCTTGAGAATTGTGCTGCCATTAATGAGGTATTCCTGAAATATGAACGGGCATCCGGACAGATGCTTAATAGGGATAAATCCTCACTTCTATTTAGCCCCAACACCTCGAATTCGGTCAGGACCAGTATTATACAAGCCCTTAATATCCAATTTGGAAATGGGGGAGGTCGGTATCTTGGTTTACCCTCGATCATTGGAAAATCAAAAAAAGCGGTGTTTGCATATGTGAAGGATCAAATTCTGACTCAACTTAAGAGCTGGAAAGAAACTACCCTTAATCAAGCTGGTAGAGAAGTTCTTCTTAAATCTGTTGCCTTAACCAAGCCAAACTTTGTCATGCAATGTTTCTTATTACCCAAAGGGCTCTGCCGTGATTTGAACAAGGCTGTTCGCAAGTTCTGGTGGGGCAGCAAGGAGGGGGAAAATAAAATCAATTGGGTCAGCTGGGATACACTTTGCAACAGCAAGGAAGATGGGGGTATGGGATTCCGAGATTTGCACTCCTTTAATTTGGCCTTTCTAGCAAAACAAGGGTGGAGATTGCTCCAAGGTCATAACACGCTATTTCAGAAATTGTTTAAGGGCAAGTACTACCCTCGTTCTTCGTTTTGGGAAGCCCCATGTAACGGCACTACGTCATGGGCATGGAAAAGTATTGTGGCTGGACGTGATGTGCTCAGGAAAGGTTGGAGATGGAGAGTGGGGGATGGCCAAAGTATCAATATTTGGACAGAACCTTGGTTGCCACGTTCGTATTCATTTAAAGTCTTTAGCCCTCCTAGCATGGATCCTCACGGTTTGCATTCACTGTCCAAGGTTTCGGATCTTATCGACAATGACCTACACCGGTGGAAGGAGGATTTGGTCAGGGGCAATTTCAGTGAGGACGATGCTAAGGCAATCCTAGCTATTCCAATCAGTAAACGAGGGGTGGCAGATAGAGGCATATGGCATCATACCATTGATGGAGAATTCACGGTTCGCTCGGCTTATCACTTAGCTAAATCCTTGGGATTCAACAGGAACATGAGAGCGAAGGGCGAAACAAGCACGAGACTAACACCTATTATGAATTGGAAAACAGTGTGGAGGATATCGGTGCCTACCAAGGTACGTCTTTTTATTTGGCGATGTTTACACAATGCCTTAGCCGTACTCGCTAATTTAAATAATAGACATCTGGATGTTAATCCCATTTGTTCTTTCTGCCACAAGAAACCTGAAACAGTAGAGCATGTTATGTTTCAATGTAAGCTAGCAAGACAAGTTTGGCATTTGGCACCTCTCCCATTTAATTATTCTGTTGATTGGGGATATATGACTTTTGAGCAATGGTGGACATCTCGATTGTTAGCTCTACGCACTGATGGTGAAGTCAAAGAGGAGATTGGAATTGTGGCTTTTCTTTGTTGGTCACTTTGGAAGTCCAGGAATAAGGAGCATTTTGAGAAGCAAGCTAGAGATCCATCTATGATACTTGAGCAAGGAATTGCAAGTTGGTTAGAGTACAAATCTGCGTATGAGGCGAGCAAGGGGAGTGTTCCTGCTCCTGAATTTTCCCACAACCCAATCTGGATACCACCCAACAATGGAATCGTTAAGTTCAATGTTGATGGAGCATTAGATGAACGCAATGGCTTGAGTGGAGTGGGAATTGTGGCACGAGATGTGTATGGTAACTTGCTTGGGGCAGTGATGGAATCTTTCAAGGGGTTTTTTTTCAGTACGGACTATCGAAGCTATGGGTTTTAGATGTGCTTTAGAATTAGCTCTCCAATGGAACTACTCTCGTGTTATTATAGAAGGAGATGCTTCACAAGTGGTTCAGGCGCTCAACCGGACAAAGAGATATGCAGATTGTGACTCGGTTATTTTGGACTGCGTCCAACTTGCCTCTTTATTCTTATCTTGTTCGTTTTCTCATGTAAAACGTGATTGTAACAGGGTAGCTCACTCGGTGGCTAGGCATTCCCTGTCTGATGTTAGGATGGTATGTTGGAGGGGTGATTATCCACAATGGCTATCATCTCTAGCCTTCGAAGATATTAGGGCTCTTAGCCCGTCTTCCTATTAATAAAATTCTTATTCACGAGTTAAAAAAAAAAAGGACTCTTCATAGAAGCTCCTAAGGATGACTCCTTAACATGACTCCTAGCACACTACCTAAGTTTAGGGAGGGAGTTGGGACTGAGGAGAAGAGAGCGAAATAGAGAATGAGAAAAGAAAGGGGGGAAATGGGGGACCCACTTACATTTTTGTGTCCATAAATAATCTTAGAACATAGTCTAGGAGCTAATTTTAAAGAGTCTATTGGAGTGCTCTTCCACTCCTAAATTAACAAGTCCTTAACAAACAAAATTGGACCCCACTTTTGCTTACGTGTCCACTTTATGAGTCATTTTAGAAGCCAAATATAGAGAGTCCACCGTAGATGCCCTGAAAGGATTTGATATTACCTTAAAAAAATGGTATGAGTGAAGGGTTATGCCAAATCTGCATAGCGTGGCATGGCTGAGGTCCTCCGACAATTAAGTCATCAGATCCAATGGGACTCCCGACGACTCCTTTAACGCAGGGGTTTTCTATTTTCTCTTTATGTTTGAAGGGCTGTCTCAGAGACGATAAAATTTTGGTGGTGCCGACGCCAATTTCGCCGTGCAAAAGTGTTTTAAACTGTTCAGATTTCTCCCTCCCTTTTATCCCTCTTTAAAAGTGTAGGATACACGAGATTATACGCCAATGCGAGGAATGCGGCAACCAAGGCATTCACCTCCAGTTAGATGGTGGATTATAACCCCAAGAAATTTCTTCAAGTCCGATCAGGAGGATGTGATCAGACTTCATGCGTTCCATTCACTCCATGACCAGACTTGATACTTTCAAAGTGTAAAGGAGTTTCGAAAGAAACACAACCATCTGTGAAAGTCTTGCCGAACTAGGGCCCTTTGGAAATATTGTAGCTAGGGGTGTCCACGGATCGGTTGCAGCGGGATCGGTTCGGTTCTCAATCTGATCTGCCCGTGACAGATTGTCATTTTTTAGATCCGCAACCGTCCGTGGGTGACATACGGATGGGACGGTTCGGTTACGGATTGAACAGATCGGGCGGATTTGGTGGATCAAAGAAGGATTATTAGGCGGATTGGGCGGATCGAACCCGAACCGAACCGAACCGAACCGTATCCATCAAAATAAAAATATTAGGATCCGTATTCATCCGTAACGTACCTCGGGTGAGTAAACGGACGGATCGGTTTGGGCAGATTGAACGGATTGGGCGATTCGCTTGGCAGCCTTAATTGCAGCAATCTGAATAATACTAACGATTAATAACACTGACAAATATGTATAAGGATGATCCATATAATGCGAAAGGACTCAACAAAAACTTGAATTCTCCACGAATGTGGGGCTCTGCTGCCTCGTGGGTCAGCAGGCCTTGCCAACTCCAATCTGGATTGTCCAAAAGTGTTTTGGATAATTCAAATTTAAAATAAAATTCTTCTCGGAAAGTCTACTCTTTCAGGAGAGAGTATTCTTTTCCCCAGAAGAGTTTTATTTTAAATCCGAACCATTGATTGTCGAGATGAAAGGTTCTAGATGCGGTTGATAGGGCCTGTCGACCCATGGGGACGGCAAGGACACCGCATTCCCTAAGCACTAAGCCGTCTAAGGCAAAAGAAACAAGGAGAGTTATGAGTGCGACGATGAATGTTGAAAGTATTTATAAGAGAAAAGGAGGGAGTCGTATTCAAGATTCGCAAGGAACGAGGAACGTAATAAATACAAGATAAGATTAAACACTCACTGAATGATGGATGTGACAATACGACGTAGAGTAGGATAATAGCCTATCAAGATCAATCAGGAACCCTACAGAGTACAGACGAAAAAAGAAACAACACCCCATCGCGCGTATGAATAGGAATCCCCTCTCGGCAAGATACATCTAGGCCACTGCATAAATCAAGGAAGGTGGTCGGCCGACATGATAGAAACTTGTCCAAAAAGCAACATGAGTGCCTATTAAATAGGGAGAAAAACCCAATGACAAGGGAGAGAGACCTTTTTATACTCTTAAGTTTTTCAATACATAAGAATCCTCTAAAATGATTCTAACTACGTCGGAGGATATTTCCGGTCAAACCCCCTCCCCCTTTCCTTGACCATAACGGGTTTACTTGTTTGATCGCGTGTAGAAAAGTTTGATCGCGTGTAGAAAAGAAAGAATAGATTTTAGTTAAACTCTGCCATCCCCAAGATAGAAGTTCATGGTGAAACTCCAAACATGTAGGAGAAGTCTTCCAAGATTTTTGGCCCTCACAAGTCCAATCCTAATCAGGGCTAAATCCTCTATTATATGAGCATAATTTTACACTTTTGTGGCTTAAAATGCAAGAATAATGATTTTTTTTTTAAGTTGCTAGTTTTTTTAATCAGTTCAGTAGTAAAATGCATAAATTGCCCCATTTTCTTAGATATAACTTTTCCCGTATGATTTGAGTGGTCACGGTGAAGACTATATATGGTCTTGTTCGGTTTAGAGTTTTGTTTTAGTTTTGGTTTTGTTGACATCATCATTTTTCTCTCTATCTCTCTCCACTCATTACACCTGCTTACATCATCAAAACTAAACTAAACTACAAACCAAACACAGCCATCAAATTTGTACAAATTCACTTTAAGAAATGAAGATGCAGGGCTGGCCCTGACCCAAGCCTGGCAAGACCTTGGGCTAGGGCAACCCCCCGGCAGGGGGCAACAAAAAAAAAAAAACGTAAGTTATATATAAATATAAAAAGTTCCCAATTTGTCACTGATGTGATAACTTGGTGTGTTGGTCTCCTGAGAGTTTTTAAGTCTTGCATCTTCATGACTTGTGTTCAAATCCCACCAGCGTGACTTTTCCCTTTTTTTTTGCCCTTTTCGTTATATACAAAAAAAAAAAAAAAACTTTATCTAGTGTAGCCCAAACCTTATTAAGCCCATTAACTTTTAAATTTAAAAGGCCCAATAACTTACATTTGCAAAGCCCAATTAGAACCCAATCTCTAATTCTCTTTTACAGAGATGCACCACACCAGATTATTAGATTTTTAGATTAGAAAAGGGTTTGAGCTTGGAACGAACAGAAGAGGGTTTCGAAAAAGTGTAAGTCTGAAATCCCAATACTCTCTCTATCTCTCTCTCTCTCTCTCTCTCGCGCGGAATATTGTTTCCCACTGAGGCGGGGCTTTGCACAAAAAATCAGTGGTGTTTTGCATAAATAATTCGGTGGGCTTTGTTTCAAGAGTCAACAACCATTATTAACCATTATCTATTGGAGAAGAAGGGGTTAAGTGGGGTGGGCTGTCGGCAACATTCAGGTAATATTCTTCTCTTTCTCGTTAACTGTTAACTATTGAAACCCAATAAAAATTTGCTAGCCCTAATTTTTTTTACAAGGGCAATATTTTTTAAGATTTTTTTGTGTTTAAATTTTAGTAATTGTTTATATTCTCCGGATTGAGTAACGATGTGTTATGTGTAGTCGTGTACATTATAATATGATCCACTATAAAGACATTGCATATTTTATAACAATTGCTTGATTAAATAGTAGGTTTATGTTAAGCATTTACTAATTATTAGAATGAATTATGAGTAAGGAGAAGTTGTTTTGAATTATAGGTACTATGACGAAGAATGATGATGATAACAAAAGAGTGAGGGTTCGAAAACAAAATTCCGGATACTATAATAGAAAAGTCAAGCAACGAAAAGATACAATCGCAAAATCACTAGTGGGTTCGATCTCTAGCCTATTTGATGCAAAAAAACAAAAAGATCTACTTTCGAGTCAAGTTGAAGAAGCAAGTGATGAAGAAGTAGGAGTGGAATGTGTTAATGAAGAAGCTAGCGGTGAAGGTATGAATGATATTCATGAGGAACCTACGGGTGAAGGTGTTGGTGTAGCAAATGAAGAATCTAGGGAGGGGCATAATGAAGACCCTATTCCTACGAATGGTAATTTTGGGGATGGAGGTGTTAATGAAGAAAATGAAACTATGCTTGACCTTGAGAAAGATGTTGATGTGAACTACGATCCGGGATTGTGGGGAAGTATTAATCATGCTAAGAGGGTAATGTTAGTTCAACGAGGTCCTATTGAGAGAAAATGATGTGTTTCCAAAAGATATTAACAGGAGACACTTCTCTTCCAATCATTACATTTGTGATCTTCCAAATGGTGAGAAACAAGAAAGGAGGTGGCTTGTGTATTCAAATGAGTTGGATAAGGTCTTTTGTTTTTGTTGCAAGTTATTCAAGTCTAAACCAATGAAAACTAGTTTGGCCGAAGAGGGAATTAATGATTGGCATAACCTTCCTACAAAACTTAGAGAGCATGAAAGGAATGTGGAACACAACGCCAATGTTGTGAGGTGGGTGGACTTGCATAAAGGACTTCAACAAAAGCAACAATTGACAAAAGAATGGAAGACCAAATCGACAAAGAGAAAGTTCATTGGAAGATGATACTAGTTCGAATCATTGGGGTGGTGAACGTTCTTTCACGAAATAGTTTGCCATTTTGTGGAACTAATGAGAAGATTTATGAGAAGAATAATGGACTTTTTTGTCAACTCATTCAATTTGTTGCGGAATTTGATCCTATTATGCAAGACCACCTTCGGCGTGTGCTAGATAAAGAAATTCAACGTCATTATCTTAGCCACAAAATTCAAAATGAATTGATAATCTTGTTGGTGAAAGAGATTGAAGAGAAAATCTTGAAGATGATTTTGAAAGCTAAGTACTTTTCAGTTATCCTTGATTGTACTCCGGATCTCAGTCATGAAGAACAAATGTCGATTGTTATACAATGTGTGGATGTTGAGGATGAAAGTAAAGTCAAGGTGGAGGAGTTCTTTCTTGGGTTTGATCCGGTATTCGCAAAAAAAGTAAAGCCAAAGAACTTGCAAATGAAGTTGGTATTGATCCGGTATTCGCAACAACAAAAAAAAGAGTTGTTCGTAGAACAAAGCAATTTGATGAGGATGTGGAAGATGATGCCGATGAAAGTCAATCACCGGAAGATAAGTTTAGAGTTACATATTTCCTCCACATTATAGATCAAGCTCTTACATCACTTAAGGATCGCTTTGAGCAATTTGAACTATATGAAGCAACTTTTGGATTTTTGTTTAATGCAAGATTCAAAAGTGTTGGAGAAGAGCAATTGAGGGAGCATTGCGCTAAGTTAGAAAGTTTCTTGAAGCACAACGAACATGGTGATATTTATGGGGATGAATTGTTCCAAGAACTTAGACATTTGAAAACAATATTGCCGAGGGAAGTGACAAAAGCAATTGACATCCTTGATTTTATAAGGCCTTATTGGAAAGAAGGTGGTTTCAAGATGGCATGGGTTGTTTTTCAAATTTTATTGACTATACCGGTTACAGTTGCATCGGCGGAGAGGAGTTTTTCTAAGTTGATGTTGATTAAAACTTACCTTCGGACTACCATGTCACAAGAAAGATTAAGTGGGTTGGCAATGATTTCAATTGAAAATGAGTTCTTAGATAAGTTGAACTATGATAACTTAATTGAACAATTTCCTTCAAAAAATGCAAGGAGAAATTGTTCTCTTTGAATCAGATCGTATTAATCATAAAGTAGCATAACCGATTAACCGAGGTTACATTTTGGTTTTCTCTTTTTTGATGTAATTGAAGCTAAAAGCATAATGTAACCTTGATTTATTTTGCCTTTTTAACTTTTATGTTTTTTTTATTTATTTTAAACTTAATAGTAAGTGGGCAACCCATTCGGAGTCCGTCTAGGGCAACCCAAATGGTTGGGCCGGCCCTGTGAAGATGTGAACCTTTCTGTCAAACAAATTATGAGGATAACTAGATTCACTACATTAAAAAAATTCAATTGGGAAAACTAAACGCAGACTTTTGTATATAGATCCGCATATAAATGTGTTTAGAACCATCTCACACGCATGCATAAACTCAGAAAATAATGAGACGTTGACATGCATTATCCGTGTCTAAATCTGCACACGGGCCGTTGCTCAATCCAAAATATACTAGTTACAAACTTCACTAGTTTACTGTACATTTCACTCCTGGGAGAAATTAAAAACATCATAATGATCCTTTCAATATTCTTCTTCATCCATAACCAACCGATCAGGTCTTTCTGCCGGTGCACCGGACCCACCAGAATCCGTATCATTGTACCGAGTTCTCCTCATGCTATTCATCAACCTCGTCGCATACACTTCCAAACCCGCCCCCGGTTTCGGCACAAACAAGTTCATCTCCTCCGCGATACTACAACCTGCCCCGCCCCTCCTCCTCCCTCCTAGCTCATTATTACTACCTCTCCGCCGCCTCTTATGCCGCCGCCATGCCGCCTGAATAAAACACGCCGCCCACGTCCTCCACTGGTGAGAATAAAACCTGAACTTGTGAATCAGCCGCCTACTGTGCAGGCGCTTGAACTGGGACGCTACGAAGTTGAGATCATCTGCAGTGAGGCTGAAGGCCTCGACCTCTGAGACGGCTTCAACGGTGCAGGTGGAGATGGGGAGGACGTCGGTGTGGTGGTGGTCGAGGGCCCAGGAGAGGAGTTCTTCGCCGCAGAAGTCGCCAGGGCCAACGGAGGAGGAGTTGAAGAAGCCAGTGATGCCGCCGTTGGTGGTGGTGGAGTTTAGGTGGCCGCGGATTATGAAGAACATCTCGTCGACGGGGTCGCCTTCGAGGAGGAGGAAGGTGGATTTGGTGCAGAACGCAGGTTTGAGGCGCTCGCAGATTGCGTCTAGCATTCGGTCGTCCATTTGGTCGAGCAGTGGGTTCTGTGGTGGAAGAGGAAAAAATGAAAGAAAATTGTTAAGAGAAACACAAAATAGAGAGGGGGAAAAAAATCAACCAACTGTTGGTGCAATGGTATAACTGATTCAAAAATGATATATACACTCCCCACAGCTACACCCTCTCTCACATTGGGTGTGGTCCCCACATGTAGGCCCCATGTGGGCCCCACACCCATGTGAGAGAGGGTGTGGCTGGGGAGGGAGTGTATGTATCACTATTGTAACCGATTACGGAAAGTGGATAAAATTGGAGTGAATAAATAGTTGCTTGAAGGCACATCCGAAGACGTTTTTCCTTGAGACGATATTCGCCCCCACTAATTCAAATGAATTTGGTACGTACCAGGTTAACTGCGAATTCGACTATAAGATATAATGAAGCCAAGTCCTAAAAGATGTCCAACTGCGTTATGCACAAACGGAGAAAAACCAAAACACCTTTTGATTGTATGAGCTACCAATAACAAGTACAGTGGAAAGAGTTCTGGTGAGAGAGAACGATTCATTGTGTTCACAGTTCACTTTATACTACTCCCTCCGTCCCAATTTCTTGGCCCTTTTTGGGGAAGTGGGTTTTTAAGGGGTGTGAAAACTTTGTATTGACTTTTCTATTTTGCCCCTAAATCCAGTCAATATTACTGTGACCAAATTTGTGAGGCTAATTTATTATATGAAGGTCAAAACATATTCAATATGGATCTTGTTTGATAGATATCAATTAGTTTTATTATACAAAATTTTCAAAATCATAAAAACCGTTATAAAATAAAAGATAATAGACTAGCCAATTAATATGGGAAAAGTACTTTTTAAGGGTAAAATTGGAAAGTGACCCAGTTTTGATGGATGTTTTTAGAAGTGGGACAAATATTTTGGGACATCCCAAAATGGAAAGAAGGACCAAGAAATTTGGACGGAGGGAGTAATATTTTTGGTGAAATCCCTAGCCTTTATATAAGCAATAAGCATAGATGTGACATTATGAAATGAATCATATAAAGAGCCATTAATGGTCACACCTATATAAAAAAAAGGTTAGGGATTTTACAGAAAACATTATTGCTTGTCCGATGCGCATGGGGATCACATGCATTGGGTGGGGTCTACATGCCTCGATCAGATGGAATTTGTGTCCGATGCCTATGGGGACGACGTGCAATCGGGTGTGATCTACGTGCAGCATCGAATGGATATTTGTGGTAATTGAAAATGTCTTTTATTTCCTCCGTTTTTTTCGATATATTGCTTTCATTGTTTTTGGAAATAAAAACAGGGGAAAGTTGGAAAACATGTTTTCCGAGTCGGGCGAAAACATGTGCGCGCGACTCGCACATATCTTTCTGAGCATACTGACCGAATTCGTGTCCGAAGCATTTCCCATTATGGTATATCTCAACTTACTTGTCGAACTAGATTGAGGCAGAGATGGCGTTTGATCTCTCTCCGGAGGTCATCAGGAAAGGTATTGAGAAGATCTTCTTCATCAACTCCTTGCGTAGCCACCCATTTGAACTCTCCATACTTTCTCACAGCCTGCCTTAACTCATAGGGTAGCTGCCTGTGATGCATCCATTGCTCTGTATCTGTTTTCTTTTGCCTCCACTCTTCTAGTCTCTCCGTTATCGATTGAAGGTATCTCTGTAGTACCCACCAGAAAATTTTAAAAAACACCGTTAGCATAACGACCAGTTAAAACGACTATCGTTGTCTCAAGTGGAACTGATAATCTTAGAAGCAATATATTTGGAAATTCCATTGCAGGTCGTCGTTTCTACGTTGCAAGGATCAGATCATATACTTACTTTGAGAATGTGATTCTGAGTCGGTTATGTTTCTGAAATCACTTTTGCTATTGCGAACTGTTGCAATTTTCAAAGCCAGAACCACATTCTCATTTGGTCTCAAGTTTCTTACCATCCGAACAGATCCTTTTGTTCGTTAAGTTAACAATGTATCTTAAGGTTCTTCTACATGAGATTTTGCGGCGCGATGGAGAAGGCTTACTTGCATGTTACCAATTAGAAGAGCAAGGAGAATGAGCCCCAAACTTGAATTAGCAATGCAATAGATATTCTCTCCAACAAAAATGCTTGGGCTATAAGTCTGTCCAATGGAGCTGCACAAAATTGTAACAAAAACTGAGCATTGTGGGGGTAAAATCATGGTGTAATTGATGTTAACAAGGCATCAACATGCATTTCCAAATATATCACCGGAAAGAATCATTGTGCCTAAACTCGAAGTATGAGAATATAAACGAATCGACAAGAGAACAAAACACCAGATTTACGTGATTTCCCTTAAGCACAAAGCAAGAAGGTACGTCCATGGGAAAAGAGCTAGAGGATTCACTATATAACCAGAGAGAGAACAATGAGCCAGCTATAGCCGTAACTTAATTTGAAGCACCCAACAGATATATAGGACAAACGTCTCACGAATACGATAGAGAGACAGACACAAACTCCCTAATATCTAATCTGAAGAAAAAGACCAAAACTCTAGCAACCAGCACAAAAAATTAGGTCAAAAGAGGCCTCAATACGCGCAGCCCGCATCAAACCGTGTTTGTCCCGTGTCCGACCATCCGGACGTACTTGACTCCTGTCTGGACGAGAATTACAGAGACTTCTCCCGCGATCAGGTACGCAACAAACACTGCACCTTTCTTCAGAACGTCAAATTCAAGGCAAATTCCAACAAGAATGCCACTTACGCCTAACAGATTTAAACTAGAAAATTTTGTCCGTATTGTTCGAGAGTATGCATAGAGAAGGTGTTGTTGCTTTACCATAGGGCCTGAATTCCAATCCAAAGACTGAAGAAGTACTTGTGCAAGAAAGATGAGGAGGTTTGCCCGTTTTGCACTGCAATCTGATAAATACCCCATAGATAATAGCTATTAGTAGCACTTGCGTCACACAGGCTTGTTACATTAGTTGTTTGGAACCAGGCACTCCTACCAGGGTCTGCAACCATTCCGCAGTTGAAGTACGAATACTCGCATCCCGCTTCTTGAGCGCACACGCTTCTCCAGCACAACTCTTGTCGCTCCACGGTTAACATATAGTAAATTGCCCCTGAAAACTTTTTCCAAAACCCGAAATTCTTGAGAAATTTTGCCTTAGGAAATGAAGTAGGAAATCGACGAGTATGCATTCGTTTAGTTTTATTTTGTCACTCACATGACTTGCCATTATGTAGAGCGTCATGTTGTAAGCAGCCCCGACCCAGGCTTTTTCGGTAGTCATGACCCCGCTGGAATTGACAATTTGGGAGGAGAGGGGATAGATGAGAGCTAATCTCAGAAAGTACTGCAGAATGATGGTGAACCATAGGACTATACGAGAATGTGAAGTCACCGAATCGGTTAGATTCGGTATGATTGCCCAAACTAAAATCTGAAATTGACAAAACATCGGTTTTTAGTACAAAATCGACTGCCCAGCTTATAATCTTCAAATTCTGATACATAAATATTCCACATACATCTGTTATGCTGATGATCCAAAATCAAATTTTTTTTCCTTCAAAACTTGTTCGGTTGAGTGGAGTTCGAAACTTATTTCCAAGGATTTCATCAGAAATAACTTCTTTTGAAAATATCAAACACAAAATTTTCTAAATCTTCCAAGCCATGTAACCAAGAAAACAAGTACACCATGCGAAAACGATGCATGTTTGTGATTTCAAAATTACTTTTCTCAAAGTTTTTTTCTGAAAAATTGATTGAGAAATGGTTATCGAACATGAGATATTGGTGTACCTGTGGAAGGGGAATTGCAGCCATCACATCCGCCCAAAAGCCCTTAACAAGATACCGGTACGCAATCTTCCAAGGATCTATAACAAGCTCTCCTCTCCCAAAAACACGTGAGGAAGGCGCAATGTATGCTGTCCGGAACTGGAAACCGATGTGAACAACGTAAAGCACATCGTAAGCCGTTCTTACAATAGTTAGTATTAACCGGAGGGATATGCCGATATCAAAGCAATAGTCCGGTTCAGCATTTGGCAAGAAGAAGAATAAAGGGTCGACGAAGAGAGAGACAAGACCGGCTGCAAAGAAAATCATGTTCCATTTTCCAGCAACCGGTCCACGAGGATCTAGTATCGATGTTTTCACTCTTCCGTAGTCCTCTGGAAAAACTCTGGTCCGTGATTTGGTCTCGAAATTGCTCTCTGAACTCTGAAGTAAGTCCTTTTTCGCGTCCTCTTGTTCGTTCTTGATCCCTTTTTTTGATCCGTCAGATTCTCCCCGTCTTTGGAGTTCGATCTCATCTTGGATTCTGGAGACATACAGAATTGAAAAACTTGGAATTTAGTCCTGGAGAGCTAAATATTAACTCTGTTTGGTATTGCTTTCGTTCTTCGTCGTTTTTGTTTTTTCATCTTCTCAGAAACTTGAAAAAAACCTCGAACTTTTTTATATCCTTTTCATTCCTGGCAAAGAGGTTTTCGGAAATCCAAAAACAGTTTCTTGATGTTTTCTTGAAGGTGTGTTACTTTCGGAAAAATACCCGAAAACAAAACTTATCAGAAAATTGTTTCTGATAAGTTTTGTTTTCAGAAAATGAAAACGATTTCAAATAAGATAAATTTGGCATGGCTTTGGGATTTAAGACAGACCTTAAGGCTCGTGAATTCCACCAAGTCATTGAGGATTTGCAGCAGATTCAACCTTTTGCTTGAAGAACTCAAGACTTCATTAGAACATGACAGGAGTTGAATTTCAGAAATTTCAGTAGCTAAAATATGGCCATATTGTTTAATTGTAGTAATTTTTTATTTATTGGATTAGGATGAACTGTCGATTGATTAAATAAACTTTTTTTAATGAACTTGACCAATCATATAAAATTGCCCTAGTTGATTACTAGTATTTTCTTTTTTCTCAGTAAAAAGGTAGGTGGATTGACTAGAGTGGCGACCTCCCAATCAAACGGAGAACTCATCCGATCTAGAATGTTCAGACTTAAGCCTGACCCGAGCGGAAGGAAATATGGATCCGTCACCAAGCCCCACTGAAATACATGTTAAATTGGAGTTCCCTCAATGTAATGTAATGCAGTTCCTTGTCAGGAAAGCTCTTGGGGCTTAACCCGGTCGTTATCTTCAGGGCCCAAAAATTAGTCGAGGTGCGCGCAAGCTTGTTTTGACATCCGGTTATAAAAAAAAAATGTAATGTAATGCAGTTGACAACCTCCTTGTATTTCTTTGATTTTGTTATTCCGAGGGTTGTCCTTTACAGTTGGCAACTTTGATAACCCATTTCTTAATCCCAGGGTGATTAATATTTAATCATCATGTGGCGTGGGGGATTAAGCGACTTCCCAAGTCAACTGCTGTCTAGAGTTTGGCGTGTATTGATTTGGATTTTCATATAGTTTTTGGAAGTTGCTTCCTTACAGGAAACTCATCCCAGGTAGGCACTAGTGAAGTTATTTAAGCTTATTACAAAGTTGAAATCAATTTAATGGTTTTGGTGGAAATTCAAGATCCCCTCGTGGTCCGATTGCAAATGGGACTCATCGGCTTTGTTCGGTTTGGGTTTTGAGGAAGGGTTTTTGAGGGTAATGAGTAGAGAGAGAGAAAGAAAATTTTATTGGGGACAGTGCAGGGTGTGTCTTGAGACCCAAACTGAACAAGGTGATCATGGTCTCAATCAACGTTTCAAATCATGCACACCGTAGGTATTAAATATGTACGTCAACTATATATAAAATTAAGTTGATGAGGGATCAATACGTATTCATCTAAGTACTTATTTTTTCAACAACGGAATGGACGGTGAAACCTCCTACTGATTTGCTGCCCTAAAAACATATATCATCTGATCTAGAGCTACCATTTAGTGATGTTCGATCCTCTTATAATGCATTGAGATTTGCAGATGAACGACTCGGATCGGATCGTTGAACGAGGAAGTCATGGGTCCTATTTGGCGTTACATGAGGATCACACGAGGTGTATTTGGGATTAGGTTAAAACTTATAAGTCTCTTAGTCTGTCCTTCCATTGTTATTAATTACTATAATACTTGATGAATTTGGAACCTTTTGTGTAGTCAAAAGATCCTTAAATCTTATTCTTTTGTCACGTAAGGTTTTGTTCTAATCTTATGTGGGGTAGGGAGGTTCCAAGGAGGGTTCATGGACTTCTGGGTCAGGTCAATTTCTTCTTCCAATTAAAAAATCAAAGGCAAACCCACCCTTGGTTCAATGAATTTCAACCAGTTCATAATCTTGCTTACTGTTGCTATCTCTGTCATACAAACAATACAATGACAAGATTTGTACTTATAATGCCAGTTTGGCAGGTAATTTTGTTCCCAAAACTGTGACTTTAATAGTTCAAAAACATACACACGAACAAACACAAACATTTTTTGCCATTTCAGAGTGGCCCTGAGCTATAGCTCAAGGTGCGGCTGCTTTAGACCCCTAAAATTTAAGTATTTTAAAGACCCCTCCTACTTTAGTACTCCTTATAATAATTCAATAGAAAGACCTCATCTTTAATTTTCACTTTACACCCCGAAAAGTCAAGACCAGCCCGGTGCCATTTCATATTTCAACATAGAAGCCTCATACAAGAGATTTACAAGGACACATTGTCTTTGTGTATGCTATCCTATATACAGAAGGAACGTACACTTATGTTCTTTCAAAAGTTATACCCCCACAAAAAACTACCGTTCTTTCAATTCTCATTCCCATGATGATACTCAGAACCGGACTCGAACCTGTTACTTCCACCCCCGTTACTTCCACCCATTCGAATATTCGAAAGAAGCCTAGCCGCGAATACTTCCAGTCCAGCCCCCGGTTGGGGAACGAATATGTCCATATCATCGAGCTCTTCCGCGTTACATTGGACCAATCCCTTGCGCATTCGGTACCTACGCCACGCAGCCTGTATGTAGTATGCTGCCCAAGTCCTCCACTGGTGCGAGTAAAACCGGAACTTATGCAACAATTGTTTGCTATGTCGTAACCTGAACTGCAATGCCACGAATTTTAAGTCCTCGGATATCAGGGCAAACGCTTCGACTTCTGAAATGGCCTTGACAGTTTGCGTGGACGATGGTAGGACTGCGGTTGGGCTGTCAAGTGCCCAAGTCAGCAGTTCCTCGCCACAGAAGTCGCCAGGGACCAAACGGCACGAGTTGTAGAACCCTTTTCGGCCTCCGTTTGTGGTGTAGGAGTCAAGGTGGCCTCGGATTATGAAGAGCATTTCTTTAACTGCGTCGCCCTCCCGAACCAGAAACATGCCCTCTGTGAAGAGTACCGGCTTCAGCCTCTCGCATATTCCGTCCAGCATGTGGTCATCCATTTGATCGAATAGGGGAACCTGTCCAATGGCAGCCAGCATATGTTACAGATTTTGTTGAATAGAATTCTCCCGAAAGCAACTTGACAAAACATTTCTCCAAAACATCAAAACCGGAAACGATGACAAGAAGCCACAGAGATGAAAAACAGAAAACAAAAACGCGAAACGATGCCAGTGCACCAGAGAGATGAAATTACTCGTCTAATTAGATTGTAGCACAAGTGGTGATTGATTTTCCTCTGGAGATCCTTAGGGAGGGCACTGATAATGGTTTTCTCGTCAACTCCCCGGGTAGCCACCCACTTGTACTGATCATACTTTCTCGCTGACTGCCTTAGTTCTGGTGGAATTTGCCGGTGTTGCATCCACTGTTCTGCTTCAGTTCTCTTCTGCCTCCACTCTTCTAACCGAACAGACGTCGATTGGAGGTATCTCTGCCATATGAAGCACAAAACTCAGTAGTTTTCCATTTTGCATATGGTTGTGCGTATGGATCATGGTTAGGGCCAATAAACGAGCCCAACAGTGGATTTTTCAAAACCCCAAGGGGTTGGCAAAGTAGTCTTGTCTTAGGACTTACGAGTTTGCTCTCACCTAAGGTCTCAGGTTCGATTCCTCTCGCCAACAATCTCTTGGGACCACTAGAGGTTATGCCCAGTCTTTACCTCCAAAGCCCCGGAGTTAGTCGAGGTGCACGCAAGTTGACCAAGACATCCGGTTATCAAAAAAAAAAAAAACAGTAGATTGTTCAAGCTTTGGTTTGAAATCTTAACGAACTTTAAAATAGCGCTACGATTTCGTTTACAAGATCCACAGCATAAAAAATGAGCTAACATGAATAACAATTGTGAATTGTGATTGACAACAATGAGTATGAGTGTGTACTAACTTGCATATTTCCAACTAGTGCTGCAAGGAGAACCAGACCAATGATGGCAACAATATTGACAAAAACATTTTCCCCAACATAATCAGTTGTGGCCAGATTGTTACCTATAGAGCTGCACGCGTCAACAGACAAAAACAAAAGCAAGCTTTGCTTGTTAGGAAACAGAAAAAACATGAATTTAGCTGTGTTGTTGTAACCATTGATGGAATGGAAGGGGAAAGAAATTACGTCAAGCTCTGCAGTGCCCAGTAGAAGCAGAAGCAGAACTTCTTGATAAACTTTTCTGATGGAGCGTTATTCTGTAGTCCATAGCGGTATATCCCGTATTCATAGTAGGAACCACTTGGATTGCATAGAGTGGAAGTATTAGTTATTGAAAACCAGTTGGCCCTATCTGTGTCATTTACCATGTTGCAATCAAAGTATCCGTAAACACAGGTTTGGTTTTCTACAGTATTACACACGCTTCTCCAGCACGCTTCTTGTCGTTCAATGGTAAGAAGGTACCAACAAGCACCAGAAACCTGAATTTGCATGTCAGAAAAGTAAACAAAAGCATTGTGTTTCGAATCAAATATTTTGCGCGTGTAGATTTTATGAAAAAGGTAAATGCGGGGATAAAGAGACTTACACTGCTCGCGATATAGAAAAGCAACATGTTATAGGCAGCTCCCACCCATGCAGTTTCGGTCATTTTCCCGGTGTCTTTTAGAATCTTTGCTGAGAGTGGATATAGAAGAAACAATCTCAGAAGGTACTGTGACAAGGGGATGAACCTAAGCGCGATTTTCAAGTTTAGAGTCGCTGAACCACCCGAGTTAGGTATGATCACCCAATTCATAATCTGAAATTCACCACACAAAAAAAAAAAAAATTAGGACTGGTTTTTTCTATACATTAAGATTTTACCTGTTATGGTCCATACGGAATATAGCAGTACAAGGTTCACCAAAGCTGTTCATTGCAAGAAAAGAACCAAAAGTGACAAAACTAGCAAAGCTGAAAACAAAGAGTCAGATATACCTGTGGAAAAGGAAGTGAAGCCAAGAGATCAAACCAAAAGCCTCGCCGGAGGTACCTATAAGCTATTTGCCAAGGATCTATAACGAGCTCCCCCCTCCCGATCACACGAGAAGAAGGTGCGATATAAGCTGTTCTAAATTGCACTATCATATTGATCACATAAAAGAAATCTGCCAATGTCCGTAGAACCGTGATTATAACTTTGAATTGCGATACGATATCTTCAATGCACAAGTTGGGGCTGATCTTTGGCAAGAACAAGAAGAGAGGGTCAATGAACAGAGAGATCATGGCGACTGCTAGGAAAAACTCGTTCCAGTGTCGCACCACGGGTCCCCGAGGATCCAATATTGTCTTTTTCACCCCATGGTAGTCCTCTGAAAATACCATGGACAAAACTTTTTCAGCTTTGAAGCACCCTCCTCCTCCTCTCATATTCTCTGCTTTTTTCTCTGATCTGAATTTGGTCGCACCATAGTCTTGACCCCGGGAACCTTCGGATTCATCTTCCAAACCATCTTGGATCCTGAAAATCAATGTGAATAACAAGAAAACAAAAAAAGGTCGTTGATTTGATAATGCCTTGTGTTGAATATAATCAAACAAACAATTCGAAAAGAACAACAAACCTCACAAATCGCGATTTTCCAAAAGTCAATAAGGATTTGAAAAGACTCATTTTTTGTTGTTGTTGTTGTTCTTCTTCAATCTTCTATCAGATTACTTGTTCTGATGAATATGAGCAGCAGATTTAGTTACAACCTTTCGGGTAGGGGAAAAAAATGGAAAAGAAGAGAGAGGTTTAGACCCCAAACTGCATATTAACCTGCACTAGTAAACACTTGACAGTATTATTATATACTGTACATAAAACTAGACTTTAAGTTTCAGGAGGACTTATTTTGTGAAGTATGGTTCAATTTTTGAAGTCAAAGGAGCTACACTAAACAGCTACCCATCTCAAGTGGAAAAATAATAAAATGCACGGAATCAACCGAATAAAAAAGAAAAAGAAAAAATGGGTGTCATGTCATCACACTCAAATAACAATTGGATTCTAAGAATCAAATTCAGAGTGCAGCTTAAATAACATAATACAAGTATTTCCAAACTTCTGACTCTTTGTTTTGGTGGGCATGCACCTGTTTTTTAATGACTCTGGTGTCCGGGCTATTTTACACACACCTCGAGTAATCCCTAGGACCCAACCCCAAGTATGCACCTAATACAACACAGTCAATGTACCTAAATAGAAGCATCAATTCAGAAGTACCTAGAAAACAAAAATACAGATTAGATCCAATCCTTGTTAATTTAGGTCATAACCAAAGTGAATTTGGTCAATACATTGAATTTTTACTTAGACAGTGTTTGGTGATTCATTTCTGTGTAGTACCCAGTAACGTACATATTAATAACACTGTTCTGTGATATTCACATTAACATTGATCGTTTGAAATCCTCCTCTCATACAATGTAAGAAAATGTACATACAACTCCTCAACATTCATCCGACCATTTGATGACCCAAATGGGTAAAATCTAGTGGATTCATTCCTCATCAACAGAAAAATCAGGTTCCGCCGGCTTCTGCAATGTGCTACCCACACCAGAATCCGATCCAGAAAACTTTTCAACACCCCTCCTAGTGCTTGCTGCCAATCTGGCTGCATAAACAGCGATTCCTGAGCCGTGTGGAACCACGTCTTCACCAAATGGTTCACTCAACGGCTTGGACTCATCCGCGGCAGGGTACTCCTTAGCCCGGAGCTCTGCCGCATTTTTCCTCCGTTTATACCTACGCCATGCCGCTTGCACAAAACACGCAGCCCACGTCCGCCACTGGTGAGAGTAGAATCTAAATTTGTGCCTGAGTTGTTTGCTGTGGAGCCTTCTGAACTGTGAAGCCACGAATTTCAAGTCCTCTGCCCTAAGAGCAAACGCCTCCACTTCGGAAATGGCCTTTACAGTGCGGGTGGAGGATGGGAGGATGACACTAGGACGCGGATCGAGGGTCCACGTAAGGAGTTCCTCACCGCAGAAGTCTCCTGGGCCGATGCGGGATGAGTTGAAGAAACCAGTGCGGCCGCCGTTGGTGGTGTAGGAATCGAGGTTGCCACGGATTATGAAGAGCATTTCATTGACGGGATCGCCCTCACGTACTAGAGACGTGCCTTGAGTGCACAATGCAGGTTTAAGCCGCTCACAAATGGCATCTAGCATCCGTTCGTCCATTTGGTCGAACAGCGGAACCTATTTGTTCAAATAAAGGAAGATATGAAAGAAAATATAGGAAGATTCAACCAGAAAGATGTAGCAGTGGTACTTTTTGGAAGTGCCAGCTTCCATAATAGGTATTTTCGTTTGAAATGAAAAGAATGTAATGTACTATTCATTCTGTTTATATACAATTGCTCTAGTTTTGGGGAGGATTTATGGATTGCTTGAGCTGCCCAATTTCCTATGGAAGCAACAACCAAACATCGTGTCATGAACAAGAACGAGAGGATATGATCTTGTGACTTACCCGGCGAACTAGATCATAGCAAAGGTGGCGTTTAATGTCTCTCCGGAGATCCATAGGCAGGCCTTTGAGAAGATATTCTTCATCAACTCCACGAGTAGCCACCCACTTGTACTGATCGTATTTCCTCACGGACTGCCTCAGTTCTGGAGGGAGTTGCCTATGATGCATCCATTGTTCTGTATCTGTTCTCTGGATCCTCCATTCCTCTAACCGAACGGTTGTGGATTGAAGATATGTCTGCACGTGGAACAAGTATCAGCATTTGCATCATTATTCAACTGATGACAACTTAAGGCCTTAAGGGAGTTCTTTGTAACAACTAGAAGCATTTCAGCTCCTTCGGCTGTGTTGGGATAATGGATTGTGGAGGGCTTTGGCAAGGGAAGAACCATGATAGGGAAACCAAAGTAACGTATTTAGCTTCTTTTCCTTTCATCTTTTTCTTTCCCACCATGGATTCACAAATCTGTGGTCCAAACATAACCTAAAAGTTCTTGGAGTGGGGTTAAATATTATTTAATAGTAAAAGAAGACTGCTATGCTTGGTTAATGACGATAGGGATAGAAGTTCGTGTGTATCTTCTCAATAACTCATTTAGAGGCTTAAACATATGCTCTTCTGGCTTTGTGCGTGTGACAGATGATTTAACCAACTACTGTCACCCACTTCTGCATTACTACTTGCCAGTGGAGAATAATAGAACACTTACTTGCATATTTCCAATGAGCAATGCAAAGAGAACCAATCCCAGAGTTGCGATGATGATTGCAAAGATTATTTCTCCAACATAAGTGCTTGTGGTAAGACTTTGCCCAAGACAGCTGCAAGTATTGGCAGAAATGAGCTTTAGAAGCACTAGTAACATATGATAACAGTGATATTCATTGACGTTTTATGTTTCTTTGCAATGGAAAGTTTTGGGTTTCCAATATTCGATTTGAGGAAACGAGACATGAACAAATTCCCCCCCTACCTTCCCACTTAGTATATAGTTTTCCTTTTGGTTGCTGAAACAACGATAAAATAAAGAGAATCTGAAACTTCGCTGCTATCCGGAGTTCAACAAATTAGAGTTATGATTTCAATTTTACGTCATCTGGAGAAAGAACCATATATCAAAGGTGAAGAAAACTCCTTTTTACAAATACCATGTGCAAAAAGAAGATTTTGTATCTCATGTAATAGCAGGACATTTATGTCGCACAACAGGAAGTTAACAGAGTGCCAAAGAACCGTCTCACCTCAAGTTCTTCAGACCCCACCAGAGACAGTAGAAGTACTTGCTAATGAAAGACGAAGATGTAACATGAGATGCCATTGCATCACCATATATACCAAAAGGATAAGGGCTGGTACTTGGATCACAAATATTTTTGATATTGCTCGATCGGAACCACGCCTTTCTATCAGAATGGTTGACCGTGCGGCAGTCAAAGAAGCCAGTATTGCAAGATTGATTCTCAAGACTGCAGGCACATCTCCAGCATGCTTCTTGTCTCTCAATTGACAGAAGGTACCAGCAAGCTCCTAAAACCTGCAGTTGGAAAACAATAGAGGAGAACTTACAGAGTTGAAGAAAACTTCCATATCAGATTAATACTGAATCTGGAAAAATATGTTCCTCGTTTTCTTGTTCCCCTTTCTTTTTCTTTTTTTTTGGCTTTCTTCAGAAACAAAAGGAACATAATGCTTCGGTTTCATCCAATGGAATCTACCCATCCCCCTTGAAGCTCCTTTTCAATCACCAAAAGCTTGACAAACCACCAATTAGGAAGCCCTTATTTCTCTAGTTCTTTTTCTTTCAATTTCTGTCTTTGGTGCTTCCTTTGGTAGGATCAAACCAAATAGACTGGAGTGGGCTATCAATGTAATGAGAAAAAGGAAACTTCATGGCTAAGCTTAACGTGTCTTTGCAGCAGAGTACATAAAATTAATCTAATTAAATTCAGTAAAACAAACAGAGAAGGCACAACAAACATAGCAACTGAGCGGCAAGATTCGCACCCTCTTTTGATAGTAGTGATCTACAATAGAATAGGAGCTTAAAACTAGAGTAGTGATGCTTTTATGTACTTACATGGCTTGCCAACATATATAGCATCAAGTTATAAGCAGCCCCTGCCCATGCTGTTGCCGTCACAACACCAGCAGCTTTGACAATTTGCGATGACAGCGGAAATATCAGGAAAAGCCTGGGAAGATACTGGAAAATGAGAATAAATCGGAGGACATTCTTGGTGTTTGCCATTGTTGAACCTCCTAGATAGGGGATAATGATCCAAATCAATACCTGAAAAAGGTAACCAACAATCACAGATAAAAATTTAGTTGCAATTTTTTTTTTTGCTTCACGGCTGACAAGGAAAAACACTTTGGAAATCTTTCACAATGATTTCCTTGAACTTTTCGTAAGGGTAAAAGTGAAGTAAAAAAATATGAAATGTTCAGAAACCAAAAATCAAAATTTACTCAAATGTGTAAAAGCCTAATAATTTAACTACAAGATTCATTCTCCGATATGCAAGCACAAAATTAAAGAAGTTACCTACCAATACAAAATTGTTGAGTATCGTCCACTCTATAAAAGTGTAAGATACCAAAATTTCGAGGTCTAAAATCTTAGTTGGTTAATAGAAATAGCATTCTATGTGTGGGGCATATGGCTTAGTTTGGCAATAATAATCAGTGGCAGACACGGGATTGCGAATTTCACCTAGTTTGCGGAGACCACTCTTCAGTAATTTCCAAAAAAAACCGAAAGTGTACTATAAATAGGAAGAAATTTGGGAGGAGTGTAGGAGCCAACCCAGATAATAATAGTACCCTATACTGCTTGTTAATGAAATACGGTAATGTAAGCATGGAATTGAAGAAGATTTGCTTGACAGACCTGAGGAAGGGGAAGGGCAGCAATACAATCAATCCAAAAGCTCCTCCTGATGTACCTTGAGGCAATCTTTCCGGAGTCAATAACAAGCTCTCCTCTCCCAAATACACGAGAAGAAGGCGCAACATAGGCGGTCTGAAACTTAACAAAAATCTGAATCGCGTAAAACACATCCGCAATTGATCTGATAATCGTGAGGGCAACTTCAAGAGTAATTCCAATATTGATACAAACATCGTCTCGAACCTCTGGCAAGTAAAAGAACAAGGGGTCTACAAATAACGAAACTAAACAAGCTACTAAGAATATCTTGTTCCATCTACGAATCGTTTGCCCGCGGGGATCCAATATCTTTTTCTTCACTCTCTCATAGTCCTCGGAGAAAACCCTGGATAGTACTTTTGATTTCAATGATCTTCCTGTCCCAGCAGTCTCCTTTTTGGCCATCTTAGAACTACTAGGCTCTGATATTTCTGTTCCATCAATCTTGTACTTGACCTTAATCAGTCCATCTCCATTGACTATTGGCAATTCTTCTAGTTCAAGATCATCTTGGAATCTGTAAAAATTGTGATGTAAATTTCTTACTCAAATCACTAACAAAAACAATCATTATAAGCTAAATTGACAAACATTTACCAAATTGAATCTAAGAAAGAAAGAAGACTACTAAGAAGTGGACCAGAGAGGAATACCTGACAGATCTTGACTTGCCATAAGCCATGAAAATTGATCAAAAAATTGGCAGTGGCTTCAATAAGAGGATTTGATCTGGAGTGAAATAAAAAGCAAGAAATCTGTGAATATTAGGCCATGAATCACGGCAAAGAGTGCACAACCACAGATCAAATGAGACCTTCTATTGCTTCTTCCAGCAGGAATCATGTGAGAAAAAAGTGAGATAAAATGTATCAGCTTTGGCATGGAGTAATGAAGACTCTCTTCTTTTTGGACCAAAAGTAATAGTCAAACATGTGACCAATTCATTGAAGTTGGTTTTGTGGCGTAGGGCTTACAATTTCCACATATGCTTCTAGAACAACCTTAGATTTGTCAATTTCAGTTGAAAAAACTAAGATGTCAATACCCATGAATTAATTACTTTTTTACACTATCTCTTTCATAATTAAATGTAAAAAATTATGTGGAATTTCATTTTCAACAAAGAATCAAATAAGATGATGCGAAATTTGGTGTCCAACCCTATTGGAAGATTCAATTTCCTCAGAACAGATGAAAAGAAAAAAAAATATGGAAAATGTGATGGGGCAATAACCATCACTATTAAGATACCCAGAAAAGTAAAGAAGTAAATTGCTGAAGTTTGCTAATCGGCCCCTTTTTAAACAAACAATGCTAATGGAAATCAGTATATAAAAGGGTTCTGGTTAAATACAGAAAAACAAGAACAATTGAAGTTGGTAGAATCAATTCTCATGAATCAAATAAAAGGGGAAAGCACGGGTGTGGGTGTGGGTGTGGGTGAGAGAGAGAGAGAGAGAGAGAGAGAGAGAGAGAGAGAACTTGGAATAAACCCAATAAAATCCACCATAAACCCTTGTAGGCAAAAAGTGTCTGATTCCTTCCTGCCCTCCCAATTGGAAATTGGAGTACGGTACAGTAACAAAAAAAACCGATACAGCCCAGAAAAAGAGAAATTTGGGTCTGTTTCTTCCAAACAAGAAATAAGCTAACGGTGTCTGAACAGAGAGAGACCCTCCGGTCCTGTCCCTTGCTATTTTAAATTGGGCTTTTCACTTCGGATGTGTGTGTGTCTATGTATGCCCTCTCTACAGGAGATTTCGCTTGCTGCTACTTTCTATGTGTATGTATATGTTGTACACTGTGGAGGAGAGAGAGAGCAGAATCAGTCCCGGATTCCCCAGACGACAAGGTTCAGAATGCGGCCGTAGCAAAGATGAATTTCTATTTTCTTTATTCATTTTTCTGTAATTATTTTTCCGTTTACAAAAGATCCGAGTTGACTTTGTACGATCCACGATGTAATGGATTAATATAAAATTTATTAATTAATTTTATATTTTTTTTCTTATTGAAAATTTTGTGGGTAATGTTCGCATAATATTTTTTTTAATATTGTACATATGTGTCTTTTATTCTATACAATACATGATTCAGTGTAGACTATAGCTTACACACCAAAGATTGGATCATCGATTCTTGTGGAATTTTAGTTTTGGTTCCCAGTCATAGATGGAATTTGACACCCAATCAGTAGGATTGTAGCACAATTTTTTAGTAGTTCTCTTGTGGCTACGAGGAACGTTTTAAGTTTCAACTCATTGTCCTAGAACACTTTGCGTGTATTGAACATGATCACTTTTAGGTAATTGTCTTAATACTGATATTATAAGAAAATTAGAACATTATTGTTATAATGAATGTTTTTTTTTTTTTTGATCGGCTTATTGTTATAATGGATGTTTCTGCTCTTAATTCAAATATAATTAATATATGTGTATATTTAATTTTGCTGAATTTGGTTCATGAGTGAGATCGTCTAGGGTCAATAATCTCAGTGAGTTGGGTTACTACGTTACATATAAGATAGTTATTAATTGTTAATGGAATCCATGTCCCAATAAAGATTGACGATGCCTCTTTGAATATTTGTATCCGACATATCGAATAAGTTACGTGGAAAGTCTCAATATGTTTTAGGAAAATGATAATGTCAAAACCATTTTTGTTTGTGCCAAAGTTGTAGTGCACAAAAGGCTTGTGTCTTGCACATGGTACAAGATTTTTAAGCACTACATTTTTTACACAAACAAAAACGGTTTTGGCATTAACACCACCCTATGTTTTATAAGATGTTGATTAAATAAAATTGATAGTAATTTAATTTAATCAACGGTTACGTACATGTAATCTTAAGTGGTGTGATATTTAAGGAAAAAGAGCTAGAGTGAGAGAGAGAGAGAGAGAGAGAGAGAGAGAGAGAGAGAGAGAGAGATGTGAGAGCCATGAGAGTTGCCAGAGCTTCTTCCTACCGCCCCCAGCCCCTCCATCCCCTTCCCCCTCCAGCCCCTCCGTCCCTTTCCTCTCCACTCATTTATCCTTCTTCTCCTGGATTTGCCGGTAACTCCCTATGCATGGCCGGATCTGCTCTCCGGTCAATGTGGGTGGCCAGAATCTTGATTTTTGGAACAAGGGGAGGCCAATCTAGGCCTCTGACACTGGCGGTGAGCGGCGTGACAACGGCGGCGATGGCACCGGCAGTTTCTTTTCTGCTCCTTTTTGTTTTTTTGGTTTTGTTTCTTTTTTGTTGTTGTTGTTAGTTTTTATAGGTGGTTTTTTCTTGGCCGGCAGTTTTATATGCCGGTGGTTTTGTAGGTGTTTACCGGTTTTTGGCCGGTGGTTTAATTTAATGCATTTCTACCTCTTTACCGGAAAAAAAGTACGTGATTAAGTAGAGCTTGAATTTAATTTGAGATAGGGATGGGAGTGCAATTACAATTTTGTAGTGGGATGAATTATAATTTGTGCAATAAAAAATATAATTCGTGGAAGATTATGGTTTTATATATATATATATATATATATATGTTGTTGTTGTTTCTTTTTCTTTTCTTTTTTTTTTTATCAAGGCAAGGCAATTCATTCCATTGACATAAAGCAAAAGATTTCATCTCAAAATACAGTACTGACCCAAAACTACCAAAATCTAGACACGAGCAATTGTAACAACGCACCGGCTCACAGGCCCAAAAGACACGCACTGCCAAGGTAGACCAACACAAGGTCGGCGTAGAGTCCGTCTTCGATTTAGTAGTAGAGAATCCCAAAAATGGACACCCAGCTCAAACCATTAAAAGAACAATACAGATGAAATCAACGAAAAAGCACCCACACAGGGGCAAGAAATCCCACTAAAGGGATAGCAAAAAAAAAACAAAAAACAAAAAAACAAAAACAAAAGGAAACGAACTAACTCCGGTCAGTCACCTGCCGCCAGAAAACGCTGCCTCGAATCTGTTGGCTTATTTGTCAAAGGGGAGCCGAGCCACCCTTACAACACTTCTCCGTCAGATTTGGCCCAATACCATAGTGAAGATGGAAGGTATGAGGCGGTAGTGGAGAAAGGACAAGGAGATGAAGGATGGGGATGGCGAAGGAGGTGGGGTTGTGATGGTAGAGGCGGGATAGAAAGCATGGAAGAAGGGCTGAAGTGGATGAGTTTGGGATTCAAAGAAACAGAGGTGTGGCGGAGAGGTGGCCGACTAAGAATGAGAGGGGTGGACGTGGGGGACGGTAGCCCCACCCCCAAACTAAGAAACCCTAACTGAAAACCCTAACTGAAGAAAGTAGAGAGAAGGGGAGTGTTTTTAGAGAGAGAAGGGGGATGGTACTTAAAAATATTGAGAACCATATATATATATATAGGTTCCACTTCCTATCCGGACTTTTCATTTCCGGACTTTTTATCCAAAAAAAATTTTGACGATCCGATCCGTCCAATGTGTTCAGAAGGTGTTTTCAAGGGTCCTTGCGGAAAATCTTCAAAAAAAAACACCGGGAAGGGCTTGATCCAAGCAGTTTTCGCAAAAATATATAAATACAGTTTTTGCGAAAAACTGCTTGATCAAGCCCTTCCCGGTATTTTTTTTTTTTGAAGATTTTCCGCGTGGACCCTTGAAAACACCTTCTGAACACATTGGACGGATCGGATTTTCCAAAAAAAATTTGCAACACAAAAAAACCCCATTTTTTCCTTAAATCCGGGAGTGTGGATAAGAAGTTTGGCCTATATATGTTGTTATGTTCTCTAGGTTTTCACAGAATTTCATATCACACAAAATTGGGCTATGAGAGAGAACTTGGAGGTTGCGCTTGGAGGTTGCATTTGCAGTTGATGTATAGTGAAATTTGCTAGAAGATATGAGGTTGTTCGAGTTCAGACGAAAGTGACCGAAGGTTTCAATCAAAACACAATATATCAACTTAGCCTTTGCGTTTACGGAGGAGATGTAAACAAACACTAATTCTGCCTCGAGGGTTTTCAATTTTATGTTGTACAATCTGTACGTATCATCACTAGGTCTTGTGGATTTGGTTCTCAACAATAATGGTTATCTTGGTTATGGTTTCCTCGCAATAAAAATCTAAATGAATCTAGTAGTTTGCAAATGTTTGAGGCCCGACTAAAGAGTTTGATTGTTATTAAAATTATGTCAATAATTTATTTTAAAAAGTTCAAATTATTTAAGAATAATTGATAAAGTTGGAAATCACATAAAACATGTGACGATCACCAAATAGAATTAATAGAACGATGCTCGACATAAAGAGTTTTACGAGGGTAGATCGCGGGGGTGGGGGTTTTTGGCCTATGCAAACCTCCCAAGTTTCTTACTAGTAATAGTAGTGTAAGGACCCGTATTTTTGCATAATTTTCCCGAAATAATGTTGGGTAAATGTGAGGAATTGAATTTTGACTTAAGGGGTCCATAAGAGAGCATGGGATTGCATTTGGGTCTTTTTAAAACAAAATTGGAAGTTTAGGAGTGTAAGTGTAAAGAGGTGTGTGTATATTAGCATGTGTAATGCTTCCATTTTGCAAAAAAATTAGCCCTCCTCTCTCTTTCTCCCACCAACCTCTGTCTCTTCTTCCTTTCTCTCAATTTTCCTCCACCTTCTCTCTACAAATTCACCTCTCTCACTCAAGTTCTTCAAGAAACAAGTCTAAAACTTTCTTCTACGCGTCAATTGGAGTCGGGTTCACCATGGTTCTTCGTGAAGACCAAGCATTTCGGTTTGGGGATCTCAAAACCTAGGGTTTTCCTTTCTCTACACATTTGGAGCTCAAACCTTGAGGTAGGAAGACAAATTCTACTCCCTCTAGTTGTATCTATGTAATGTATGATTGTGAACACCCCGCGGGAAGTGTCCACGAAATTGAGGTTTGGTTTGAAAAACAGTTTCGATTGATTGGATGGAGTCGCCACCCGGGTTTGAGGACCATACCCGAGAACCCTGTTGAAAAATGACTTTTTGCCCTTGGAATATAAAATATTTCACTGGTCTGCTTTTATTGAGATTTCTCGAGTCCGGGAGCTAGGTTATGAGAGGGGAAGAAATTTAAAGCACCCCTCTCACCCGGTGTGACTACCGGTCTCTACTAAATGTTTAAGGAATTTTGAAAATACCATTTGAATAGACTTTAATCACCAACTCATGCAAGAACACATAAGTGCATAAAGAAAATTAATGAAATAAATGTGGATGCTTGTGCTTGTATCATGTGAGGATGTTCTATATGCATAAGGCACTGAAACTTGACTAAATCACACTTAAACTGCTCTAAGATGCTCCAAAAACTGATCACAAACATCATATTTACCACACCTGGATGGTAATCTGGGCACATGGATTAGGCAAATCCAGGCGCCTGGAATGAGGGATTCCAGGCACCTGGAAGGACTATGGGCGCCAGGAATGCACCAATGCAGGCGCCTGGAGCACTGATCAGACAGAAATTTTACTTATCCAGGCGACGGAACAAATGACAAATATGAGCTTTAACACTTGTTCTCCCACACACACAATGATGTTTGATGACTTTTTAAACCAAATGAACCTTAGAGTCAAACCTAAGAGATGTTTTATGCTTGAAAAACCAAGATTTTATCAAATGCATTCAAAAGTTATTTAAATGAACCTTTTTAACCATGCAATGGAACATCAATCCTAAAAATAGTATGAACTGAACTTAAATAAACATGTAAGAGTATAGAAAAGGGAGAAAAACACTGGTTATGGGTGCATCATGCCATTCCAGGCGCCTGCATCATGCCATTCCAGGCGCCTGCATCATGCCATTCCAAGCGCCTGGAATTGATATGGGTGCCAATGAATAACTTCAACTTTTCTGAAATTTGAAACCTTTCTAGACTCTCAACCAGTATGAGGAACTAGAAAGAGCCTAGATGGTGTCCCCTCAGGACCTATTTTGAGCATTTCGGTAGAAAATCTACCTTGGAAGCTTGGTTGATGAACTTGGATGATGGGTTTAGGTGATTTTTGATTGTTGAATGGGCTGATGGCTTGATTTCTGAAGTTAAAAAGGGCTGATTGTGGGGCCTTTGATTGGGGTTGATTATGGATGGTGATGATATGGGGATTTTGAGTTGCAAAAAGTGGGATTTATGGTTGAAAATGGATGGAATTGAGAGGGATCAGTTGGGGATGGAGTTTCTGGAAAATTTCCAGCAACATAACAGTTAGAAAAGGGGGTGGATGCTTGCGCCCTTGGATTGCGTTCCAATATTAATTCCCAAGCGTAGGGTTTAGGCCGGCGATAGCATGATAACCGGAAGTCCGGGTCGAGTCCCCAGAGACCGAATGCGCTGAGCGTGAGTGTTGATTCGCGAATGTTGGTTTTAGCCTTAAAGCGGCAAACTTGGCTTTTGTAGTTTGGGGGTGGAATTCACTTAACTTCGTGAATGACGCGAGATTAAAAAGACTAATTAAAGCGAGGCTAAGTCTAGGGGTTCACAACACCAATGACTTAGGCCAAATCATCCTCCTCTAAAATAACCGGCTCGGGGTCATCGTTAGACAACCCCGAATGGAAGATTTGGTATTTAAACTCGTTTGACTAGAAATGGTGTTTCTCAAAGAATAGGATTCTTGTGCCATTTATACAAACATTTTGATTGACATAGCCCTAAGCATCACACGTGCCAAGTGGTCAAGCCCTTGGCTACGTGTGATCAACGGGATTAACAAATCTAAATTTTGATACATAAAATCAATCCGTACTCTTTGATTAACAGGCAAAGTTTGCATTAAGGCGAGGAGAGTGAGTGAACCTAAGTCACGGGGTGTTAATCACCCCATGACCGAGCCTATAACGACTACTCAATCATAACTACGAGAAAAATGACTAATTTTATTAAGGAAATAAAGAACATGACAATAGACGTTAAAAACTTATTTTTGTATGAGATCCTAAGTTAGCCTACAACTTTAACTCTTTAGAAACTATCAAACAACCACTACAAACAAGTGTTTTCTAAGGAAATAGCAAGAAAATCAAGTAAACTAAATAGTAGATGGAATTGAAAATAAACTAGATTACTAGAAAGATCTAATCAAGAGCAACATGTTTAATAAACGTGAAATTAACGGTAGACAAACACTTACATGAGATAAACTAGAGAGAGAGACCTTCCAAAACTCTCTAATGGAGGAGAGAGAGGAGAGCAAAATATCCTAGGAAAGAAAATAAAAGAAGTGAGTGGGAAGGAGAGAGGAGAGACTAATTTATCATCCATTCTCTCTCTCAACAAAATATCTAAAAAAGTCCTCACATCTTTAAAAACTTTCCATTAAAGGAATGTACATAAAGTGCACAGTATTTGCTGTCCAGAGGTGTTTGGATCGATCCAAACCACATCTGGATCGATCCAAGTGAGTTTGGTGCTGCTTCGCAAGAGGGTGGATCGATCCACTTTAGACCCGGATCGATCCAGAATCAACTGGTGCTGTTTTGATGTGAAATGGATCGATCCACTTGTTGATTGGTGAATTTTTTTTTGAAGTGGATCGATCCACTACCTGTCTGGATCGATCCAGATGAGCCTGGAACATTTTGAGCATTTGTGGATCGATCCACATGGGACCTGGATCGATCCAGAAGAGACTAGTTCAACTTTGGGCAACTGTGGATCGATCCACCATCATTCCGGATTGATCCAAATTCATCTTGATTGTGCCTTAGCTTTTTCCGATCACTCCCTTGGCCTTTCGTGCTTCCGAACTTCCTCCAAAACACGTAAATGCATCGTGTGACCCTTGTAAACGTGGCACGGTTCTCATTGCGCTCAAAATGCGTTTATTCACTCGTTTACCTTGTAACTTGACAAAAACACCACTACGTGCAAATCAGACATTTAAGGCGCGAAATTGCGTGCTTATGTGTGATAAATGAGCAAGATAAGCCCCGGTTATCTACAATATTGGGGGCTTATCAGTGGAGAGCTGATCCCCCTTGAAATGGTGTGGGAGGGAGGTATATATAGGGAAAGAATAGGGTAGTTTTGGGTGAATTTTTGAGAGGGAAAATGAATTTTAACTTTGAAAATGTGGAGCAGAGTCTATTGGAGGGAGTTTGGAATGAGGAAAACGTGGGACAATGTAGGGGGGAGCCCATAGTTTCATCAAAAACTAGCTGCAAATTGCCCACTGGAAGTGATTCCGGGCGCCTGGAATTGGGGAATCCAGGCGCCTGGATTGAGTCTAGGCGCCTGGAATTGGAGAATCCAGGCGCCTGGAATTGGAGAATCCAGGCGCCTGGACTAGGAGACTGCACAAAATTCCAAACTTCGTGGGGTCATTCCGGGTGCTACCAAACTCCGTTTTGTGCATGGTTTGAAGCGTTGGAAAGCTTGTCAAGACTACTTTCTAACCCAATTGGTTTGAACCCAATATGATTTGTATATCAAAATATATGACCATTTTACCCTAAGAAGGTCGGGAAAATAAGTCGTTTTGGTAAAACGTGCACATCTCCCTCATTTCAAAATGGATGGGGGCGTATTATATATCAAAAAAGAGGGTTTTGAATGTAATAGAAGGTGGTGCAAGGTTGGGTTTATTTTGAAGAGGTTTTGATGGGGTTTCCAAGTTCACAGTCAAGCCTTGCGTGCTTTTATCAGGCATTTTCATCATCGGGGATGCTTGATAAGTTTCTTGGGTCAAAATCGGGGTGTCTACAATGACATATATCTTGCTCTTGTTCTTCAATTCCATCAAATTCATGATTTGCTCTCATAAGTGGGTTTTGTTCCATTGATTTTCTGATCTAGGATTGGGATTGTTGTTGATGCAATTGTTGGTTGTTTTACCCTCCCTTGATGTCCATTAGTTGCTTGACATTTCCAATTTTTGGCCTAAAACATCATAGGGTTAATGACCTGGACACCCCCTGTACGTATACGTTTTCCCCCAAACACCCCCTACAAGAAAAAAAATCTACGATGACACCCCCTCTAAGTAGCAAAATTGTCCCATCCCTACCTTCTGTTAGGCCTTGACCCCCCTACCGTTAAATTTTGGCAAAAAATATGACATGATCTACCAAATATGCCCCCACCTCTCTCTCTCTCTCTCTCTCTCTCTCTCTCTCTCTCTCTCTCTCTCTCTCTCTCTCTCTCTCTCTCTCTCGTCCCCCCCCACCCCTCTCTCTCTCTCTCTCGTCCCCCCCCCCACCCTACCAAATATGACCTCGCCCAGTCCAGACCGAGTTTCACAGCTCTTTCCCACCGCTGCTCGATCTTCACCCTCCCTTTTCATCACCGTTCGAACCACCCCAGCACCACCTACAACCTCTCTCGTCGATGTGTGAGTCTCGCCGTCCTCCCTCGCCGTCATTCGGGCCACACCACCATCACCCACCATGGCTTCAGCCGCTGTTTGGGCTTCGTGGCCCTCACCCGTCGCCGATTTGGCCTCACTGCCCTTAGCCACCGCTGTCTAGGTTTCACCGCCCCTCTCCACTGTTGCTTGAACAACCCATCATCATTTACTGCACCATTCACCGTTGTTTGGGCTTCGTTGGCCCCTTTCACGACTGTATGGGCTTTGTCGCCGTCGTTTTCCGCTACCACCCGACTGGTGGTGTTGCTCGGGGGCCCAACCAGTCCGGCCAGACCATGGGTGTGAGATTTTGGTTCAGATTGGGGCTTCTCCACCCCAATACTGTCGTTGTCTGCCTCCGTGGAGGCTGTATTGGGTTCGGTTTGGCCGAAATCGGCCATGGATGGAGGATTTCGGGAAGAAATTTCAGAGCAATTTGTGGGTTTGAAGAAGATGAATAGTATTTTGGGCAATTTTGGAAAATAAGGAAGATGAACAGCAATTTCAGAACTTTTTAGCGCTTGATTGGAACTGGTATATACTAGATTTTTAGTAAAAATGAGGAAGATGAACATTATTTTGGAGATTTGTTGGTGCCAATTGCTGAGGTGTCAATTGCTGAGATCTGATGAGAGAGAGGGAAAACAGAGGAGATTTGGAAAATGATGGGTTTGAAAGATTTGTTGGTTTAGAGTATTTTGGGGAAAAAAAAATTACTTTTTATCTCTGATTCTTGATTTTTCTTATACCATGTTGGTGGTGCTTATGGGGAAAATAAGAAATCCAGTGGGTTTGGTGGGGAGGAGAGTGGTGGTTGGTTTTGTTGGAATGAGGGAGCAGAGGAGAGGAGGGTAAAATGGTCCATTAACTCTTTCCGTTAACAAAGTTAGAGGTCCAAAAGTTTAGCTATTTAGAAGGGGTGTCATCGTAGATTTTTTCCTTGTAGGGGGTGTTTAGGGGAAAACATATACGTACAAGGGGTGTCCAAGTCATTAACCCAAGATCATATATGCACTTGGGTTGAAATTTCATGCTTTGGGAAAAATTCGCAGAAAATCTGAGTTTTCCCAACCAGACAAGCAAAAACCACCAACTGGTTGGGCTTTTCTGAAAAATTGTGCTTGTCTCTGTCTTGGTCCAACCAGTTGGGCAAAAACCTCCAACTGCCCAACTGGTTGGGAAACGCTAAAATATTATATTTTCATCCCTTATCCTTCCCTTGAATATTGGGCACATCGTACATCACTCCAACTTTATTTTGGTATCATTTGGGTAATGTAAAGAGTTGGTTTGACTTTTCGATGCAAATGATAATTTTGAGACAAAATGTAAAGTTTTGAGATGAGTTTTGAATCAAAAGTGTTTTATGGATAAATGCGAACTCTAGGGATCACTCGTTTGGTGTCCCTAGCCATGGGTGCACGGAGCCCACGAAATCCGGCAGGGGTGCACAGAGCCCACGAAATCCGGCAGAGGGATACTTCCCTATTAAATTAACGAATGTTTTCCTATGAAATGTTGGAAATGATATATTTGGGTTGAATTTGGAATATTTGGCAAAAAATTGGGTTTTTGTGTACGAGTATGAGAATTTGGCAATTGCTTGGAATTTGGTTGGATACTTAAGATTGTTTTGGGACACTTGGACACATTTTGGACACTTGAAAACATTTTGGGGTATTTGGTGGTCGAGTTATAGTCATTCGTTCTTCCTAACCACATACATTGATCGTGTCCTTCATTATACTTTTTTGCTATGCATGTATCATGTTTATACACCTAGCGTTAGTAGAAAAGTTTTCCTACTGGGCCAGTGAGCTCAACCTATCATTTTTCAGGTACTCGGCAAGGCCCATGAGATGGATGCATGAAGTGTGGATGCATAGCATTGGATTTCATCGAGCATGAAGTTATTTTCCCATCTTTGTTTTATATTTTTGAAAGATGGTTTTGTAACTTCTATTTGTTAATCTTTTTGACTATTTGGTTATTGTAATAACTCTTAAAACTTGATACTTATGCATTTAGGTTACGGGTACTCGTAGTTAGAACTCGTTTATTATTTATGGTGAGAATGTATCTATTTTGACTTTGATTATTCAAAGGGTGAATGTAAGACTTTGACTTGTTCCACGTGGATATTATTTATTTTTGGTTTATTAAATTTGAGGGCGTGACAAGTAGAGAGTGAGAGACAGAGGAAGCGTGTGAGCAATATAGGCCCGGTCCGCTAGGAGTGGCAGTGAACGAGTTTGTGACTCAATTGAATACAAGGTAAGTTTCCTTTCTTTTACAATTTTATGAACCTTGAGACTAGGGTTTAAATTAGATTGTAATTCTTTTACAATCACTACGCCAAATAGGGGCATTCCTGGCAATTTTATTCCCGGCATTTTAATTAATGCATAAAAAAACCACTATTACCGGCATTTCAAGTGCCGGAAAAAAGTAACTTTTACCGGCATTTGTTTAAAAGTACTTTTTGTTAATGCTAGTAAAAGTCTAATTTTTAAAAAAAAAAATTTACCATATAATATAAATATTTTTCATTGTGCATCTGGGCTAGCTTGGTTGGTAAACTCGCGCGCGCGAGGGGCAAAGGTTGCAAGTTTGAATCTTCTCCCCAAAATTGCATGCCATGCGGGTGTCACGTGGGTGCCATGTGGGTGCTACAAGGCATATTGTTTATAAGGCAATAGGCTTTCCCGGCATTTGTGAAGACTTTTCCCGGCATTTGTAGTATTACCGACACCTGTACAGACGACATTTAATAATCTTTTCTGGCATTTTTAGTAATTTTTGGGCATTTGAAAAATGCCGGTAAATGCGAAATTTCCTGTAGTGAATTCGTGAAAAACTTTTCAAATAGAATGATGTTCATACAAACTTTGTACAAATTATAATCTAGATTATTTAACACAGAGCCATTTTATAATGAATAAAATGGAATTTATTTGTTGTGGGCAAACTGAAAATGTATAACGTAGATTTTTTTTTTTTTTTTTACTTTTTGTCATCCACATCTCTATTGTTGATATATAAGAATGTGTTTTTATTGTTAATTTATGTTTGGTCTTATCTTGGGATTTGATTAGGGTTTTCTCTGACCTAAGGTTTTAGGTTTGAATCCCCTTATTAGTAAACTCTTGGGATTGGGGGTCTTGTAGTGAGTGAGCTCATTACATGTGTGTAGTGAGCTCTCTCGGCCGTCCGATCAGCAAAATCTCTTGGGACCACTGGGGGTTATGCCCAGTTGTTGCCTCCAGGGCCCCGGAATTAGTCGAGATGCGCACAAACTGGCCTAGATATCCGTTTATAAAAATAAAATAAAAATACATATAGTTTGGTCCTCACTATTGCGAATCCTGTGTCCGCCACTGGTAGAATCCCTCGGAGTGAATGTGCAAAGGTGGAAACGATTCAAATGAAGATTGTCTAAACATCGGATCAGGTTGACACGAGTAGTGTCTAATCATGGGAACTTTTCTTTTTGTTGCTTATTTGATAATTTTTTAGTACTGTAGCGGACGAATTTGTAGGGGGCCGGTTGGGGCCCCACTCTGCATAATAAAAGAGCAAAAGGGTCAGTATCTCGAAATTCACGAAACTGAATGCAAATCGACTTATCTCGCCCCCGCCGAACGTATGGTTCCCTCGGCGTTCGGCACTAATGTCCAGGTTGGGACAAATATAGATTTGTATGATGTTCGCCGAACCCGGAGGTGCCGAGGACGCGGCACTCTCTGCTTGGCTCTCGGATCGCTCTCGGGGGCTTCACCGTGCCGAGCGCCCGAGAGGCCGGGCCACTCACATACTGAGTCGGTTGACTTCGACCACGTGGGGGGCTCGGGTGTGCTTGGTTCGGAAGTGGCGTATCGGGCATGCTACACGTTCCACGATGGAGCATTAAATGCGGCAGTCACCTACCCTGCCACCGCCGCCTGCAGAGTCACGTGGGTGATGGGGAACGTCCCAAGGTGATGTGACCCCCCAAACCCACGTGCCGTGACGTCAGCTGGGGCGCGGCGTCTGCAGCAGAGATGGAAGTCACATCAACTGTCATTCCTAGCGCGAATGACAGGCGCGTAGGGCGCACGACCCCTTCGCCTATAAATACCTAGCTACAACTACCACAATGGGCATTCCTCTCTCCTCATTTACTACCCTCATTACTTCACTTTCTCTCTAAGTTTTCCGGTATAATTTCTTCTCCAGTGACTGACTTCACCATCGGAGTGCCATCCCCGACCACCACCGTCCGGGCTTGGCACTAACGAGGTTGTCTACGTGTGCAGGTTACCCTTCGCGGCGGGCAACCAGGGTTTAGGCAAGGTTTAGTCATCCCATCTCCACCTATCCTATATCTCGAGGTCCAAAAGAGTCTACTCCGGCGGGAATTACCCCCACAGGTACTATAGTCAAATTTCACCGGCCGACGAGATCATCTGAACATACAAGTGCAAACGAAGTACTAATCTTGAAATTCAGTATGGGCACCCCCACAAATAATTATTGAGCAAATTAATCTTCGTTTGAATTTAACTTGAAAACATATGTGAGAGCTCACAAGTTTTCAAGGTCTCTTCCCGCTACAAAATGAGTGGCTTCTACACCAACATGACACCTACGGTTCAAATGACACCTTAGAACTCCAAAGCAAGTCATGGAGGTGTGTTCCCTCGGGAATAAATCAAGAAACTACAAAAAAAAAAAAATTGCCACATTGCATTAGTAGCTTAGTGATTAGTAAATTATAACAGCAAGCCGATGTTGTTCCGTCAACTCGGATGTGAGACCTCTCATGAGAACTTATGCCCTCCATGAACACTTGGTCCAGGGTCAAGAAAAGGAACTATAAGATTGACCTTTTCAATCCCTCATAGATGGACCACACACAGGGATGACTTCTAAATTACTCTCAAAATTTGGCTAAGTCACAAATTGACAATCAAAAACTTTTAGCTTGATGTACACGGGAATTCTAAGCCCCTCGTGGCATCAATCATATTTTTCCCGATTTTCTAATTTTGCTTCATAATTTGTGAAGAAAATAAATACAAATCATATCTATCGAAACACGATCTAAATAATTTTAGACATGGAAGAAGCTCTTGACGGATATAAAATAGGGTTCGGGGACTGTGCACCTAGTGCACAGCTGTGCAGCCTCTTTGGGGTTCATCCCGAGTCCCGATGTTTGATCCGAATCGTTCATTTTGTTCGTCTCGTTGAGTATTTAGTCCACGTAAAAGTTCATGTTAATCGGACATCGGTAATTATGTTTTTAGAATGTATTTTTCTTGAAAACGAAACACTCAATGAAACTGAGGTAGGTGATTTTTTCTACAAAACTATAAGCTAAATGGTCACCAATCAAATAGTTACCGATGTCCGATCAATATGAATTTTTAGAAAGATTACATACTCAACGACGCGGACAAGATGAACAATTCGAATCAAACAACGGAATCCAGGGTAGTTCCCAAAAAGGCTGCACAACACAGTCTCCGGACCGATATAAAATGAATAATTCCAATTATCTTCTCAGAAAAAACGACCACGAAACCAGTTTTTTTTTTTTTTTTTAAATTTAAAAAAAAAACGTATGGAAAGTGGTAGCATCTTGAGGAATTGACTTTTGGGTAAGCCCTTTTTTGCTTCTTTTTGTGCCCTTTTTTCAACAAAAAACAAATAAGCAGCAAAAGGTTGGCAGCAATAATTGGGGACCAGAAACAAGTCCATGCTTGCCTGTAATTGTATGCTCCTTGTGTATATACATCAAGCTGGCTCAAACCATGACTTCTTGCATCAATTGAGCCCAGACATTCTCTTCTGTCACTACTCACTAGACAGTTCAGTTTAGGACCCAATCATTAATTTCAATTTCGAGACAACTATTTCAAGATTATGACAAAATTTTTAAAATCGGTGTTATAGTGGATGTTTGGTGCTGGATTAAATTATGACAAAATTAATTTAAGAAAAATGGAAGGTAAAAGCGTCAAAATAAATCTTTTCGTTTATCAATTTTTACTTATTTAAGATGTTATTGTGGACTTGTGGTATGATCAAAGAATAATTAAAGCTTAGCTAATTAAATAAACTAGAACAAATTTCAGAGAAAAAGCTGTAAATTTAGTCTATAAACTGCAGCAAACACCCCTGCAGGGTTTTTATATAGAAAAGTTAATGAAATGACAATTTTAGGAGCTTGTTTTTCTGGACCAAAATTACTTGTCTTTCCAACATGCTGGATTTTTTCTCCCTGTTTAGTCTGAACCCACAATAACAGCAGCCAATGTGGCAATGTCTTATGCTGGACATGGAGCTAAACTCTTTCATTGGAGAAAAATTTTGGGTGCCGGTCAGGAATGACCACGTATAGGGACGGACCTAGGGGGTGCTTGCGGGGCCCGGACCCCTACGCACCACCAATATCCCAATTGTTTGATTGTATTTTAGGGTTTGTTTGTAAAAATTATGAAGAAATATCTCCTCAAAATTATGCTATTAATATATAAGGATTATATTTTGAAGTTAATTTAAATATATACTATGATTTTTGTACCAAAAAAGAATATATATGATTTCGTCCCCATGCGATAGGAATCTTGTGTCCACCACTAGCCACATAGTGCCGGACCACACAATTCGGTCATCCAAAAGTGTTTTAGACAGCCTAGATTGCAAATAGAGAAAGAGGAAAGTGAAAGAAGAGAGGGGGGAATAAGTATATGGGTCATCCAAAATACTTTTGGAAAGCCGAGATGCGCGGTCGGGAACCACTTGGTCATACCCGACCGACACCCAAGTTTTTGTCATTTAATTGCTACGAAAAAAGTGGGAACGCATGTTATTGTACAAACCCGTTCAAAAATGTAGGAGTACAAAAAAAAAATTATGTAGCAACTGCCAACTAGGGACCTTAGAAGCTTTTGAGTTAGGTTTGACTCTCATCCATACGCATGCATTACGCATGCATTGGGCTAGTCTATATTGGGCTTTATACTAGCTTTAATTGGGTTTTCTTCTAGTGGACGGCAGTAATATTTATCCGAATTACTCGGTCCAGACCGAATATGCTATCACGATTTTGTGCACAAGGATTGAGTCAAGAGGAACGAGTAACGGAAATCGTCAAACTTAACCCTGCAATTTGAAAGGACTCATCAACGATGTTTTTTTTTTTTTTTTTGGGTAAATCCCATCAACGATCTTTTTGGTAATACTACCATTTTAGTATGGTACGATCAAGTTGTAAAGGAGGGCTTCGGACTTATCGAGGTGTGCTGTATGTAGCTCGTATATTTGATTTGATAATCTTTACATAAGACAATGTGGTCCCAAATCCAACGACTTTGGTCACTTTCAGTGTCATATGCAAGCTGTCTGTCTTTATTCCACAATATCATAAACTAATGCATTTACATGCTACCATGAGAATTGAATGGATCATTCTTGCTTATTTGGTCGTGTACCTTACTACAAGTAATTTGGTGCAAAAATGTTATCGGTCCGTACTGATGGAACAGTATCGATACTCATTATAATAATCTAACTTAACTAGCATACTGATATCGTATCGGAAAAAAAACACAAACACACTCCATAATGAATCTCAAGAAAGGAATTGGTCAAAAAATACATTTAAAAAAAAAAAAAAAAACCAACATCCATTCAAACGAATGAAAAGGAATAAGTTGTTGTCGGCATTCAATTCAGAGGGATGGATGGGATTTTGTCATACTTTGTGGCTATGGAGAATTTATTCTGTAATTTTGTGACCATTGGGTTTGAAGTGTCTGTGGACCCACCATCGAGTCTAGAGGGCTAACACCGAATAATTTTGGAAATAGAAGCAGAAATTTACAGAAGATTGACAAACGCAGCGAAGACTGGGAAAAGTTTGGAAGTAGAAGCATAATTAAGATTAATTATAGATTAATTATGAAGATTAATTATAGATAATTGTTTGAAAAACGATTCCCTTCCTCCTCCTTTTCAATCATGTACTCTAAAACAAGCCCACCTTGAAATATTTTGTACCAACCCTCGTCTTCTTTATTTGTCGAGTTCTATGAATACACTTTGCACGCTGGATAAAATTTTATTTTTTACTACGTGACCGTGCCCGAGCACCCAATGCGTCCGTCTAAAAATATTTTGGACGGCTCAGATCTATTATCTCTCCTCTTTTTCTCTTTTAAATCTGGACCATCAAAAAATGTTTTGAACGATTGAGAAATTTAAAATAACAAAATGGTAAACGGTCAAAAAATGTTTTCCCAGATTTATTCTCTCTCCTCTTTTTCTCTTTTAACCTTGATAAAATGTTTTGATTTTTTTTTTAATCGGGTAGCTCAGAAATTGGCATTCGATGACGTATCCAGGTCGTGCTATTTCTAGGATGCTTTATTTTAAATTTCCCAGAAATTTTGATACATTCAATTAACAATTTGTAAGTAAACAAAATTTTCGATGTTGTAGAGTTTGGTTTTCTGTTGCCCTGAAGTTGTAATCTTTTTTAACCTTGATAATTTAAAGAATCATAGCCTAGCCGTTTACCATTTTGGACCATCAAAAAAAAAAAAAACGGTTGGGTTGGGTTGGATTGGGTTTGGCTTTACCCATATTCAACTCACCCATATTGAACTCATTCACGTTCAACCCATAACCCATACCAACCCACACAAACCCAACCCAACCCACCCATTTTCCACCTCTAGTTCCAAACCCAGACCATGCGTGAGTTAGGTTTTTCAAAAATAGAGCTTATTTATGTATGCAAACACATACCATTTACCAGTTCGTGTAGTACCCCTATGTCCCATGAAAGAGGAAGGTTCAATGACACTAGAATGGAAATAGATCAACGTCAAGATGAAAAAGAATCCTAAATTTGAGTTTTCAAGAATAAAAATGTGATAAAAGTGCTTCCAGTTTTGGTGTTAAACACTGATTACACTCAAATTCAATGGTGATTGAAAAGAAATGAAGAAAATTAGGTCCTTCATAATTGGTAAGCAGTAGTGATTCGTTATAGTTTTACCATGTGTTAATTTCGGATTTCAGTGTTCATAAACCTAGAGAGACAAGACAATGGGGTCGAAGAAGATGGGACGGGAAAAGCAGCGGGAAGGAGAGAGAGAAAAAATGGGTAGTCGCCGGAGAAGTGGGCTGCCGGAAATGGAGGTGTTGGGGTGGGGAAGAGGAAAGAGGGGTGTGACGTCTCGTGGTGAAGGGGAGATATCAGATATGGTTGATTAGAAAAGGGCAGAGTTTGTTTTAATCTCAATTGTTGGTTTTGAGAGCTGAGATTTTGTGTCAAAGTTTGTGTCCCCGGATCCGGCCTGATTAGTGATAAGTTTGTTAAACCAACAAAGGCAGTAGTGAAGTCTCCGGACGCCACTTTTCAGTAGTGTCCTTCACTCTTACTCTCAATTTTTGGTCTCACGAGAATTTTATTGAGTTGAAATTTTCCCGGAAGACGTTCAAGTTCTCCTGTTCTCGCTCAGAGCTAGCCCGCTCCCGCACATTCTTTATGTATGTGACTAAACTGTAACCTACTCTTGCCTTTTTTTCTCAAGTGTTGTCTTGTTAGTAATAGTTCTAAGATAACCAATTGAGATTAGCGGGCTATTAGTTGGGATTAGTGCGATTATGGGCTTATGCCCTGCTTTGTGCTTGCTTACGATGATAAAAAGATGTTAGAGCATCCTTATGTGGATGAACAAATTAACTTTTTAACAAAAATAGAGAGCCAAAACCCAAAATAAGGCCAAAATCAAGCTCACTAAATGGTTGATCAAATTTGTTAAGTTTCTGATTTTGCTACAGTACTGCACCAAATTTAGTGCGGCACTGTGCATGCACTATTCATGCACTGTTCACTTTTTTTTATTACTTTTGGGGAGTAGGAGTAGAAAAAAATAATAGTTTAATATTATAAAGTTATAATAGAGAGTCTGATTTTGTGTGTTTTTTGAAAAGTGACTTGCTAAATTTGTAAAAGGTGTTTTTGAAATTAAATTTGGTGTTTTTTTTGTGCCCCTGATAAGGATGCCCTTAGTTCTAAAGTACGTATCAATTAGCAAAGCTTATACCTTGAAAAATTATTTTTTTAAAAAAAGAAAGAAACTAAAAAAAATACTCCCTCCTTCCCTTTTTAAATGATCTCTTTGGGAAATACGTATTTTTGTGGACGTTAAAAAATGTACTTTCGTACAATGTTTTGAAATTTGTTTTGCACCAAATTAAAGTGCTCATACTTTAATTTGGTACTATAAAACTGACTAAAAAATTATATAGAAAAATATGTTTTTTAGGAGTTTGAAATTGCACGTATTCCTCTAGTGATCATTTAAAAAGGGACGGAGGGAGTATAGTATCATTAACAAAATCATCCTTTCTATATCCAAATGACCTGGAAAAAAAAAAAAAGTAGAAACAGTAGAGAAGATACGAGATTAGTGCAAAAACAATGATGTCTGCCCTTCATTTCCTAGGCTATTTACAGAGGGCATTTTTATGCAGTTCTCCAATTGTGATGGACCTCACAGCTGGGTCAAATTGGAAACACGATATGAATATTCAACTGTGGGGCTATCTGCTATCACATGGGTTGAACATTCAGCGGCCTTGTTTGGTTTGGTTTCCAAAAATCGGTTTTCTCAATTATTATTCAATTATTACCTCTATTTTTAAATATTATTTTTATTTTTCTCTCTATCTCTCTCCAATCATTAATACCTATTTTTTAATTATTATACCTATTTCTCCCTCTAATCATTACAAAAACCAAAACTCAAAACCAAACCAAACACAACCAGCTGTATCATTTTTGCTCTTTTTATTGACATGCACCAGAATCAATCAATTGTTGTTTTCAGGCATTTGGGCCCAGCAACTTATATCTGATTTTTATCAATGTAAGTTGTGTTTCCTGAAAAAAAAAAAAAAAAAAATTGGTCAAACTTATATCTGGACTAGGAGCAGAATTTCTAGAAAACCATGAAAATTCTTGGTCAGTCTTGCCTTGGACTAACTTGCAACTGTGAGGGTTTGACTGAATCAACTGCTTATTTTTATTTGTTACCTTTTCAATAAATGGAAGTATGGGAAGGGATTAGCAGTATAGCTTCTCCTAATGAGCGTGACCAACGGGGCTCTCACCCTGAAATGTTCAATTGTGGTAACATGTCCTAATTAGGTGGTCGTCCCAAGGCTCTCTTACAACTAATACCAGTGATCGAATGAAACTCAAACCGAAGACCATCTATTCTAATCTAATATATAAAAGGGGAGCACCACTTTGGTGTCCTCTTTTTGAGAGATTGTGTATGCATTTTTTCCCCCAAAAATGACCCCGCGTAATAATTGAATTAGAGAGAAGTACAACTACAAGGACAGAAAAGACAACACATGTACTTCAACTGCATAACCACGTTACTTTGTAACTGTAAGGGTAAAAGAAAACTCCACGTGTAATAGTAACTACCAACAATCTCCACCTTTTCGGATTATAAAAAAAAGAGGATGCTACGGGTACCGAAGGCAACTTAGGCAAGTGTACAAAAATTGTACTAATTTGCTTGCGGGGCCTACTTTTGAGTCCCGCGCGAATGATCCGAACCGTTCAATAATTTTAAAATAATTTTTCGAGTATCCTTACAAAACATCAGCTCAATTGGATATGCGTAAGTACTTCATCCAAACTTCAAGTTTTTCATTTAGAATTTAGGATCCTAAGTTCTGAATGAAAAACTTGAAATTTGGATGAAGCACTTATGCATATCCAATTGAGTTAATTTTTTGTAGGAACACTTGAAAAATTATTTTAAAATTATTAAATGATTTGGATCATTCGTGTGGGGTCCAAAAGTGGGTCCCACACGCCAATTTGTACGATTTCTGTACCTTGGCCTTCGGTACCTATATCTTTATCGATAAAAAAATGTCCACCATTTCCCCTTCAATCCATACAACCACTGGACATCGGTAAAGATGGCACAAGAACGGCAACCCAATCGGTAAAAAAGTCCAACCCCCCCCCCCCCCCCCCCCCCCCCCCCCCGTTTCCTCATTTGGGTTTGGGTTTGTTTTGTCTCTCTATACAAGGAAAATAAATCGAATACCAACTTGGCACTTTCAATTTCCTTCGACGAAGAAGAATCCATCAAATCCCTTCCAATCTACTGGAAGCACTTTTCAAATTCACATGCTTTTTAGTGTACTAGAGGTCAGAGCACACTCAAATATTGCGTGTGTAAGTCGAATGTAGACAAAATAAGGTAAATTTAGGGTATGTTTTATAAGATTATTTTGTCTACATTCGACTTGCACACGCATCGAGTGTGCCCCGGCCTCTAGTTCCTTGATCATAGAATCAAACTCCTTCGTATCCCGACTTAGCCTTTGCTTTCGACTATAGAATACACCTTCCCCTTATAGAGGTAGAGGTGCCGAGCTTTGGTATAAGACAGAGTATGCCAAAATAGAGTCAATTTAGATCTCTATCTTTCTTTTTTTGGTACATAGGAAATAGAAGCGAACAAACTACAGCCTTTCAAAGGCTACACCCCTCATATCAGCTAGATCTCTATCTTTCAGCGGAGGGAATGAACGATTTTTTGTATGAACTAGGCCAAGCCCCTGCAAACAAAAGAACTTCTCTCTTATAAGCAAGGCCTCAAACAAGCCGTACCACTCGGCTTCAAACTCCCGAAATGTGGACACCTGACCGAAGCTTAGCAAGTGCACCAACATGATTGTCATACTTGCTTGGCCAAAAGCCTTTGTTGGAAAAACCAACGCAAATATCATATTCACCTCGCCCTACTCCTACAGCCTTGACAGAGTTAAGCTGTCTGGAGGGAAGATCTGTTGTTCTTAATTATAAGATTGTGATTGAATCCGCAAATGTTTGGTAAAGAGTATAATCTTTTCCTTTGAGAATAATCAAAAAGAAAAATGGAATTGGAAGATGAAAACGTGGCTAAAGTAAATATGCCTAGGCTGCTGGGATTCTCTTCTACCATAATTTTACCCAAAAGAGGATGCGCAACAGCCTTGACACTCTTCAAAAGGGAGAGAAAAAAAAAACCCTTGATCATCAAAGAAAACGAGCTCATTGCATCGGCGTGGCTCAACATTACCTTTGGATAAGTGCAAGGAAGTGAGTAAAACCAGAAAACACCATGTAGAAAATAAGTATACAGAAAATTACCAGTAGGTCTAGAAAACCAATCCTTAATTCCCACTAAGGATACACTCAATTTTTAATTGCCTCTAAGTACAATCTCATTATTAAGATTACCGTTCTACCCTTGAAACACATATTTACACTTTACTCCACCTCCCACTACCCAACTCCACCCACCATCCACTTCCGGCCGATGAACTTTTTTGGCCGGTGAAATTTCCGGCGACTGCGAATTTGTCCGACGACTGCGAGGTGTACAGAGAGTTTTAGCAGCAAGAAGTTGTATTTGAACACTTTTTCTGATGAGAAGAAGAGGCAGAAGTTTCTCAGCCAGATTAAGTACCTGCGAATTTTTGAAAATTCGCAGTGATTACACCTCACAAATTTGGTCAGACCCAGTCAACTCAGTGATTTCAGCCACACACAAAGGAATTCAGTTAGCAAGATCTGGTTCGTTCAAAAATCAACTGAAAAAACCTCTGCGAATTTTTAAAAATTTTCAAAGTTTGACTATTTTTTTCAAATTCCAGTCTCTAATTTGGAAAATAAATTTCACAAAACAAACATAAGTTGATGTAAACAAAATATAGGTAAACCTGTGGGAATCTTGGACCAAGAAGTAGACAAATATAGAAAAGAAATCCAGCGGGGCGAGAGCAATCCTTCATGAAGTATACCGAACATTATCAAAATACACAAATATGAACCATCATGAGTTGCAACGCTCCCATCGGAGCTAGAATTTCTAAAGGTTGAAAAAATTCGCAGTGCGAATTTCTGAAAAACTGGAAAAATTTGCAATGCAAATTTCTAAAAAATTGGAAAAATTCGCACTAAAACTGGAAAAATTCGCAGTGCGTATTTCTGAAACTCCGCTCAGCCAAGTACCAGATCTGGTTCAAATAATGGTCTGAATTCACATGTAACGACTTCACAAGCAAGTTTTGGTTTGTTTCGACTGAAAACCTTTGCAAATTTTAAGAAAATTCATGGACCTTCGACCGCCGCTAACGAAGATGAGAGAGAGAAAAAGGAGAGGGAGAGAGGACATGGATCTGCAACCACCCAATCTCAAGAATTTTTTTGCCCATTGTTGAATCCGAATGTGGAGTTTATGTGAATTTTTTTAGTTGGGAAATGGGGAGTGATTTGGGAATTTGGGAAAGAGAAGAACCTCAGTTGTAGAGAGAGAGAGAGAGAGAGAGAGGGAAGAGATGAGACTGATGAGAAGAAACATAATTTGTATTCGTTGTTATGAATTTCAAGGAAAGCAAGTGGACGAATGGAAGGGAGAGAGAGAGACGCATGCATTAAACCTGGGGTATTTTCGGAATATGAAGATGTTTTTACCTTGCCGGTGCAAATCCGTTTTTTTCTGGACCTAGACGTAAATATGGGCCGCGTCTTTGACCGGCCGGTAAATCCCTCATAAGTATACATGAGAGTACTTCCAGCAGCACAAGACCTTCTAGTGTAATCAATAATGTATGCTCAAACTGAATCAATGCATCAAAGGTGTATAAAGACAAGATAAAGACAAGATACCAACTACAATCGGTTAAAAATAAAAATAAAAAAGTTACCAACGACATTCTGCTTCAATATTGCTAGTTAATATTTATCATCTACTCGTCAAGCAAAAGTTTTAAACAAAAAACTAGGTCTGGGCATCGTGTCGGGTCAAGTCATGTTCGTGTTGTGTGAATTCAGGTTCGGGCCAATACATGTCAAACCCGAAAAAGACCTATTTACCTAAACGTGGCGAAAACCTCAATCGTAACCCGACCTGAAATTACCCGTGTCAACCCGAACACGACACAAATTGACACGATTACAGAATACAATGTCATTTTTATGTCGGGTTCGAGTTGGCACAAAATGAATTGGCACGTCCATGGCAGGTTAACTGTGTCATTTTCAGGTTAACAGTGTCATTTTTAGGTTGGATTCGGATTAACGTGTCAACACGAATAGGTAAATAGGTTAGCTGTGTCATTTTCAGGTTAGGCTGGTTGAACACGAACCCGACCTGTTTAGCAATTGTGTTCTCAAGTCGTGTCATATATGTGTTTAGCGTAAAAAATAATCAAACCTAACCCACTAACTTTGTGTCGTGTTATTGTGTCATCTCATAAATTCCCACCCCTATAAAAACAAGTCCATTACAATTTACAACACATTTCAATTTGACAATTGTTAGAATATGTTTGGGTACCAACCCAAATGTTGGGAGGCCTATGACAAACAAACCAAGAGGAAAAGAAAAATAGGACAACATATCTCATCCTACCTTTGACCAGCGGGTTAAAAGACTGAAAGAAGCAATTGAATCATCGAAAGACAGTTCAAAAAATGAGTGCCGTTGTAGTATGGCCTCTATAATCACCAGATAAGTTTCCTATATGTTGCGATTGAATCATTTGGATGGAGTAGCCCCAGAAAAGAGAGCTTCTTGGGCTGTGTACTGCCATAGGTGGCTATTACAAAGTAAATACGTACCATTTTGGTCAGTCGTTCTGGAATGTGGAATTCTATGCAATGATATCAGCCTAAAAAAAAAAAGTTAACCTTGCAGAACTCCACTGAATACACTCTATAAAGTGTTTGTGAGCTATCGATGACAATGGCGATGTCTGTACAAGTTGCGAATTTTGGGCCTTTCATTCTCATCTTTCCTCCAATAGGAGTATCATTGAATTTTTAAGTTCAGGGCTTCCAAACAATATGGACGGAGCGTGCAAGGTGCAACTAACCTTTTCAAAGCCTTGTGCTGAAGCAGCACAACAAATGAACAGACTAGTTACAGCACTGTAAAAGAACACAACGGATATTGCACCAAAAGAGAATTTGTCAAAAGAATCAATAGCGGATATTTCATACATTAAGTGAAGAATTTCTCCTCAATATTCCCACAATTACAAGGCTATACCCCCCCATATCTCTCTCAAAGACAAAAAGACCATTTCTGCTTATATACAAAACCATGGGATAAACTTGTAACCCCTAACTCTTCCCCTTTTCCCCTCTAATTGCGTTTCCCACCTTTCCCGAATGTATTTCGCGTACAATGCAAAACAAAAGTAATATACCAACCGCGTAGAAATATCCAAGTCCCTCTATAATCCCTATATCTTCAAATTATCCCCAACTTTCCCATAACCACGAAAAAGAAACAAAATAATAAAAGATAAAACGAGGCACTAAGATGGATCCTATGACCATAATTTGAGAGGATTAAAAAACAAGCCTGCGATTACCTTGGCTGACATTGCACAGTAAATGATCGAGCTGGTCTAACTGATGGTTGAGGCAACGAACTACCAAAGGACATGGTCTGTGATCGGGTAACCATATCGACCATGGATGGAGTCTGATAAGACTGCACTAGGCTAGTATTATGCGTGGAATCGCCACGTGCAGTTGCTCTCTGCCATGAATGCGAGCTCAATCCAGACAAAACATAAGCCCTTCCGGATGATTCATAAACAGGGCGATTTGCCATCCTTTCTCGCATTTCTGTCAGTTCTGCACCCAAAGCAACGCATAACCGATCACCAGCTCGCATGGAAACGGTTTCTGACATTGCTTTATGACATCTCCCAAGGACCGACACTGCACCAGAAAAATCACCCCTTTCGGCTGCAGCTCTTGCCTCCACCATTGCCTCTGCTGCAAAGAGCCTGTTCCGCTGCCTGTCCACTTCCACTGGCACCACTAAGTCTCTAACTATTTCAGGCCTCTGAATCTTGAGCTCATTAGCTTCTTCAAAAGTAACCAATTCTTTTGTGATGGGGTCTTTGTAAACACATCTGACTTTCAACAATGACATCCCATTAGAAGACCCATCATCGAAGGCTGGAATATCGACTGTCACAAGAAAATCTCTCTCTTCTTCGGCATACAAGTCTCCTACATCGATAAACCCTTGTCTTGCAAAAGGCATCACTCTGGTTTTATAACTTCCCGCTTTGACTGAACCAAGCTGCATTCCTGGGTGAATACACTCAACTCCCACCTCCAGTTCCTGCACCACCACACTCAGAAGCCCGCCAATGCACTGGGCAAATGCATCCTGAATCACATTCTCCGCTTCTATGAAAGAAAACGTCCCCCCAGAATTTTCAGAGACCGAGTGCATTAATTTAGAATCATGGTCCCCACCAAACCCAAAAGCATGAACCGGAACCCTTGATCCTATACCACCATTCCCATGATTTGAAAACGGGAGAAGAGGCTGGTAATCGAATTGGGAACGGGATCCAACTGGACTGCTGACAGTGTATGTATCCTGTCCATCGGATAACAGGATGATGCTGCCAACTGGATTCTTCCACTTCCGGTCGGTAACAACCTTGGCAGCTTTCCTCAGACCATCAGCAATGTTGGTCCCACCATTTGAAGTCAAGCCATTAACTGCTTGTAGTGCTGCTTGTTTTCCAGCATCAGTCATTCGACGTAGTGGAAACAAACGGCGGGCGGTGGAGGAGAAGGCAATAACTGAAAGCCTGTCATAAGGGCCAAGGTGTTGTATCACGAACCCCATGGCTCGTTTTAACAATGCTAGTTTTGTACCCGCCATGCTTCCACTGACATCAAGCACTGTGACAAGATCAACTGGAGCACGAGAATTAGCCTCATTTATCCCAACCTTTTGTCTTGTGCTTGTAATAGCTTTTAGATGGATCAGAATATTGAAATTTTTATGAGAAGCTGATCTTGACACAGCAGAGAGTTCTGGGTACGTTTCGATCTCTATTGCTCCAATAGAACGGCCGTTGTCAGAAACATCTTTACGGAATGAGGAGTTTTCAGTAATCTCAGGTTGGTCATCAAGAAGTTCGTCGTCATTGAAAACAAGTGGTTCAGAGGGATGAGAAAATGATGTAGCATGCCTATTTGCACTGGTGCGAGGGGGCGGAAGCCAGTGGGTCCCTGGAGCAATGTGCATTCCTTTCCCTACATGGGAAGGTTTTTTAAAGGGAATTTCCTTCCATTTTGCTCTGCAAACCGGGCAGATTTTGTTTCCATGTGTTACGTTAGAAGTAACGCAATGGAAGTGGAATGAGTGGGAGCATTCTGCAGTGAAAATGGCATGACCCTGGCCTGGTTTCATGGTGTTCAGGCATATTGAACAAATTTTCTGCAGTTGGAAAGAAATGCTAGTAAAAAACATGCTCAAGGACACAGAATCAGGATAAGAAACAGTTAGCATCAAGGGAAAAACCTTGAACATAAAAATTAAAAGAGCATTATATAGACGCTATTGCATTACTGGACATACAATCAAAATCCAAACATCATGCATTTAGGCCATTAATAGAGCCTATATTGAAGTCCACAATTCATATCTTTCACACAATTACAGATTAGAAAGATATTTCATTGTTGATTTGATCAGGTCATCTAGTTTGTTTGGAGACGAAATAAAGACTCTAAGATGACTTGGACGGAAATCTCTTTTGATGTTCTTACATCTTTATAATCAACCCTTCCAAAATGATAGCTGTCGCAAATGCCATCATAGGACATGAAATTACTTGAACTGGAGGCACTTCTTAGATCCCTTAAGCATCCTTCACCAGTAAATCAAAATTCCAGTACGTATCTCGGGACAATAAGATTAACGTTTCGTCTAATTCAAAAATTAACTGACCCATGTAGCCAAATGACTCCTTTGAAAATCTTGTTGGATTCCACAAGTTAACAGCAATTACATGAGATGGTCCGGATTATTGAATCTTTTAAACAAATAAAAGCATTGTTAGGCAAAATAGGTCACAAGATGTCCTGTAGTCGCCTCAATAGGAAGGCGTTAAAAGACTGACCCTCAGGCCTCATGTCTTCATGACTGGGTCAGTTGCATAAAAAGAAGAATAGTAGGCAATCCATCCAAATCTTATTTTAGAGTAAAGGAAATTCACTTAAACAGCACCATTGAGGGTCAAACCAGTTCACAACTAGTATAAGCCAAGATTTTCTAGTCAAAAGAATAGGAGAATATGCTTGGTAAATGAAGAAAAATAAAGAGACTTCTTTAAGAGAGGAGGGTAAACAAGCGACTCTCAGTCTAATGATGAAGCTTTCAAGGCAATTAAAAAAAGGGGTAATATCAAAGCCCATTTATCAAAAGGAGGAAAAAAATCGTTAGTTGCTCGTATATGATTAATCTTTTTAGTTTTTAGCCCTTTGATGAGCTCTCGATCAACGGTCTACAGGCTTTTCTAAGATTACATCAAAAGGAGAGAGAGAGAGAGAGAGAGAGAGAGAGAGAGAGAGAGATGTCTGAGAGGAACAGTGCAGCTGCTGACCAGACAAAGCACTTTCCTTGAAGGAGGGGAAGAAAAAGGGTAAGAGGACACTGTAGTTTTCCTTTCAGAACGAGGCTAGAAGACACTGGTCCTTAAAGGGACTTATCTACTTTACCAGTTTACCAAAAAACAAAAAAGGCCATATGTGAACGGCAAAAACATACCCCATATCAGGCTAGCACTACCCCACATGAAGAAGACCAAAAACACACTCTTAACCAAACAAAAAAAGTGGATAAAAAAAGTAAACCCTTTGACCACTGCACTTACAGTAAACTCAAATTTTCACCCTGTATGTTGAGTTGTGTCAATCAAACCCTTATACTTAAGGTCATGTGCCAATTTTGGCCCCTTCATTCATCTGTTATTCAATTGAGGGCTTAGTGGGACTCTTTCTGTGACGTCACACCCGGACTTCACTTGAGTCTTGACCTAAGTAACGAATGTGCATGCGTACAAATGACTGTAAGCAGGAGCGCAAGAATGTGAAAGTGTCTTCAGAAAATATCCCAAACTGGTACTAAAATTTGTGTGAGCGAATATTAAGAACATGATCATGGGGTGAGGATTGAGAGCGAGAGCAAAAAATCCCAATCCTCAGATTATGTGACCTGAAATTTGACCTTCCCCAGCACAATTGCAAGTGAAAGGTGTAAAGTGAGATTTTAGTAAAAACAAAAGGGTAGACAACATAATTTCCCAAAATATTACTACTCCAGTTAACAGCCACCAATCCCTTTCTGCAATATGATTATACTATCAGATATCTACCAATAGAATTCTTCTATGGTACACCAAAATGGTTTTGGCATATGGTATCCCAAAAGTAATTATTCCAAATGCTGTGGTAAGCATTCCTGATGTTGAGATAAGTATTCCATATGATGAAAACCTGGCACCAAAAATGGAGTAGTTTTACATAAAACAAGGTTGTTTTGCTGTGTTTTGTCGCAACATCTGGAATACTTACGACAACATCTAGAATTCCTACCACGGCATCCGAATTACTTAATTTTGGGATAGCATACACCAATACCACATTGGTATACTGTCCACGGACGGACTCCTACCAATGAATATTTCAAGAAAAGAATCACAAGAACGAAGACCTATTTAAGAGAGAGAAACAAACTTGAAATTAATGCCAGTTACTAAATTAGAAGCAACAAAAAAGCATACACAAATGTTAGTCCAATTTCCAAATATTTAGCAAGTCGTATTTTTTTCTGGGCAACTCAAGTGTCGGGACCAGCTTACTTACGCAAACCTCAGATAACCCAATTTCACTGTATAGTGTATACTAGTCGGAGTCTAATTAAAGATCGGTTTAAATAAAACCGGGAGAAAACCTCCTATAGACCGGCCACAAGAGTTGATCGCACCTAGGCTAAGACAGTAGGGAGATTTATATAATGTATTCATATCCATAAAAGTGAAAATCGGAAGATCTAAGTGATAAGAAGCACAAACTTTGGACGACTTGGTGCCGTACAAGGGCAACCGGAGGCCGGAGGACGACGGAATCGGCGTAGTAGGCATCCGGAAATCATTACTCATCGCCGCCGCAGAGAGCAGAGAGTCGTCGGACAATACACCGGCGGAGGAAGGCGATGAGTGCTCAACTGCGGCGCGAGGGACGAAGAGGCACGTCAGAGCGAGCTTGGCTTTTCTCCATTTGCTTCCCATTTTGCGATCTGAGAGAGAGCGTAAGAGAGAGAGAGAGAGAGAGAGGGGGGGAGTTATGCACTAATGTTGTTGTTCAGGTCATGGGAAGGCGTGAAAGGCCGCATAGTAACGAGAGCAGATCTCCCAGTGCTCGTATTTTTAGCTCATATATGTCTCTCTCTCTCCTCTCTTTTTTGAACACAGGAATCGATAGGAGGATTGGACCAACGAAAGCAAAAAATGCAGACATACATCCCGATATGGGTACTCTCCGTGAAGTACTGAAGAGAGAGAGAGAGAGAGAGAGTAGGGAATCGTGAAGTGAGGGATTAAAAACTACTCATTAAAAGGGTAAAATAGAAGGACATGGCTACACATACAGATATAAGTGCACAGAAAATGCACAGATCGTGTTCAGGAATTCACTTTTGGGTTTCACAAGAGTGATCCGGACCGTTCATTCTTCTTAGAAAAAATTTCCGAGTGGGCTCACGAAAATTCAACTCAATCGAACGGTTAAAAGTGCTAGAACCAAAGTCTCACCGTTTCAATCCAGAAATCTTTTGATTGGAATGGTGGGACTTTGGTTCGACCACTTCTAACTGTCTGGTTGAGCTGAAATTTTGTGGGCCAACTCTGAAAAATGTTCTAAAAATAATGAACGGTTCGGATCACTCGTGTGAGACCCAAACGTGAGTCCCCGAGCACTATTTGTGCATTCTCTGTGCCTATGAGTCGGTACCCATAGGTTTTCCGTAAGCGAAGCAAAGAGAGAGGGTCTTGGTTTTGACCTTTCAAGGGGCTTTAATTATCCGATCAACGTGGTAATCTGGATCATTTCAATGCTATACATTTAGGTAAAGTTCGTATACTACTTTTTTCTTTTTTCTCTTTTTCGGCGGTGGGGTTTATACATTTTATCATGGGTCCCATAAAAATTGGTAGCGGTAGCGATGGAGTGCTCCGAAGCACCATGTGATTATATTCGGGAGCAATAATTAGTACAATTAGTTGGGATGGGAAGGAAGCTGTTGGTTCATTGTTTGTGTCTGTTTTTTTAGCTCAAGTTAATAACTGTATGGGGAGTTTTTATTGTTGTATTTTCGATATATTGGGACTACAAGTTGTCAAAATCAGTTAATGTATGTGAAAAAAATGACTTGTTGATTTAATAATTTGTAGTCCAAAAATACAGTAAATACATTAATGGAAACTCAGCATGAAATTGTTCACCAGCTAAGTACTTGGAGAATATAGTATCAAATAGGTTGAATGTGATGTTCATCGGATGTTTAAGAATCACATGATTGCGATATAGTTATCTTGAGAGAGATAATTGTATTTTAACGTCTAAAATTATGGTGATCAAAATTATGGGGGTGTTTGGCCGCCTTCTTTTCCGCATTGTAAAGTTTTGTATATTTGGTTTATGAGAGTTAATTAAAATACATTAATTAAAATGAATTCTGGAAAAATAAACTGGAGATTGTCTACCAAATAAATATCACATGAGGAGAAGCCTTTTGGATTTTTTATTTTACTCTCTTATAATAAAATTCTTGTGAAAAACTTATTTTGCACATATTGTCCAACAATTTTTTTCTAATTTCCATTACAATTACAAGATCTATGCCTACAATCCAGAATCTAAAAGGTCATTGGCTCCCGAACACCCCTATACACACACTAGTAATTTATGATGAGTCCTAAAAAATTAAAGAATTTCATTCCCAAATGGAATCCAAAAAAATCTCAAATATGGCCAGCAGCAATTTCTGTCATTTTCAAGGACCTGGCAGAGAAAACCTATTAGTTGTTGAACTGAACAAAGCCAAGTGGGATTTTCAACAGGGTCTTTGCACTCATTAGAGCAACTCCAGCCCTGCATCAAACTTTTACTCAAATTATCACTTAACTTTGAGTAAAAAACTTGATTTGAGGAAACTCATTCCAGTCATCAACTCTTTTTTACTCAAATTTGGCTTTGAAAAAAATCAAAAACAATTTATCTCACCTTCCCCACTCTCAAAACCACCGTAGACCACCCCCACCACCCATAACCACCGTCGTCTATCACAGAGATTCCACCACCACCACCAGGGTCACCAGCCACCGCCACCTCCAGCTCCAGCACCGCAAAAAACCTAGGGTTCCACCGTGAGAAGTGTAGATCTGACCCACCACCACCGTCGTCTCCACAACCACCACCACGCAACACCATCGTCGGCCGCCAAGCCCCGCCGCCATCCAGCACCTCCGTCGACCGCTAGCAAGCACCACCGTCGACTGTCCAAAACTAATCGTTGCTATTTTGGTTCAAGAAATAGGTCTCCCTAGATTTGGGGAAAATTTTGAGTAAAGTTTGATTTGGTATGGTTTTGTTTCAAAGAGTGGAGTGAGATTTTACTCAAATTTCAGGCGGATTTACCCATATTTCAAATTTAGTTAAAAAAAGGGTAAGGGCTGGAGGTACTCTTAGGGGTACAAAAATGTAAACTTGTTGAGTCTCACTTGTACTTTAAAGTACATTTTAAAAATACACATATTTTAAAGTACACTTAAAAGTACAATCGGGACCCACAAATGTACCTTTTGTACCATTAAGGCATTAACGGGTGCAATATTGCACCCGTTAGCATTTTCCTTTTCAAGGCAAATTCTAAAGTTAGCCAATTGGGCTGACATTAAGGTTTAAAAAATGTATTGAAATGCGTGAAAAGTGTATAGAAAAGTGTAAAAATGTATTAAAATATGTGAAAAGTGTGTAACAATGTTCGTGTTTTTGTTTTTATGTGCGCTTAGTAGGCTGATAATAGAAAAATCCATTCAAATAAATTTTACATTTGTTAGTTTTGCGTCAAATTTTCATGAAATATTGATTTGTCTCGACGAGAAGAATCTAAAAAGTAGTATAAAGTATGGTCAAAATAATTTTTTTAAACAAAGCTAAAATTAATCTAATAAATTGGTCTAATTTCGAGAACATGTATTATATTTTTTGGATTTCTATTGTCAAGACAAATCAATAATCCACGAAAACTCGACGCAAAACTAACCTTGCTGTTCTTTTTCTTGATCACTACCACATTGGCTAATCACTCTGGGTAACTTACTTCCCGTATAGCATCTGCCTCTAACAACCGATCAACTTTCTCATTTACAGCATCTACGTATTGTGGTGCCGATCTTCTCTTCTTTTGGATAACCAGTTTGTGTCGAGGATCCACATTTAAGTGGTAGCAAATCACATCCGGGTAAATACCAGTATACCACCAGGCATCTCCTGGGAAATCCAAGCAAAAAATGTAAAAAATTATTGAATAAAAACAAAACAAATAAACAAAAAATCCGATTCAGTACTTTTTTGTCAAGGCAGGTCTCAGTCGATAAAACGGGGACATCAAAAAATATTTTTGTTAAAAAAACTCAAACATTTCTTTCAATTTGTGAATCAAAATTTGAATTTTATTGACAATGTTATATTTTTTGAAATTCTCGTTTTGCAAATTGGACTCTCTTTTTAAAGGATAAAGATATGGGGACAGAAGTTGGGGGACCGAAAATGTACCGATCGCACACGGGGACCCACTTTTGGGTCCCACACGAGTGATCCGAACCGTTCATTATTTTTAGAACATTTTTTCGAGTTTCTTTTATTGAAACGGTGGGACTTTGGTTCACGCACTTTTAACCGTCCGATTGAGCTGAAATTTGGTGGGGCCCCTCGGAAAAATGTTCTAAGAATAATGAACGGTTCGGATCACTCGTATGGGACCCAAAAGTGGGTCCCCGTGTGCGATCGGTACATTTTCGGTCCCTTTTGGTCGGTACCCGTATCACGGTCCCTTTTTAAAACGGAAGTGGTACTCTATTACTCTCTCCATTATTGCAAAGGCCAAAGTTTCAGTTGAGGAACTGGCGGTTTAACGTCATATTGACAGCTTCAGAAAGCTAAGAGCAAGAGCAGCAGCTAAGCCAAAAATTTGGCCAAAATACCTGATGTACAGTGTATATAGCTACCCTGTCAACATCAACACTCCAACAATCTATCCATTTTACCTTACCTTTTATTAAAATATTGTTTTTCGTTTTTTAAAATAACATAATATATATATACATAC